>JABXJD010000629.1:0-232996 GCA_013375575.1 Percina caprodes | reverse complement strand
TCTCCAAACTGAACATCAGCTCCTGACAGGCTATGAAAATCTGTTTGACTTTGCCAAAGTTGTTATACTGTTGCTCTAATTCCCTAAGAGTTATATAGTCAGGGTAGTTTTTCTGCTGCTGTCGAACGTATTACACTACATAGCAGAATGACTGTCAAACAACAAACCTATCTGGAAGGTCCCAATATGTTTTCCAAAAATTAAAGTAATAAAATATTTTGCTGTGTGTTCTATAATTTCTCAAACACTGGGCCTATTTGTTTCTAGGCCGGGGGCCCTTATTAAGGATGGATTCTTACTCAAATTTGCAAATGTATCTGCTTGCACAACTTATGGGGTCTGTGATGATCCAAGGCCAGAAACATTTTCCTCTCTTGGGAATTAAGGCGTTATGCTGTTGTGGAAACAGAAATCCAAACTGAGTTCAATGTTCTCCTCAGACTTAATTTTCAAACAAGAAAAAAATCAGAGTTGCATAGAAAGGTAATGTCTTATTTAAAGGACAACACCAGTGTTTGTGCATTGGTTTACTAATAAATTAGCAAATTTCTTTTTAAAGATTTTTTTAGGGGAATTTTCCCTTTATTGACAGTGGATAGAAAGGAAAGGGGGACAATCCCCAGCAAAGGGCCACAGGTTGGTATCAAACCTAGGCCACTGCAAGAGTCAGCCAACATGGGTCAAACACTCCTACTGGGTGAGCTAGAGGCCAACTCATAAATTGGCCAATTTCTAACCATTTTAAAAGAATGCTGTATCATACAGGCCACAATTGGTGTTTATTCATTTCAGTGCCTTCAACTTTTGTCAACTTGCAGAACTGTTGTTTAATTGTTATTATGGCCACAATGTTATGTTGTAACATTGCATTGATGCATGATCATTCAGTGGCAAATTTAGACTGGTTTATAAAGCCAACTCTGCATTACAACACAACAGTGTGTGTGTGTGTGTGTATATATATATATATATATATATATATATATATATATATATATATATATATATATATATATATATATATATATATATAAAACAAAGGTGGAAGAAATATCCAGCAGATTCTTTACTTAATTGAAAGTAACAATACCACTCTGTAAAATCAATTTTGCTTATGTAAAAGTACAGAAGTATCAGGAGAACAGTTTACTTAGAGTGCTCATATTATGCTCATTTTCAGGTTCATAATTGTATTTTGAGGTTGTACCAGAATAGGTTTATGTGGTTTAATTTTCAGAAAACACCATATTTTTGTTGTACTGCACATTGCTGCAGCTCTTCTTTTCTTTGTTGGGAGTTGCACATGCTCAGTAAGTACTGCTAGCTAGTCAGTTGGAGAGTATGAGGCTGTGCCACGCTAGCAGCTATGCGAGCATTATAACGTGTGTTACAACCCATGCCGGTCTTCTGTACTCTGCGGCTGGGACACAATGGAGTGTTTTGATCTCGTCATTACTCGATTTCCCCGCACTCCAACAATGCTCTAATTTCTCTAGTTTTAAATCACAATTGAAATCATGCCTGAAACATAACCAATCATGTGACCATTAAAAAATCATGTTTTGAATGATGTAATGTTTTAAATAGAAAATGTTTTTAATTTTGTATGACCAGTGCAGAGCCCGTTTGGAGCGGGTGCCTGTTCGGAGCATGATTTCCCCAGTGATATTATATTAAGGTGACATGATGTCAGCTTATTCATCTTTTACAAGATCAGCTAAGGTGTGTGCTGACCGCCCTGTCCATGCACCCCAGTGGCTTGTTGCTCCATGGGGGCCGCAGTAGCTGCTCTCTGACCGAAGCCCTCCTGTGTTCCCAAGAACTAGAGGAGTTCGTTCAGGTCAAGAGTTTTTCAGTTAGATGTTTTTTTCCATCCATCCCATGCGGGGGTCAGGAAAACAAAATTAGATCTGCTTTGCCCAGCTTGTGCTTTGGCATGTTATGTGGAACACACAGACCCCATCAGACAAGCTGCTACAGTTTGCATGTTGTGCCGCACCACAAGTTGCAAAGCACAACTGACTACAGGAGTCATTTAGCTCAGACCTGCAGAGTACACATATATTAGTTGGTGAATCACTTTCTCACCACAAACAAACTGCTCCAGAGTTTGATTGAAAGCGTATCGAGACCACCTCATCATTCAGCTCTCATTACACTTGTTTGGTTGGTTTTGGTGCGCATCCGATTGTAATTGTTGCTTTGTTTCCTGCCCAAACGAACCGCACCAAGGGGGAAAACAAACTCTTGTGCGATTCAACCACACTAAATGAGGCAGGTGTAAAAGCTTCCTGAAAGCCGCATACTGTTACTATATACATAAGCTAGGGATTTTGGTATGAAAACCAGCATTTAACCAAATGTCCTCTATCATAAATACATCTCTGGTATTTGTAGCAAAACAAACCGCTTGATTGGTTGGAAATTTAGCAAATGCTGATTTAAATTGTGGTTAGACCTCCGCCTCAATAATTAAGTCACATCCTTGGGTGTAATTATTACAAAAGATAATTCTGTAAGTTTCTCTCAAAATTTTAAACCAATCCTTGAAAAGACCGAAGAGATCTGTTATTAAGAGAGAGGGATGTTCTCTCCAAAGTTGAAGGCATCCCAAGGTTAACTTACTGTATGCTGCTCTCCCCTTAACTATTGAGAATGCAACTGCAATAAAAATTGACAAACTTTTGTTTAATATTTTAGGAAAAACCTTTGTCATGAAATCTGTTTTAATGAATAGTACAGCTTGCGGAGGTTTAGACTTTCTAGATTTTACTCCCATTTAAAATTAACTGGTTAAGACAGCTCATGAAAAACATGAATTCATTATGGAATTTCATCCCCAATCATATTTTTTTTGCAAAAAATTAAAAATTAGTTTTACAATGCAACTTTAGTATTGTAATAATCCCCATGAAAGTATCAAATTTTCATAAGCAATTTCTATTGCCTTGGTCTGTTTTATACAAACACAACTTCTCTCCCCACAAATATGACTGGTTCAATAGTGATTCTAAATTGCTCAGTCAGCTGCTCAACTCAGAAGGTCACTTAATAAGTTTCAAATTCCAGTACATCCAAAGGAGTATGCTATTGTTTTTGATGCCATTTCAGGTGCTCTTATGTTGCTGAGAGGCTCAAAGTTGAATATCTCTGTTGTTATCTTTATTGATTTGAGTGAATCTGAAGTAAGTAAATTGTGTTTCTCTAAAAATATATATAGACTAATTTACGGTGGCCCTGAAGGTCAAAACACAAAAAACATTGCACAAAACATTTCAGCATTTCACAAAACACAACAGCAAAAGCAAAAAACAAAACGACATTTGGTGAGACCCAAACCGGAAAAGGTAGGCAGGTATTGGAAAATGATTCCTCTTTGCTGATTGCGCATTCCTGCCTCACAGATCGGGACGATAAAATCAAGTTAAATGTTAAATTGCTGTGCAGCAGTTCAATAACTCTAACGTGTCTCAGCTTGTACATGTACTGTACATGGTTACATAGAACCGGTAATTAATGTTACACAACAGCGTTTTCACAACAATGTGTTTCAAGGATAAATTACTTTTGCTAAAGAGAAAGTTGGAAAAGAGGCAATGATAAGCTGTGGTAACTGATTGTCTCCTTCACAAAAAGCAGATTACTGATTATTACTGACCAGTCTGATGTGTGTTAGGATCTGTATGTGTGTAACAGCACTGAGCTCTGACCCAGCACTTCAGAGGCTTCGGATTTATCACTGTATCGGTCCAGCAGGGTTTACATGCTGCTGGGATTTATTGTAACAATGTTTTGTTAATGTTTTTGGTGTTCACTTATTGAATAGGGTTTTAGTTTTGTGTGGTTGATTTAGTGTTCATATTTATCTGTAGATTTATTGGTGTTACCATAACTGACAGTGGTGGGGATGGATGGCCTCTGGGCAGTGAGTTGGTGTATATTGCCGAATAAATAGCAAGGACAATGGTACCTCTGTTTCCTAAGTGAATATACATACACACACACACACACACACACACACACACACACACACACACACACACACACACACACACATATAAAATTGTGTGTGGATGTATTCATATATAAATATAAACAAATTATGGGTTATTATGGGCTCCTGGGTAGCTTCCATGATAGAGCAGGCACCCATATATAGAGGTTAACTCCTTAACGCAGCGGCTGCTGGTTCGACTTCGACCTGCGGCTCTTTGCTGCATGTCATTCCCCCTCTTTCCCCTTTCAAGTCTAAGCTGTCCTATGTAAATAAAGGCCTAAAATGCCCCAAAATTAATCTTTTAAAATAATATGTTTTACTATGGCAATGCACCAAGTTAAATCCAAAGGAAAAAGGAGAACAGACTGACAGCCAGTGCATCCACTCAACAAAGAGGAATCATTGTTCAATATCTACCATTACTTTCCGGTTTGGGTCTCACCAAATGTCTTTTTTTTTTTTTTTTGCTGGTGTGTTTTGTGAGATGTTGTTTTATTTTGTGAAATGTTGACGTGTTAAAATTTTGTTTTGTGAAATCTTGTTTTGTGAAATATTGCTTTGTTTTCTGAAACATTTTTGTGTTCTGACTTTCAGGGCCACCATACTAATTAGAGCTTCATTCCAATTAGATATAGTATCAACACCAGTAAATTATTTTGGGAAAGATTTGCTGAAAATATTTCTTGGCAAAAAGTCTGGACTTAAGTGCTTAAATATCTCTTAACTAACAGAGTGAAAAAACTTTTTTGTACAAATTGATTAATAGATTGTATCCTGCTAAAGTTTATCTTAAGAGAATAAAAAATGACATTGATACTGATTGCACTTTTTGCTCTAACATGCTCGAAACTGCTTTACATCTGTTTTGGAGTTGTGCTCATAATGTGAAGTTTTGGTCTAATGTCCTTTTTTTCCCCATTCAAGAACATTGTTGATTTCTCCTTCACCTAAAATGTGCTTCTTGGTTTGACTTCAGAAAGAACGAGGTTAATCATTATTTTAATCTTATTTTTCTTTGTGTCAAATTCCATATTCATAAATACAGGTTAAGAAACTCTAAATGTATACTGATGTAATGTATACTTTTATTAATCCCACAAGGGAAATTACAATTTACACTCTGTTGTTATTACACACAGGCCTGAATTACACACACACGCTAAGGTCCTATACATGAACTAATGAAGAGATGTCAGAGTGAGCGGGCTGCCCATGGAAAAGCGCCCCGAGCAGTTGGGGGTTTGGTGCCTTGCTCAAAAGCACCTTGGCAGTGACCAGGAGGTGAACTGGCACCTCTCCAGCTACCAGTCCACCACCATACTTTGGTCCGAACGGGGACTTGAGCCAGCGACCCTCCGGTTGGCAGTAGCTCAGTTCGTAGTGAGTTGGGTTAACTCACTACGAACTGAGCTACTGCCACCCAAAACCTTCCTTTGCTGCATTTACAAATTTGCGTGATCATTATTTAGATAATATCAGACCCTCTTCCAATTTTAAACATATAAAACTGTATCATTGTACTCTTCTGTGGTCTAATAATATTGTGTAATGGCAAATGTGTACTATTTAGGTTGTCAACCCTCGTGTTGTCTTCCCACCGACCTGCAAATTTTTGTTTTTCTGAGTCAAAATTTCAAATGAAAAACCTTTTATCAATGTTTTGGTCATCTTTTGTTACCCTTTTGTGTCTTTCCTCCAATGTGTTTGTCGACTTTTTCTGAGCCTTTTGAAACGTTCGTGTTTTCCCCCAATTTTTAAAGATTTTTGTTTTTAACATTTGTCACTTTTTTTGACATTTTTGTCACTTTGTTCGGCATTTTTTCACATTTAGTCACTTTTTTTATACATTTGTTCACATTTTAGTCACTTTTGACTTTTACATACATTTGTCACACACAAGTTCTTTTATCAATTATTATTTTCTCAAATGCTATAAAATTGACAAAAAAAAATTCAATGAAAGTAGTTAACTGATTATTCATTTAACTTATGAGGAGGGTTGTTGGGAACCCTCCACTTTACTTTTTTGGACAATTAGTTTGAAAGAAACCCAAATTTCTGATATAGAAACTTTTTGGAAGGGGTCAAAATTTGACCCGAAGACAACAGGAGGGTTAAAATGTGGATGGCTTCATTGTTGGGCTACATGCATTTCCCCTGACAATGACATGACTTGTATGTTGTTTTTGTACTGATTTTCTTGTAATATGGTGATATTAAACGACTAGAGCCCAACGACTCTAAAAAAATAAACTGCCTCCCCCCCGCCTTAGTAGTCCTCTACAACCGGAACCCTTGATTTTACTTAAACGTTCCTCCCGGAACGGTTATGTCGTAGTACATGCTAAAAGCTGTTAGTGGGAAGAGAAATAGTGTTCAACATGGCAGAGGTAAGCTAACGATGATGAGCCTTATTTTTTTTGTACGTCAGTTGTACGTGACCAAGTTATTCTTAATGTCACATTTTTCGTGTTTTCTAGGAGTATTTCTGATTGAAAAAAAAAACAGGTAGAGAAAAGTTGGTCAGCGTCAGCCTGATAGCTCACTGGTCAGTCGGTAACGTTAACTTGACGTAATGTTTACTAGTGACGTTAGTAACGTTAGTTGTATTATTGTTAACAAGCTGGGGCATTTATAAAACTCATATGCGCCATTGTCGGCAACGTGTTTTATTTATTTTTCCGAGGAGCGGAGCTGCGTAGTTAGCCTATATCGGCTAACGTTAGTTAGATTTGAGTATTAAGTATGAAATATTATGTATTAAGTGTTTTGAATTGTGCTCAGCTCTGGCTACACAACTGAACCACAGACCAACACACTGGCTCCAGGGTTAGGAAATAATAAGGCTTTGGGTACATTTTGATAGTTTCCCTCCTGACAGTACCGTGATGGAAACGCTAGTGAGTGACAGTGATGTGGTGCAACATTAGGCATTAATTCAATTTTCTTTATAGTATCAAATCATAACAATAGTTATTTTGAGACAATTTACAGAGAGTAGTTCTAGACCACACTCTATAATTTACAAAGACCCAACAATTCCAGTAATTCTCACAAGAGCAAGCAGTAGTGCAACTTGTCATAGTGGAAAAAGCCCAGGTGTTTATGACAATGGCTGTGATCTGTCTGCTCTGTCCCAGCAGTCTTGACCGTGTTAAGGCTGTTATGCTTCTGCGTTGAATCGACCGACCCCCAGTCCCCTCTGCGTCGCTGTGAACCCTCTCCGAGCCCTCCGCCATAGCGCAACATGCACATCCAAAAATGTGTAACTTCGCGTAGAGGCGACGCAGACCGCAAGGTGTGTGATTGGTCAACTCGTCCTGTGTGTTGATAGTCGGTTTTTCAAGCAGCCTACTGTGGGGAGTAGCCATAGAGGTTCACCGATTAATCGGCCAATGCCGATTATGTAAAAATTGCCAAAAATTGGCCAGTTGTATCAATAAAATATCCGAGTATATCAAGCCGATTAATAGGCAGGCGCTTTAAAGCTAGTGGCGCTTTAAAACAACAACACTAAAGCTAGTGTTGTTGTGGAAAACGTGTTTGATGCATGCTGCCCCTAGAGTCAATTACCAGCAGAGTAGAAACAGCTAGGAGATATAAAGGCTCAGATCAAAAAGAATAGCGGAATGCAAAATCTCTGGAGTTCAATACAGCAGAACTCAAAGAATGTAAAAGTAAACCGGTTATATTAGAAGAGAATGACGTTGCTGGAAAAACAGAATGCGGACCTCAAAGAAAGAGCGGCTGAACATGAAAGGTACAGTAGGAGGTGGAACTTAAGAATAAAAGGCATGTAAGAAGTGACAAATGAAAACACATGAGAGGAGGTGATTAACCTACTGAAGAAGGTGGCTCTGTTCTTGGCATAGAAGATGGAGATGGTAGACATGACTCATTGAGTGGGGAGAAAGGAGGAGAAGAGAACACAACAGGTGATTATCCAGTTTGTGAAACGGCAACATGGAGATGGGATCTGGAGGATGATGGAGTTGGAATTGTACAAGGAAGCAGGGGTTTGTTTCTCTGAAGATTTAACCATAACTGACAACTGTGTTTCCCACACATAGAATAATTTGTGGCAGTGCGCCACACAATCAACACCGGCCGCCACACATTGCCTTTTGTTATTTTTATTTTTTTTTTATATATAATGCTCTTTAAAACATGCATTTTTTTCAGCTACATTTTCTTTCCCTGCTCTCCTTCGTCTCTCTGTCACTCTACACACACAGCCCCTCCCCTACAGCGTCTGTCTCCCTGAAAACAGTGTTGCCAACTTAGTGACTTTGCCGCTAGATTTAGAGACTTTTCAGACCCCCTTCGTGACTTTTTTTTCACAAAAGCGACTAATGACAAATCTGGCAACTTTTTGTAAAAGCTCTGGCTTTAGTTTATGTTCTTCCTAAGTCAGATTTCTTTTCTGTCTTTAAATAAGAGGTCTAAAGGACAACGTAAAGCACAAAGCTATTTTTTTGTTTTGTAAGGAACTTAAAGCACATTGCATATTCTTACTCATTCATGCAAAGAATAAAGATCGTTTTGGAAAAAACACAGTGGGGAGTCAGGATATATTTACCTCATGGCAGCAATGGTTCTGGGTGTGTGGCAATGTGTCTGTGTGGATTTCTGGGGGAGGTAGTAACCTCTAAAGTGGATAAAGATGGTCATTGGTTAGCTGTGGTAGTGATTTTTAGAAGGGGCATTTGCTATTTTAATTAATAGCTATGGGTTCAATAAGATTAGTCAAAAGAACTCTGGGATTGCTGACTGAAATTATTGCAGATCATAACAAAATGTATGGTATAAGGTTCACACTAATAGGTGAGAATTTTTATATGGTACCGGATGAGTGGTCTGATAGGTGTCCATCAACTTACAATGACTTCCACTATAACAATGTTCTGAAGGACTTCATTCAGGTTAATTCACTTATTGACATTTGGAGAGAGAAAAAAACCATTTTCATGAAACAGTTTTCTTGGATAAAACCTAATGGGATACAAGATCGAGAATAGATCTTTGGTTGGTCACTTTAAAAGTAATAAGTGCTGCGATGTCTCAATGTCTGCTGCTCCTTTAACAGATCATTGTGTAATTGACATTACAATGAAACAAAGAAGCAATCATAAATTTAGGAAGAATTATTCAAAGTTTAATTTGGACTTATTGAATGTAGAAGAATATGATGAGGAAGTTAAGGCCTTAATAGTGGATATTAAGAGCAGTGTGGAGGTAGATACATGCTGTTATAAATGGGAATATTTTAAATACAAGGATAGATGTCTGTCGTTAGTATTAAGTATAGTAAAATCAGAGGGCAACAACAAAGGGAAAATGAATGGAAACTGGGTAAAGAAATTAATTAATTTAGCAGAAAAGTTGATCTCTCAGAATAAGATACAGCAATTTTAGTAAGTTTACAAGCAAGGTTAGATATGGTATTCGTCCAGAGAGCAGAAAGGGCTTATGTCAGATTCAGGGCTAAATGGATAGAACAAGGGGAAAAGAATACTTCTTATTATTTTTCTTATTTTTACTTTTTTTACCGCCCTAAATGAATGTATTGAAAACAGTTTACTAGCAACTATGAAACAATGTATTATTACTCAGTTACCTAAAGCTGGCAAGGACAGAAGATGTATTGATAACCTGAGACCAATTACTTTATTAAATGTGGATTACAAATTATTTACTAAGGTTCTTGCTAATAGTTTGAAAGACAGAACAGATAATAAGAAAAACTCTGTTGGGGTTTCTCAAAGAAAGATCCATTCACAATAACATTAGACTGGTTCTTGACCTACTAGATTATAACTGGATTGATGACATGGGTTTTATTTAGCTTTTAGATTTTTACAAAGCTTTTGATTCAGTGGAACATGCATTTATACTGAGATCTTTAGAGTATTTTGGTTTTGGCTCAGAATTGATCAATGTCATAAATATGATATGTAAGGACATTAAGAGCTGAGTTTCTCTTTACCAGTGAACAACTAGAAGGTTTGAAGTTAAAAGAGGTATTTGGCAGGGTTGCCCATGTATGCTGTTATTATTTATTTTAGTAGAAAAACTGTTGGCAATATATAGAAAAAACAGCCCGGATATAGAGCCTTTAAATGTGCTAGGTAATAGAGGTAGGAATCACCAGAGGCACCACAATACGATATTATCACGATACTTAGGTCACGATACAATATTATTGAGATTTTAAACATATTGTGGTGTTCTGCGATATTTTGCAATTTATTACCTTTTTTCAACTTTGTTATTATGTTCCCAAAGGAAAACTTTGTCAAAATCTGTTTGTTCATCTCACATGAATTTTATTGCTGTAAAATGTGACTGTCAAGCTGACTAACTAACCAACACTTTCATAAATATGTTTATATAATGTTGTATACACCTGGCAAACTGAACTGTTTGCATTTAATTAAGGTGAACTCCACTTTAATACAAACGGGTATGCACTGCTGGGCTACAATGCAACTTGTACAAAAAAAGTTGTGAATGCCCTTCAGCCCCTAGGGAATTAGAAAGGCAATAACTGTTAAATTTAAATAAAATAAAACATGTAGCCTTACATTAAAAAAAATGTTAAAATTAAATTAAATGCAACGTGTCCTATTTAAGTAAACAAAATGTGCTACTGCTAGCTGCCAACCTTGGTACTAAAAAAAGTTCAAAAACATTTGGAAAGTATGTATAGATAGATAGATAGATAGATAGATAGATAGATAGATAGATAGATAGATAGATAGATATTGATCCCAAAAAAATGGGAAATTCTGGTGTTACAGCAGCAAAATCAGTCACACAGCACAAAATATAAATGTAAATGAAATACTAGGATACAATATACATACATGAAATAATAAGAATAAAATATGAGAACAAATATTTGAATATATACAGGATGGGAAAACAAAATGTGAAACTGCTTAAATATGATAATACCAATATGACTACAATATTAGTAGAGAGTGACGTGGATTAAAAAGGATTCTGCTTCTTATTTAAATGTTTGATTACCTGAAGCATTACTGCCTTGGCAACCACTCTGGCAAAGGTTTCCTGTCTCTCCTCTGGGGATAGGAATGGCAGGGTTTTAAACCGGGGGTCCAGGGATGATGTTGTGATGCAACAACGTGCTACAAGTGAGAGAGTAGGATTCTTTTCCTCAGACATCACAGTGGTCGCCATTTGCATTGACTTCAATGCCCGCACAATTTCTTCAGCGTTCCCAATATCAGACTCAGTTAATGTGAAGACATTTGTGCTACTTTTTCTTTCTTCGGGAGACAACCGCGCTGCACAAACGGCAGGCTGCTGTTCAAGAAACAGCAGTAGCATTTCATAAGCACTGTTCCATCTCGTGCCAACATCAGTCTTCAGTCTATGCGTCGGTAGCTGTAACATCATTTGTTTTTTTCTCCAAAGCGTGGTGTGTCACCGTGCTTCTGTTGAAAAAGCTAGTTATTCGCATCCCCATGAGCCTGGCCACTTTTTGGCAGATTTAACGCCCGCTATCACGCCAGATTCAGCGTGTGCGCAAAACACTTGACGTGGAGGTGTCCCGCTAACTGAATGGCAACGGCCATATTGGAAGGTTTTTGTCTGCAATCACTCATTCCCGTGCTGTATTTTGCAGAAGGTGAGCAATATTTGCCCCGGTGTGACTTTCGTGTACTTCTCTAGTTTGAAGAAGGTGAGACCGCAGTTGACAGTCTTCTGTGAGATAATGAGCTGTAATAGTCACATAAGAATCCACTACCCGTGACGTCCATGCATCACAAGTCAATGCAACACGTTCTGCTGTTTTTAAACTTTCCTGCACTTTAAGCGTAACTTCTCTGTAGAGCTTTGGTATGGCTGTATCCGTGAAAAAACAACGAGACAGTCATGTACCTTGGTTCCAGTGTTTTTAGTGTTTTCCACAACGTTGTATGGAAGCGGGTCTTTGCACATGAATTAGGCGATGGCTTGAGTTATTTTCTTCTGAATTGGGAGGTAGCTTTGTCAAGCTAAGTGTGTCGAGTGTTGGTTGGTTTTTGGGCCTTTACCGTCCTTGGCTAAATCTAACTCTGGATAATGGCGTGTGAGATGAGCCCTCATGTTTCTGGTATTCCCTGAGTATTTTATTTGCATACAACACTCCTTGCAAATCCCATGTGTCATATCCATCTCAGTTGTCCCCTCCTTGTTAAAAAATCTGAAAGAAGTCCAAACACTCGATTTAAACACAGACAATGCATTTCTGATTTCTTTTTTTGATGCTGCCATGTCTATTTTATCTACATCCTCCTGCACGCTGACCTTCACCCCGCTGGCATCACCAGACCTCAGAAAACAAACTGCGCCATCTGGTGGACTGAATAAGCAATTGATTTATTATTCTGCTACCAAAAAGTTAAATTCTCATGTGCAATTTAAATAATAAAAGATTGATACAGTATTGCCACGGGAAATAGCACACGATACTATGCTGTATCGAGGTCGTCTCCCCCCCCCCACTAGGTAATCGCCTATTTATTTCTCAGCTGGCAGACAATTCTGTCGTATTCCTCAAGAAGTCTGAACAGATCCCTCTAGGGATTAAGAGAATAGAGAAATTCTCTAAAGCGTCAGGTTTATGTTTCAATGTTCAATGTGAACTAATGGCTATACATGACCACCCACTTGTAAATTTGTATAATATTTCTGTTTAGAATGAAGTTAAATATTTAGGGGTAATAAAAAACTAGAGAAGAACTACATTTTGACGTCTGTATAAAGAAAAGTAAAGCTATACTTAATTTTTGGTTACAGAGGAATTTGTCTAGTTTTGGTTGTTTTTAATTTCTAATATTGAACCACTATCTAGAGTTATGTATGCTGCATTTTCTCTTGATGTTTGTATTTATTAGAGTTCTCACTAAAATAGTTAATAATAATTTGTTTTATTGTCACAACAGAACAGAGGAACATCAAAATAAATTAACGTTCTGATAAAATCTATAGAAATATAAACGTAACATATGAAACTTTAAAATCCTTTGAACAAAAACACACAAAAATAAAAAAAATCAGTGTTGCCGACAGGGATGGTGTAGGGCGCCCTCTGCTGGACAAACTATGTAGTGCCAAAACCCATAACATGGTTGACTGTCCGTTTTTTTTTTTTTCCTTTAAATATTCATTTATTAGAATCATTTGTCATTATTTAATAAAACTAAAAATATCATCGTCTATTATAAATGCTGATACCAATTTGGGAAATCGGTTCGCCAATATATTGGTCGGGCTCTAATTTTAACAATTCTGATTCCAATTCTTCATTTTGATTCTGATTCTTTGAGGGGGGGGGGGAGTTGAAATCGTTCACATGCTTATTTCACAAATAAGAGGAATGTTTTATTTTTGATTTAATGGTGGATTGCAGTTTTACAATGAGTTTTTAAAGCCACACTAGAGCACAGCTTACTGTGCTCCATGGCTGCAACACCACAAACGCCTGGCTCATATTGGTCATATCGGCCAAAATAAATGGGCAGCCTTTATCGGCCATCAGCTGACCCTGATTACTGAAGATCGTCATCGGCCAGAGAAAAATCAGTCGACCTCTAACTAGTTCACTAACATAAGCTTTGCAAATTCAGACATATTTTGGTTACAATGACAGGGTTATCCGTTTATAAAGTGTCTATATGTTAGTACGTTTTGAAATTAGTGTCAATTTGAAATTTTGCCAGCAAGCAGTACTTGAGCAGTTGTGCTAAAGTTTGCATACTAACATAACATAAACTGGCTGGCAGACACCTTGCAAATAACCTCAGACTTATTTTGTGGTTACAGTAACTAGGTCCATGGATTTTACTGTCTATTTCTCTGTTTTACAAAATCGAAGCAAGAAAAGGCCAAACAAATAGATTAATATTTTAGCCTTTGGGGTTTGCTATTCTCAGTACCGTTTTAGTGGTGAGTGACACGCTCTAGCGTTATGACGAAGAACTCTGAAAGGGTCAAGATGTCGTAGGAACGAGAGAGAGAGAAACTCTGTCCATCGTTTGATCTCTCTCTGTGTGCCTGATTGTGTGTCTTGCTGTAAGAAGTCAAGATAGCCAAAATCACCGTAAACCAGGCTGTTTTATTTTGAAATGTGTTTATTTTGGTAAAATATTGTGTGGTCTTCCTATATGTGATTACCGTAATTCCTCAAATAAAAGCTGGGGCCTTTATTTACCTGAACTGCAGATGGTACCCGGCTTTTATTTGAAGCAGGCTTCTATTAGAGGCAGGCCTTCATTTCTAATTCCATCTGTTTGATAAGTATAACTGTTTGAAATAAATAAACCATTTTAAATAACAAGCCATAGCGTTCCAGTGGACAGAGAGCATTCATTTTTAAGAAACCTTTGCAACAAAAAGCACCGGACAGATTGGATAACATGGGTGCCAAAATAAAAATAGCTGCTATACGCGACGCTTACTCCTGCGGCATGTTCTTGGTGTTACTGTGCGTCAACATGCACAATACCACGCCAGTTAAATGGAATTTAGCCATCATTCATTATATTATTTAAAAAACATTTCTCAGTCTATTCACTCAAGAATAGACATACTCCAGAGGGTTATAAATGTATGATCCTGTATTGTAATCTCATTTTTGTTTTTTACAGACCCACAGTTTGCAGGACATGAGGCAACAGGCAGCCGTTGCTGCCAAAATCTTCATTCAGAGAGATTACACCAAAGGCACTGTGTGCCAGTTCCAAACCAAGTTCCCCTCTGAGCTGGAGACCCGGGTAGGATACACCTTCACTGTTCTGTTCAGAATGACTTTTTCAATCCCAGTAACACATTTAATTGGTAAATTTATGGCTTAATGTTTCCATGACATCCATACAACACTCCCTTGTCTTGTGGACACTGGTGTTAAGGATTATCCCTGGTAGGACTTGGCACTATGACCAACAAATAATAATCTCTTGGAGATGATTTTCAATTGTAATAGATTTTTCTGCAGGAAGATTACAACATGATTAAAACTATGTAATTTGCACTTTCATAAATAAGAGATGCTGCATTTTCAGTTTTATAGCTGATTGTCTTATTTTGATTACAAGTTACAGGTGGAGTCTGGGGATGATGTGGTGTTCTTATTGTTTACTGTTCACATCTTTACACACTCAGGGGAGAGACTGTATGATACTAGGTGGTACAGCCTGAAACATGCACAAAAAAAGTTGCCTTCTGCATTTTTGTTTTGCTTGTCCCTCCATTGTACCAAACTGTGATGTATGAACCAAACCGTGACTTCTGTGTACCATTCCACCCCTAACTCGTATGTGTTAATATGTATTTATTTATTTATATACATAGCATGGGCACGGGAAGTAGGGGTGCTGAGTGGGCTGCAGCTCCTCCTAAAACCAGATGATATAAAATCCATCAATTGATTGAAAACTATAGTGTGTTTCCCTTTCTCACAGGCAATATGTGTAGTACACAAGTACTTGTGGTGGGAAAGAGGAAGTTCTTAGTTTTGTCAACCTAAACTGTTTTTTCAAGGCCGATAACCAATTATTAGTAGTTAATGAAACGGATAACTGATATGCGTTTACAGTAACAATTAAAATCTTTAATGTTAAAGATTTTAGAATGTTACAAAGTTTAAATGCAGTAAGCAATTATTTAAGTTATTAAGAGTTTGAAACATTCAAGATAACAGTCACAGTAAACATAAATAATCAAGGTCCCTGGTGTTTAATTAATAGAAATACTCTCATACTGCACTTTTTTGCTGTTTTTTGTATCCATCTGCTGTGAGTTTTTCAGAGAGAGGCAGACAGTGACAAAATAAAGTTATGCTGTAGTCATTATGTTAACTCACAACTAGCTCCATTTATTATATGCAAAACACTTGAGTGGCCAGAGAACAAGCCCTTACAAGCTCATTAGGTAGCCTCACAAGCCATTGGTGAGTTTAAGTTATTCAAATGAAAGATTAACAATGTGCGAGGATGTAAACCTGTTACACAAAAATACTTTCTACTGTCCATGTAGCCAATTAACGGGTAATACAAGTGCTAAGATTTTCTTTAAAATTAGCAAGCCACAGTGTAGAAATACTTTGGTATTTGAAGTATAAATCTTGCATTTAAATCTCAAGTAAATGTTATTACAACAAACAAGTTACTACTTTTAACGTCCATTTCAAAATAATATACAACTACTGATGCATTAATGCATTAAAAAATGCAGCTTGTAAAGGTGGAGCTGATTTGATCTGATTTTAAGTCATAGTTTTAAATACAAGCTAAAGGTCTACTGAACCAGCAAATGGATTTATAGACGTTTGCTAAGGCGTTTGAAGTAGATGTGAGACAAGTTATTGTTGGCTAACGTTGCATAAAACGTTAAAAAAAAATACGGATGAGTAATGTTCCATTTGCAGGTTCTATGCTTAAAGTCCCTGTTGCATTGAAACCAATATTATTTAAAGATTAAACATTTACCTGTCGCTCCACATTCATAAGCTCCTTTAATGCTACTGGTCTAGTAAGAATAGTTTCTCTGACACTGTAAAGCATCAGGTATACTCGAAAGCAATACCGTGCATGGGCCGCCATAGATGCCGTGCACGCTTCAAGCATGCATGTGCATGTATGCACGTTTCTGCTCAACGCATTGTTCATTGTTCGAGGGCGTACAGACAAAATAATCTATGAATAAGCAAAAGTCGTAGAGAAGAAGAGACTGGAAGTGAACAGAAGAAGGCTGCCTGATAATAATAGTAAACACATCCATGTTAAACACCGACGTACCGCGCAACATTACATGTATCTACTCTAATAATTAACATTATCTCCAAATCGGGGTGGCAGTAGCTTAGTCTGTAGCGATTTGGGTTGGAAATCGTAGGGCCGCAGGTTCAAGTTCCAGTACAGAGTGTGGTTTGGTAGCTGGAGAGATGCCACTTCATCTCCTGGGCACTGCCAGGTGCTCTTGAGCAAGGCACCGTACCCAGGACACAAGCCTCTGGTGGGGGAGATCTGGGTTCAATTCCCACTGCGATACATCAACCAATGTGTCCCTGAGCCAGACACTTAACCCCTAGTTGTTCCAGCGGCAGAGCCTTTGACATATATAGCAATTGTAAGTTGCTTTAGATAAAAAGTGTCAGCTAAATGAAATGTAATGTAGTAATATAACAATTCATTATAGAAAAAGCAGAAGATGAAGACACAGAGCTGTAGCAGAGCCAAGTTGCGTACTTTTGTATTAACTGTATCAGTTATCAGTCCAATAAATAACTGATATAGACAATCTGCATATTGCCAAAAAAAGGCCCGATAATTGGCCCGGGCCTACAATCAGTTAATCCCTAATAAGTAGAGTCCTTGTGATTCACTAAAACATTGATGCCTTTTAGAGGACATTTTTCAAGTGTTCCACTGAATCCAATTAACAGACTATCAGACAGACCCGTGAAATAAGTTAAATCCAGTCGGCTACAGGGTACAAAAGGTAACTGTATGTTGACACTTTTAGGAAATTAGTACCTTAGGATGTGTGATTTGTTTATAGATATTGACTTGAAAGTGTACGAACTAGGCCTACTCTGCATACTGGATTATCTACTAACAATGACAAACAGTGTGACCACCTTCTTTAAACTCTCTTTGAACTTTAAAAGGAAACACTTGTGAAAGTAAAATAGGGATGTCTGGCATAGCTACACCGTCTTCCAAGGTGCATTGAGAAGGGAAAATGTATGAAACGGTCAAAATCTCCAGTAACAGTTGTAGTATGCAAAACAACTTTATTGTTAGACCAAAGCATTTGGGGTTGGGGCCTTCATCATAAAACACATTCCATAGAGCATTTAAATAAGGTTGGTACATATACTCTCCCAACGGTCTTTTTCCTCCAAGCTTAGGTCCTCTACCAGATGCCTGGGTGGCTTTCTTGAATTTGCTGGAGCCATTGTCCCAGTTTAAGGGTTGCAGCCCTGACTGCTCCAATTACCACTGGAACCAATGTTGACTACACTTTCCATATTCCACATTTCTAGCACCTCTAAGCCCTTGGAATTTTTCAGTACCATGGCCATTTAATTTTCTGTTATTTTTTTCTTGATTTCGTTTGGGATTGCTAGATCTGTCACAAGTGCCTTCATCTGCTGTTTGTCGACCACCACAATGTCCGTTGCGTTAGCCATCACCATTTTATCAGTCTGGATTGCACCTTGGGACTTCCAGCCCATACTCAGCACAGATGTTTCTGTACACTATGCCTGTGTACAGGACTGTCTCAGGGGCATCTTTACACGACAATTTAACAACTTTGCTGCATTTATCACCATATTAAAGTTAGCATCAGAACTTTATCTCATGTGTTTGCTATCTTGGCCTACTATTGAGCCGCTTTGTTCAGGATGGTCACTGTTTCTCTGCATCGTTCACCCCCCTGACACTGTTGGGAGTTGTGATTGATGGCTCCGGTCATGAGGGGCACATTCAGGTTACTGCTATTTGCCCCCACCAGCTGTTGTGGATGTATACTGGCGTTTAAAAGTCTAGACCCTGCATATAGGACAACCTCTGTTTTTTAGATATGTTCATAGGAAAAACAAATTTTATATTTTGGTCAAAATGGTATATTTATATCTCGCTTCTCATTGAAAATTATGAGGCGTGTCAATTGCTTTTTGTCTGAAAAAAATCCTTAAGGCTGCATCTACCAATAATTTTTTTTATTGATTATTTATTTTGGTTACCTAATTATGTTTTTGTATAGAGCTGCCCCAAGTAACTGAATTAATTCCAGTAACTAACTAATGTTAAATTTTTCACACCTCTAGCAAACCACATTTCATGAGAAAACGATTCAGAATTAAGCTAGTTACAGTCCATATTGTAGAGATGTCTGTATCTCTCAATACATTGTATTTGTTGGATCTTGAGTGCGCCAATATGGCAGACCTGCAGATTGAATAGCAAACACGGTATCTTATCTTATACTGAATCAGTGTAAACATGGTGCCAGAGGTGAAAAACATTATCCAGAGGAACCCTGCTGGACTTTATCCTTATATGAACCACGGTGGAAGTGGGTTAAGAGTAGGCACCGATAATGATGTGAAAGAGAAAGAGCAGGTCACTGAGACTGAACAGCCTCCAAGCCACATTAAAAGCAGCGCCAGCCAAACAGTTCAGAGTTCTAAGGACAGAAAACTTCAGTTTTAAAATGCATGCACCACAAAAGAGCAGCTTCACAACACTCACTCACAACCGCTCACTGGTGGTTTATTGGTACTTTCTTCTCGATTGGGTGGTCTCACACACACAGTCACACCGACGAACGCTTAGGTCCCCTATCAAAAGTTCTTCCCACACACACAAACACACACACACACACACATATATTTTATATATATATAACTGTTTTTACCCACGTGTTGGATTTTGCCATGCAGTTTAGATATTCATTTGTAGAGGTTTGCACGCTGTAACATCACATTCTTGCGGATAATTATCCTAGGCTGTGGGCTTTATTATTTTTGGTACCACTTTCCTGTTTTAACGTTTTTGGAGAATCCAAACTGGGACAGAACTCAGTGTTCTAAATGTATTTGGCAGCTAGATTGCCAAATCATTCCACAGAGTTTTATTATTTGGGAACTGTCAGTGCGCACAGACCTGTGTCTGTATTTCCTTGGTTCAAATTATATTTTGTGACAATTACAGTTCAGAGAATGTGCTCTTCTACACTTGAATTTGTAAGCCATGTTCAGCCTTGCACTCAACATTTTTGAAATTCTGATATGGCTCCGTCAGACGTAATGGAGAGACTCAGGCAGAGAAATGTGGTTTCGATCGCAGCCTCTGAATTGAAAAATAAGAAGGAGAACAAAGGCAGAAATCAAACACGCCGAAGACAACTGATGTGTTTGAGCTTGTTGTTGCATTCCTCGGGCACAAAGGACCAGAACGTTGAAGGGTTTACAGAGGCTCAGGAGGCCCCTGGCTGGCTCCTCATCTGGTCTGGAGGCTCCTTTTTTCATCAGCATCATAGAGAGATCGCCAGATCCATTCTAGACTCCAGCATGGGACTAGTGTTGACACCCCAGTCAAAGCAGCCTTCGAGTCCAGCAGTTCTCCACTCTCCATCAGTATTCCCTTTAGAAAGCCTTCATTTGAGGAATTCTTGAGTAACACCATTTTGATTATCAGCCATTCTGGGTTACAGTTTGTATCCCAGAAGCTGAACAGCTGAGATACGTCTTTATATTTTTCAAGTTGTGCCTATGCCATTAGAGGAGAAACCATTAAGAATCACGCCTGGATTGGCACTGTGTGTGTCCTGCTTTCAGTGCATTTGTCCTGTTATTAACTGAAAAAATTACAGAGCATTTGGCCAAGTCATCCTAATAATTTAACGAGGTGTTTTTGATGTGGGAAGGTGGCCCAGCAATCCCTTGCTGTATGACTAGTCCAAGAAAATACAGCCCCTCATTTGTATAGAGATGGAAAAATGGGAGAAAATGATAATATATCCCAACAGACAGCTCTCACACACATCTGTCCAAATCTACACTTGGCTCTGTGCATGGTCTAATGATCTTTTTGTCTTTCCATGGCAGATTGACAAGCAGCAGTTTGAGGAGACGGTGCGGACACTGAATAACCTGTACGCTGAAGCAGAGAAACTGGGAAGCCAGTCATATATTGAAGGCTGTCTGGCCTGCCTCACAGCCTACACCATCTTCCTGTGTATGGAGACGCACTATGAGAAGGTGGGAGACATTTTACATGCATAGATGAAGAATGAATGATGCTAGATATTGAGCTGTAGCTCTTTTGGTAACATACAACATTAGGTAATTTTCTGTTTAGAGTTAGTCTTAGTTTTGGTCATGAAATCAAAAGTCTATTTGTGTTTTGTCATATTTGGTCAACATCATCCTTTTTGTCTTGTCATTTTTGGTGGGGTAAAAAGTCACTTTACTCAATTTTCATTGACAAAAACAAGTTAACGTAGTAGTTGCATTTTGGTCATGAATAAAGTATTTGTCAAATTTAATCCAAGTTTCAGTCAAGACCAAGAATAAGCATTGTAGTCAAAAACAACACACTTAACCAACTGTTGATTCACTTTCAGTGTCCAAATTAAGCTCCAGGAAAAGTGTAAATACAAGTTGTTACAGGAAAGTAGACATCCCTAATTAAATTAATTGGAGACATGGCATTCAATGTGTAAATCCACTAAGCTTCACAGTGAAACAGTAGGATTTCAAGATTACCACATCCAAGTGGTTAGATCACACCTGAGTTGGAAAACAGAATGATTGCTTTCTTTTAAATAAGAACAGGAGAGGTAATAACATTTATGATTTATATTCTGAGGATCTTGTTCTTTTTTTAGTGGTCTGTTTGTTCACTATGTAGTTGTTGTTAGGTTTGGCCATATGGTAATTTCTAAAGTCAAACTTAAGAACTTTAAAGGCGTTTCAATCCCTGGCCCTGCAGTCCCATGTCAAAGTGTCCTTGAGCAAGACACTGAACCTCAAGTTGCCCCTGATGCTGCGCCATTGGAGAAATGTGCGTGAGGGTTTATCTGATGAGCAATTGGCACCTTGTACGGCAGCCTCGGCCATAGTGTGTGAACGGTGAATAGATCCTATACTATGTAAAAGCGATTTGAGTAGTCTTTAAGACTAGAAAAGGGCTAAATGAATACAATACATTTACAATCCCCGAAAACAAATGCAACAAAAAAAATGCTGCATCAAGATTACACAAAGGAAGTTCTCCAGGCTTCTAGGGGGAGCACTAATTGGAACAGCTTGATTTTCGACCCCACTGAGAGAGCGACAGAACGAGCCGGGGCATATTCAATCTCAGAAAGGTGTGCACCGTTGTGAAACGTTGTGCAACTGCTTTGAGATCATAAAATAAGTCGTAAATAAGTCTATGTTTGAGATATGTTTTCTCTTGATTGGTGGATGTGTCTCTAGTTTATTGGCTCAGGTCCCAGGTGATACTCATCAGCAGAGACATGCCTGTAAACTCGTGGTAATAAAAAGGCAGAGCGTTCTCTCCCCATGGGGTCGAAAATCAAGCTGTTCCACTTAGCGCTCCCCCTAGAGGCCACCATAGTCACACCACAGGAAAATGTGTAATTAATCAACCAGCCAAATCTGGATGTTTAAAAAAATCAGCTTAATTATTTTTAATTAGGTTTCACAATTGTGGAAATAGTAAGCCACATTCCCTGAACTGAGCAGAAGAACGGGCTGCTTCCCTATCGACAGACTCTTGTGCAGCTAAACATACAGCGTACAGGTATTGAAGATGAAGAGAGGTGTGAAGAGATTTCTCATTGAGGTAAAAAGTGTCTCGCAATATCAGTATACAAGTGCAGAGCAGAAGCCTTGAAATTAGCATAGAAAATCCCACAGCCATTCTCCAAAGTTAACTTGAGTTTAATTTTGCAGAACCATAGCGGAAGAAAAAAGCTGCCTGTAAAACCCATTGTTAGAACGTTAGAGTCTCTCTCTCTCTCTCTCTCTCTCTCTCTCTCTCTCTCTCAGCCGAGACACGCACGCATCCGTTGTGTGTAGTTTACTGTGGCGGTGTCTTGCGCATACCACTCTGTCTGTTAAAATGAGTCGGGAAGCAGACAGCAAAACCTAACTTTACTTTTAATGATATGATAATTCTCCCTTCATCCTATGAGGGAATGGGCTTTGGAATGTAATCAATGTGAAAATAAGCTTCATTTCTCTCTGTCTACTGTGCAATGACAAATTCAAGTAAAGAAGATTTGGTCTCAACTACTGCCAGAAAACGCTTAGTTATGTTGTAGTCAAGAGACACTCTACCATACGTATGGAATAAGTAACAGTGTAACTGTTAGTTATACAGGAGAGAAGCCAGTCATTTTATGGCAAAAGCTTTTTAGTGCTTGGTTTTCATTTTGTGGCTTTCATTTGAATAAAGAACTAATTTTCGAGTGTTATTTCTTCATTGAAGTTTTCTGTAAAATAGTGTTAACATCTCTTGTCTCGATTTTGTGAACCCAATCTCGTGTCTCGTCTTGTGAGCTGGGTGTCTTGTCACACCCCTAGTTAGTACTATATGATGTTGTGTTGCTGCTGTGTGGAACCTTTTTAGCTCGGCTGTAAATAAATCATTTTTTGACCTGAGAGATGGCAAAACAAAATATGATTTGCAATGAATTTTGGCCCAGTTTTTTTTTTATTTTTTTTTATTTTTTTAGTGGACAGGAGTGAACTGGGATAGAAAACATTTGGATTGGTTTGGGTTTAATGAGTACTCACAAAGTCATGCAATTTAAATTGAATGGTTGTTACCAAAGTAAAGTGGAGTCTGTTTAGCGTCTCAGCTCAAGAATGTGGTGGGTTGGCTAGTAGGGCTGCATGATGTGGAGAAAAAGTCATTTTGCGATTTAGAATGCTGCGATTGCGATATAATGGCATCATGATTTTACTTGAGTATCAAGGAAGAGCTCAGAGCCATTTGAGCATGCCTGGTGCATCACTTAACATATCACGCCGCCATTTCTGTGTCAACATTATGGAGTTGAATAAGGCAATGCAGCTTTATTTGTACAGCACATTTCAGCCACAAGGCAATTCAAAGTGCTTTACACAAAATCAGTTAAAAAAACAGATAAAACACAATTATAAACAGTTAAAAATAAAACATTAAGACATAAAACCCTAACCCACTTGAGATTACCTTCACACTAATTAAGCCAATCAAGTGCTACCTTTTCGTGTCTACTTAACGACCGTCTTTGCACAATTTTCAGATCTTCCGACACTACACATTCACACTTTTTCTTTAAAGTGTTCCCTTTGAGTCTCTCTTACTCTGTATTACCTTTATACTTTTTCCTCAACAAAATTCATTCTATATCTATTCCTGATTTTCCACAAATGTGCCAATAATGTATTAATATTATTATTATTTATTTATTTTTATATAATAAGAATAAAAACAAAAGTTTCTAAACATTTGTATTCATGTAAGTAATTCAAGAAACAGAGTGGAACACACAAAACTCTTCAATTTGTATCTAAAGTGATTTATTGGATTAAACAACTTATTTGTTACTTTCATTAGAAATGTTATGATCAGCTGTTATGATGGCACTATCATAAAAAACCCTGCTTAATGTTTATTTTATTTTATTTTTTTATTTTTTTTGCAGACATACAGGTGCTAGGCCTATATCTGTCGATGGAAAACATTTTTTTTTTTTTTTAGCTGGTATCTTGGTTACAAGATTGAGCTAGCAAAGCAGTTAGGTATTATGTGTGGTAGATGTTAAGTTTGGGAAATCCCACGATCTCTACAAAATAACGTTGGCTTAAGTTAGATGCTGACTAACGTTTTACAGGGACAGGAAAGCGTCTTTGTTTGAATTTCGTGGACATTTATCTAAATCTATCCATGAATAAACAATTTTTTCAGCAGATATCAGTTAGAACAGGATAGAGCTAGCAAAGAAGTTCAGTGTTTTTATTTGCGGTAATTATTCAGTTTGGGAAATCCCACAATTTCTACAAAGCTATTGTTAGCCTAGGCTGACTAAACAGAGGGACTAGAATCGTCTATTTTTTTATTTTGAGAGCAAAGCCAGTTTGATTATAACTTTCATTTTGTTGGTAACCGTTGTTGTGTAATGCAATATTACACTCAAGGGTTTACTTTAACGTCAGATTATTGGCACTTCAGGGATGTGGCTAGGACCAAGGCGCTTCACTGAAGTATTATTGGCACATCAGTGATGCTTAATAACCACAACGCAAGCGCCTTTATCCTAGCCGCATTGCTGATACAAGTTGACTGTCTGACTAAACGGGACTAGAAATCATCTGTTTTATTTATTTTGAGAGTGACTTGCCCCACAATATGAACTGTTTGATTATAACTTTTATTTTGTTGGTAACCATTGTTGTATAATCACAGTAATACTTAAAGTGGCTATATGTAACTTTCAGTTTGTGTTGATTTTAGTGGCCAGTTTGGAAAAATGTGGTAGGTCTTTTCTTTATGGTGCTGTATGGCCACTGTATTACTGAGTTAGCATTACCGGGAGGCATAGGCAAGTGCCCCAGTGTTGATCTTCTGTGCTCCAGTTAAATATCATGTGTAAAACCAATTTGTAAAGCCGGCATATTTTTCACATCAAATGCGGTGAATTAAGGATATATTTCACCCAAAACCTGAGGTGAGCTAGTAAACTTTATCTACTGTAAGGCAGCACAGTCGTGCTTGTCTTACTAAATAATGGTAGTAACAGCTAACGTTAGTAGAGGTAACATGAAGATGCATTCATGGTCTATTCCATAAAAATGACTATTGGGTCAAGTTAAAATATAATGTGTGTTCAGATTGTAAAATGTAGTTTTTGGCGTATTCAAAGAGATTAGATGTTTTTATATGAGCTTGAAATAAGTACAGGGAATTATGACCATTACAAAAGCTCTATTTCTTGTCAATTTCTGAAAATGTATTGAAACAGAAATGTGTTGGATATACTGTATATATTGTGTATTTTGATATGTACTTATTTAATCTTGTTTGTAATACAAAAGTTGTATGCAATAACTAGGTCCTCTGTCAGTTAGTGTCTGTAAAGATGTGCGAAATGGCTTTTCCTCTTGGAGATGTTTTTCTTGCATCATAAAGTGCATTTTGTATATGTTATTGCATTTGGTATTAATTAGTATTTATTTTTATTATATTATTTATTTATAATTTGGTATTATTAGTTCATTGTTATTATTGCAGAATAAGCCCAGTTGTTTCAATTTCAGCAGCAGAATACATATGGTAATAAAAGTGGGCCAAGTCAGGTCAGTATGTTTAGCACAGCATTTAGCAGAACCTTTTTGGGGGGGCCTGTGCCCCAGTAGAGATTTATGTCTAGAATCGCCCCTGCTGGGAGGTCATATAGTCGCAATGAATGTTTTTCTCAAGCAGAACATCATTAATTTACAACAAGAGAATAAGTTACAGATGCATCGTTGCATTTCCAGTGTGCATTTAGTAACTTAGCCTACTCTTGTGAGCTAAACCGGGTTTCACTGTCACTTTGTCACAAGCCAAAGCATTAGGAGCAACTAACGTAATAATAACTTCTGAAATTCATATAGCGCATTTCATTAAATCCATAGAAGCTTTACACAGTAACGTTACAGGGGGAAAAGGGAAAAGAAAATGGTAAGCCAACACAAACACGGACTAAAAGGAAAACGTCCGCTAAATGAAAGTGGGATGTAATTTAATGTGGGCTACTGATGTTCAACATATCACTAATGTTTTTGTTGAATGAAATAGACATATTGCATACCTTAAGGGCCAATTCGGGATCAATTTTGAATCATTTACAATCCCGTAATTGTCTACATCTGTTAAAGCCTGACCAAGTGTGTATGTTGTCTTTCCCTTTCCTTTTTAGCTTTTAGTTGTTCTTCGTTTAATTTTCTTCTTTCCTGTGATGGTCCTACCCCAGTATCAGCCATAACTTCAACAGATCTTCTGAAATAATTTCAGTTTTATTCATAGTATCAGATCATAACGAGTTATCTCAATACACCTTACAGATACAATGGGGGAAATAAGTATTTGACCCCTTGCTGATTTTGCAGGTTTGCCCACTTACAAAGAATGCAACGATCTATAATTTTAATCATATGTACATTCTAACAATGAAAGACAGAATCCCAAAGAAAATTCCAGAAAATCACATCATATGAATTTATAAAAATTGATAACCATCTGATGAGGAAAAACAAGTATATGACCCCCTACCAAACAGCAAGTATTCTGGCTCCTACAAGCCAGTTAGTCTTTCTTTAAGACACAGCCCCAATCCCAACCAATTATCTACATCAAATACACCTGCCTCACCTCGTTACCTGTATAAAAGACACCTGTCAACACCCAAACAACCAGCATACAACATCACCACCATGGGCAAGACCAAAGAGCTTTCTACGGACATCAGGGACAAGATTGTAGATCTCCACAAGGCTGGGATGGGCTACAAGAGAATCGGAAAGCAACTTGGAGAGAAAAGATCAACTGTCAGTGCAGTTATCAGGAAATGGAAGAAGCACCACACCACCGCCAACCTCCCTCGGTCTGGGCCTCCACACAAGATCTCGCCTCGTGGGGTGTCCCTGATCATGCGAACGGTGAGGAATCATCCCAAAACCACAAGGGGGGAACTGATGAATCAACTGAAGGCAGCTGGGACCACATTTACAAAAGAAACGGTTGGTAACACACTACGCCGTCATGGATTGAAATCCTGCAGCGCACGCAAGGTCCCCCTGCTCAAGAAGAAACATGTACAGGCCCGCATGAAGTTCGCCATTCACCACCTGGACGACTCAGAAGAGGCCTGGAAGAAGGTGATGTGGTCAGATGAGACCAAAATAGAACTTTTTGGCCTCAACTCAACTCGTCGTGTTTGGAGGGCAAAGAACACCGAGTACAACCCAAAGAACACAATCCCCACCGTTAAGCATGGTGGTGGCAACATCATGCTTTGGGGGTGCTTTTCAGCCAAGGGGACAGGACAGCTTCATCGTATTGAGGGGAGGATGGACGGGGCCATGTATCGTGGAATTCTGGACCAACATCTCCTTCACTCAGTGAGAGAGCTGAAGATGGGTCGAGGATGGGTGTTTCAGCACGACAACGACCCTAAGCACACCGCCAAAGCAACAAAAGAGTGGCTGAAGAAGAAGCACATCAAGGTTCTGGAGTGGCCTAGACAGTCTCCAGACCTGAATCCAATTGAAAATCTTTGGAGGGAGCTTAAAATTCGAGTTGCCAGGCGACAACCTCGGATCCTGAATGATTTGGAGGCTGTCTGCAGGGAGGAGTGGGCCAACATCCCTGCCGAAATGTGCACAAACCTTGTCACCAACTATAAAAACCGTTGACATCTGTGCTGGCCAATAATGGCTTTTCTACAAAATATTAACATGCTGTTTGTCCAGGGGGTCAAATACTTGTTTTTCCTCATCAGATGGTTATCAATTTTAATAAATTCATATGATGTGATTTTCTGGAATTTTCTTTGGGATTCTGTCTTTCACTGTTAGAATGTACATATGATTAAAATTATAGATCGTTGCATTCTTTGTAAGTGGGCAAACCTGCAAAATCAGCAAGGGGTCAAATACTTATTTCCCCCCACTGTATAGTAGGTCTAGACCACACTCTATAATATATAAAGACCCAGTAAATAAGTAAGTAATTCCGCCAAGAGCAAGCATTTAGTGCGACAGTGGCGATGAAAACACTTCCACCCTTGGGTGGTGAAGAAAACTTCCACAATAAAGATAATGGAACTATAACTACAAATAGTAGTTGTAGTAGTTCATGGTGTAGCTGAACACTGCAGGGCGTCACAGGGTGTAGCAGGACATAGCAGAGCGCGGAGCAGGACCACGGTGACAGCTGCAACCATGATTTACGTGCCACCCTAATTCAAGGAAAAACTGCTGGGCGACAGAAAACATAAGGGCTCTGGGGAATAAGTTCCAGAACTAGGTTAGTAACAAGAATTTCTGGGACATTAAGGCCCCCTGCAGTCTAAAACTATAACGGATTTTTATAACATAATTAAGAGCTACGGACTGAGCTACTGCCAACTTTAGCTTGAGGATTGTTTAATTTAGCATGCTATTGCAATTTGTTTTAACCGAGAGCCCCCAATACCGGTGACATCCCACGGTGTTGTTAAAACAAAAAAGAAATCCCTTTTTTATGCCTATTTATAGAAAACATAAAAAAACAGAACTCCAGCATTCAAAACCCATAAACCAATTGTATGTTGTCAAAACTGTCTTATTAAAAAGTATTTTAGTACAAACTAAATATAAGAAGTTCAAAACATCGCATGATATGGTTGGTTTCACTAAAATAATTGAAAGTTTGAGCTTTAAAATAACACCCTGAAAGCATCTTAACGGAAACACTAGCAAATGTTATTGCATTGGGAAACGATCACTAAAACTTTACATTTTACAGTCAGTATAGATACTTTGTAACAGAAGGAGGCAGTTCGAGACCGCTTTGCGCTTGTGTGGATGTGTGAACGTGCTTGACTGGGTGCTAAGTAGCAGTGACAGCGTTTTATTGATTGAGCAATTCTCTCAATAAGCAAACAGAATGGATTTAATAATGATGCACTGACACAGCCTCTTAAAAAGAGCTCTGTGTGGCTTGACTGATACACTGATTTTTTTTAATTTAATTACTTTAAACAGTAGGTGGGACTCTGTTACACTTATACCAGTGGTTTGACATCCATGACAAATTTATTTGAAACTGATTGCTGTGCCTTTTGTAGGTTTTGAAGAAGATTGCAAAGTACATTCAGGAGCAGAATGATAAGATCTACGCACCACGAGGCCTCCTGCTCACCGATCCCATCGAGAGAGGCCTGCGAGTCGTATCCTACCCTTCAGTGTCCTAGTGCTCTAGCCAGGAAATACTGTCTGTTATCTTCACTTAATTTTCCTCATCCACAACTGCTTAGAAAGCCACAATATTTTTTAGAATAATGTTCAGGAAAGAGGAATGATACGTTAAATATTTTGGGTAACTTTAACTTGTTAAACATACCCTGAGATCAGGAAATGTGAATTTAATCACGCCACAGCTTAGTAGAACAAGGAGCTTTCACAATGATGTAATAGATGTAGTGATTTATAGGCCTTCTGACCCTACCACATCTTTCCCTGTAACTGCTGGATGAAGATGGAAAGCAGCAGTCTGAACATTTTATAGGAAATCCAACGCTATGTAGGGATACCCTGTAAAAACACCAGAGCATCTGCATCAGATCTGCGTGTGCGTGCATGTGAGAGAGACTCAACATCCCAAATGGGCAGCAATGGGAGAAATGCTTTGTTCATTCTCTCGCCTATAATTCTGTAGCAGTGGCAGTGATCTGGATTCTTTCTCCGACACTGTCGGGCTGCTGTGCTGACTTTGGCACAGGAGCATTGGAAGATTGACAGGAATGTCTCCGCTGAACTCGGGGTGATGCATAGACTGCATGAGAGCAGCCAAAACATCTTCATCGCCCTCTGGTGGCTGACTGCAGTTTAGGTCATAAATCCCACCCCCACCACGTTAGCGGGTTGGGGGATGGGCCAAACTAGTACACCTTAAATAAATTTAACGGTGGTTGGTTTCTTTCATTTTAAGTAGTTCTTATACCACAGATGTTTGTTTAAGGGCTACTCCTTCTAATAATTTTGGTTTAAATTAGTTTTTGATTGACTCGCGATTGGTCCAGCGGGTGTATGGGCAGGACTTTGATTCAGCAGTTTCAACATCCAATCACTACTGCGCAGACTCTGGCTCCAAAATTACAAGATGGCTTGTCCTTATCTTAAAGAGAAACTCAGATTTTCCTTTTTAAGAAAATGCCAAGAATCTAGTCTGTCACTCAACTACTACCATGGGAAGAGGTTCACAGAGAGGTTTAAAGGCGAGACACTGTTTCCACAAACCTGTCCAAAAACTTTCATTCTCTGTTGATAAATGGGGAAATATGCACAATAGCTGCAGTTTATATTTCCTTATGTAAAGAGTGAAAAGAATTCAAATTTCAGTTGTTTAATTGAATGTACACTGAATCCAACCTTGCTTCAAATGCTTTTCCTTGACTAAATCCTATTAAGATTGAGGTTACCATCTTTGAAGACAGAAGCCTGACTAGATAAAAGCTGCCACGGTGGGTCTTATAACTAATATTCAATATTAATCCATATTCTATAAAGAGGAGTTACACTTTCTTACTAGTACATATTTGCTTGGGCTATTATGTACAACACAGACATACAAATACAGAATTTGAAATGGTACAAATCCATTTTAGATTATGAAAACACATTTTCCTCTTTTCAGAATCAGAAAAGGTTTCATGCCTAAAATAAGTACTATTGTGTTTAATTTGCCTTGGTGAATATAAACAAACAATACATACAGAAAAACAAATATATACTTAAAGAATAACTGTTGCATAACAAAAAAGAGGCTGAATGGGTTGAGTGCAGAATTTGCAAAGATTATATAGTATGTGCAATGGGGTGTGGACATTTTCCTGGAGAGATGGCAGATTGTGGCCAATTCAATTTTATTTATAGACTCTATTCATAAGAGTTATCTCGAGACACTTTACAGATAGAGTAGGTCTAGACCACACTCTATAACTTACAAGGACCCAACAATTCTAGGAGATCCCCCCAGAGCAAGCAACAGTGTGACAGTGGCAAGGAAAAACTCCCTTTTAGAAAGAAACCTCAGACAGACCCAGGCTCTTGGTAGGCGGTGTCTGACGGGCCAGTTGGGGTTGAAATGAAGAGTGGCAATGGATAATGGAACAGTGACTAAAAGAAGTTGTTCATGGCATAGCAGGGTACTGCACGGCATTACAAGGCACAGTAGGACGTAGCAGGGCATCGCAGGACGTGTAGCAGGACCACGGCGACTGCTGCAGCCATGATTTTGGAGTCTCCATGATCCAAGGAAACATGCTGGGGGAAAAGAACATAAGGACTCCGGGGAATTACTCCCCAGAGCTAGGTTAGTAACAAGCATTTCTGGGACATGGATGCACACAAATGGAAAGATAAAGGAGAGAGGAGCTCAGTGTGTCAAAGGAAGTTCCCCAGCAGTCTAAAATTATTACAGCATAACTAAGAGAGACAAGGTAAAGAGAGGAGCCTTGGTTGGGTTGTACTGCCTGCCTCTCTCTAGTTTTATTATATTTTTGATTGTATGGTAGATGCATCTGACGACTATAAAGAGAAGCAGAGAAGAGAAGGGGTGCCGTGTCTGCATCTATACATCCACCCCCGCCGGTCTAGGCGGACGCAGCGACTCCTCACTCCCTAACTATAAGCTTTATCAAAGAGGAGAGTTTTAAGTTTACTCTTAAATGTACTGACGATGTCTGCCTCCACAGTAGAAGAGCCTGATAGCTGAAGGCTCTGGCTCCCATTCTACTTTTAGCAACTCTAGGAACCACAAGTAACTCTGAATTCTGGGAGCGTAGTGCTCTAGTGGGACAATAAGGCACTAAGAGCTCTTCAAGATAAGATGGTGCTTGACCAATTAGAGCTTTGTAGGTCAGGAGAAGGATTTTAAATTCAGTCCTGGATTTTACAGGAAGCCAATGCAGAGAAGCTAATGCAGGAGAAATATGATCTCTTTTCTTAGTTCTTGGCAGAATACGCGCTACAGCATCCAGAATGCTGAAAAATGCTATGAGCTTCTGATAATAAAGAATTACTGTAGTCCAGCCTGGAAGTAACAATTGCATGGACTAGTTTTTCAGCATTGTTTTGAGACAGGCTGTTCCTAATTTTGGCAATGTTGTAAAGATGAAAAAGGCTGTTCTTGAGGTTTGTTTTAGATGGGCATTAAAGGATATATCCTGATTAGAAATAATTTCTAGATTCTAGATTTCTGACAGTAGTGCTGGAGGCCAGGGCAATACCATTCAGAGTAGCTATATCCCTAGATAATGAAGTTTGGAGGTGTTTAGGGCCCAGCACAATAACTGAGTTTAACATCAGAAACTTTTAGGTCATCCATGATTTTATATCATTTATGCATGCTTGAAGTTTAGCTAACTGACTGGTTTTGTCTGGCTTGATTGATAGATATAATTGGGTGTCATCCGCATAACAATGAAAGTTAATTGTTTCCGAATAATATTGCCTAGAGGAAGAATATAAAAGGAGATTAGAATTGGTTGTGGAACGCCATGGCTAACTTTAGCGTACTTGGAGGATTTATCGTTAACATTAACAAAGCCAGTCACCTTCTCAGCAGAGTGGATGAGACGCTGCACTCTGCCCCTTTCCCTAGCAGTGGCAGCAGCGTACCTGATGGTGATGGACTCAGTGATGGCACCAGCGTTTTGAGGTGAGCCAAAACAAGGCGCTCAAAAGACTTTAGTTGTGCGGTATCCAAAGTTTGATACCGTCAAACCTCCTCATTTTACCACTGTATACCATATTACTGTGACAAAAAAAAAAAATTATGACTCAAGGCTCAAGCAGCGTCACCAAACTGTTGGCTTGTGCCAACACCATTCAGAAACGGAATACCACACACCTCTCCTATTTCATTAGGTCGGAACCCAAAATGCTGCCAATCTGCAGAAGTTGTTTTCTTCTTTGAGACCAGGTCACTCAGTTCACGCCATCTTTTCCCCTCTCTTTCTCCTCCACACTGTCACGTGACAACCACACATAAGCATTTACAGGCATTAAATAAATTATATTTAATATTTATTAATCCTTGTCTCCTATATTTGCATTTTTTTCATGACTGTAATGAAACTGATACCGTTGCTATTTTGAAGACCCCGCGGTATACCGTATCACCGCCAAACCCTAAAGGAATTAGAATATAACTACAGAGGTCAGGGTGTCCGGTCTGTAGTCACATAGTCCTTTGATCCTTGTTTTCTTGGGCCCGGGATGAGGTTGGAGGACTTGAAGCAGGGTGGTACATGGCATGTCTCCAGTAGGGTGTTAAAGATGTCTGTGAACACCGGAGACAGCTGATCAGCGCAGTGCTTCAAGGTGGAGGGAAAGAACAAGTCTTTTCCTCGCCACTGTTGCTTGCTCTGGAGGGAACTACTAGAACTGTTGGGTCCTTGTAAATTATGGAGTGTGGTCTAGACCTATCTGTAAAGTGTCTCGAGATAACACTTGTTATGAATTGATACTATAAATAAAATTTAATTGAATTGGTCCGGCTGTGTTTCAGGGGTTGTTTTTTCAACAGTCTTGTCTTTCCTGAATAGAAAGGGTTGTTGTGGAGGGGGGAGGGAGGACTCTGGTGTGGGCAGTGACAAGGCCCCGACACCTAACTAGGTGGGGGAGGTGTGGCTGGAGGGCTTGAGCTGGTGAATGGAGTCACGGGGGACGGAGACAGGACAGTATTGTCTTTAAAAATGGCAGTAGAAGGTGCTTAAGTTCTTTGCCAGATGGGTATCGCAGCAGAAAACTAAATTTTCAACAAACAAAACAAGATAGACCGCACCATTTCAACAAAGCACCCACAGTCAGAGCCATCTTGGATCATCATCCACCTTTTAGTGCAAAGAAAAAAACTTAAAAAAAAAAAAGCAGTAATAAAAGAGGACTCGCTCTGTGTACCATTGCTTTCATGCATAATTGCCTCCTCTGCATTCAAAGAAAAATCCCACATCAAAGTTTAAAGCCCCATCATTTGTGAAAAATATTAGGGCTGTTTTATTTAGCATTTAAAAGACTTTTATGCATTATAATTTCATGTTGTATAGCACTCAGTGTTTTGACACTTACTTAAAATGAAGTATTCTTGAAGTGCTGCGGTCCAGAGCACATGAACGGGCCAAACCCAGCAGCTGAACTCAAACTGATTAAGTGTCCTTTCAGCACAACCACCACAGACCAGTCAGTGACATTTCTTTATGTAGCTATAATCAAACAATTTTACATCTAGGTCAAATAGCCCATTTCCTACATTGTTAATGCAACTGATTCTTTCAGGCAGCAGTTGGTACTGAATGTTTGATATTAGATGTGAACGCAGGACTTGAGCAGTTCAGCGTATGCTTTCACAGTATTTAGGTAATAGAGAGCCACAGAACACTTAGTTAGCAAAACAAAAAAACTACAGTTTCCATGAGACCAGCTTGACTATGACCAAGATTTTAACCATTTGGCAGGTGTTTTGTTGGTTTGTTTTTGCCTTTGTGAGGTTATTGGAAAAGGCACAGATTAGTTGTTCACACACACACTGTGTACATGTCTATCCGCTGTGCAGTAATACAGCTCTTAATAAATGCACTGGTCATTTATAAATTGTGGGTTTTTGAACAGAACTGCTTTGTCACTGTTGTTCTGGCTCCCCAAGCATTACCACAGCTACCCTTCTCTTTCTTCTGCAGAGCAGCGTGTTCATTCAGGAGGTGACTCACTCAATCACTTAAACAAGCAAAAAGATTTTTGCACAGATTTAAGTGTGTGCATGCTAACATTAATTCTAATTACTTATTCCTTACAGTAACAACCCAAACGATAGCCAACTTAAATTACAGTTAACTTTTTCTTTTCTTTTTTAAATAATAAATGTCAGCGTGCTGCCTGCATATTTTCAGTTTGTTCCAGCTGTTTTGTTCTTATCTTATTCTCAGTGGATTATAGAAGAATTTAGTCAATAAATCTGTAAATCAGACAAAATGCAAGGTGCGTCTTATTAATGGTAGTGCAACAGGTCAAACCGCTAAATCAACATCGGAATTAGAGATATTTTGGGCGAAGGCGGATACTGTTTTACTAGTTAGGAGCTGGGCTACAGTGTGTGATTCTGCATATTCATGCTGGTAGTTAAATGAGACAAATTATAATTAAATTACTTTGTCATGACATTCGTTGACAAAATTAACACTGGTTTATTTCCACTTTCAGCAGACCTTATCCATACTGGGTATGACGCACCCCATTTTGTAGCTGTCCATATCTCAGAAAGAAACCCTTTGATCTGAAACAATACTGCTGTCTGTTCACAGCAGCAGTGTACTGGCTGCTGTGGACAGACAGCAGTAGTGTCTCGTGCTTGTATTACACTGGAAATGAGAGGTTATTAAGGCCAAGTTGTACAGAAAGTGTCTAGAAATTATTCAAATATAAGTTTTCCCAAAAATAAAATATTTGCTTCCCCATTGTACAATTTGATTTATTATAGAGCATTCCTCAACAGTTATAATTACATAGTAGATGTACCATCCTGCAAAGCACTTTGTGTCGTTTGAATGCTAAGACATTTTGAGACAGCACAGTGTGATCATTAGCCACAGATGGCTTTTATATATCTGCAGAACTTTCACCTGGCAGATGCCTCACAGTTTTTGCCTCAAGAGCACATATCCCATGAGTTGTTTCATTCTCTGTCGCAGTAATACCTTCTTTTCCTCGTGTACTGAAAAGGCTGGGAAGTTCATTTTCATAGTGTCATCCTAGGATTTGCTGGGCCCAAATCATACTGAAAAGTACTTTGTATATGGACTGCACTGTACCATCAGGCCGAGTAAGACATACCCCATAAATATTTTACCTATGGGGAATGTTGTGTTTGGATAGAATTTTGAGACCATAGAACCCTGTGCATGGATAAACCATGGCCCTATTACCGTACAGAAGCATACAATAATTCATCTTCTCATTTGAAATTCCTGCTGAGCTTCTCGATACATAAACATGTCCTGGTGAGGAATGTACACCCAGGACTTTTTTAAGTAGCTGTTGAGAGAAGAGCGAGTTGGAGCTTTGCCATGGTCAAAGACAGGATAAACCACAGCTAGCAAGCAGACTGAGCACACACACAGTACATCCATCTGTTCCATCCATGCTTTTTTTTATCTTGCCAGGATCTCTTATCCTCTGTCTCCTGCAGGCTTCGACTGATACACAGGTATATCAAACCTAAATCAACTATTTATTAAAACTCATTAAGTTGTCCTTATGCTCTATGCTTTTTTTTTTTTTAATGCAAAAATGCATCACGACTGGTTATGCGAAAACGGTCGCTTTTAGTAACAATTCAAGGCTGACAGTAACGTTTGCCCAGTTGCCCTTGGCAACCGTTATAAGTCCTCTTAACATATAAAATCAAACCAAAACTGGAAATAATTGTTATAAAAGCTTTTCATGCCGAGGCTTAGTCGCTGTTATCACTCTGCCTTAGGAACTGCCATACTTGCGCTGTTGTTTATTTGGTTGCCATGACTTCACAAGTGATGACGTCCTGTTAGTGTGTGTGTGTGTGTGTGTGTGTGTGTGTGTGTGTGTGTGTGTGTGTGTGTGTGTGTGTGTGTGTGTGTGTGTGTGTGTGTGTGTGTGTGTGTGTGTGTGTGTGTGTGTGTGTGTGTGTGTGTGTGTGTGTGTGTGTGTGTGTGTGTGTGAGAGAGAGAGTGGGAGCTGTTTGCTTGAGTTCATTAGAGAAGATGGCTCTGCGTGTAATAACAATGACTTTTCATGAACGGCTAAAGGAGCAGAGATGTGCCGCTGCTAAATGTATATCAGAAACCCGATGTATAGGCAATTTGAATAGAGAAAATTTCCACTCTGATAGACAATTAAAGCGTTAACTAGTTTTATTTATTTTTTAAATTCATAAATTGCTTTTCATTTTTCTTATGTAAACATAATCCAATGCACTCCAGTGTTGATATCCAATTTGAAACTCAGACTTCTATAAGGTAAGTAGTAATGTGATAAAGAAAGAAAATTTTTTTTAAGTATAAAATAAAAAGGGCAAACGTTGCTCTTTTTACAACTTTTGTCCCTTTTTCTTTTTTAACATTATTTTTAGGCTTTTTTGGCCTTTAATCAACAGGATAGCTTGAAGACAGGAAAGGTAAGAGAGAGGAGGGACAAAATGTAGCAAAGGGCTGCAGGTCAGATTCAAACCTGGACCGCTGCCAAGGACTCAGCCTACATGGGGCACACACTCTACTGGGTCAGATAGAGGTTGCCCCATTTGTTTTTACACATTTGATAAAGCATTCTGAGAATATATTCTTTGGTCAACACATTCTTTATGAATACCTGACAGAACTATACATGCTTTTGATATTAAGACCAAAGACAAATGCTCTCTCCATCTTTGCTTGTTTTAACAAAGCATCAAATGCAGTGTTTTGCAGTGTACATGTAAAAGAGTTTGAGAGTTTGTTTAAATAGTTGTGTAAGGCACGCCAACTCAAGGAGTGCTCTGCTTGTAGTGAGCCTGAAAACAGATCTGTGAATTCCACCAAATTCTCAATAACTGTCACTGTTGGTTTGGGCAGAGGCAGTTTATGTTCATTGTATTATTAAAATACACCAAATAAAAAAGTTCCTGTAGAGGAAAATGTAAAAAAGTGGTATCATTAATAAATGTGAGCCATATCTCATATTACTGCAACCCAGTCTTAGCCAACACTATCACAATTATGTGAATACAGTCTAATCCACATTTGGTTTTTTTTCTAGTTGTATTAGGTAAATGCTGACTCATGACTTGCACATTTAGGCAAACCAGAAAAAAATATTCCTTTTTAGCCAAGTGTCCGTTGAAGCTTTAAGGTTTTGGTGAAGTGAAAGAGCTAAAAGCTGTTAGTGTTAATCACTGAAAATATAAGATGAAAAGCAACTAATGAGTAAGAGATGAACGTAGTAGTCTATAGTAGTAGTGTCACTGCCTAAGTTTGTATTGTATTTAATACTCACTCAGTCTAATGGCACCTGTTAATCTTTCTGTTTCTATAGGTGTTTGGCTAAGCAGAGGTACAAGTCTGCAGCAGCCCAGCACCAGTGGCCAGCTCCCTGAGGGCCCCCGGATATCTCCCTAATACTGCGTCTCTACAATCTATCGCTTTCTGCTAATCAAGTGCATGTCCCATTCAGAGTATATTTTCCCATACATTAATTAAGGGCTTGTTACTGTATACACTTGTATTTGGTTGGAGAAAACAAACTCACTTACACAATGTATTGGCATTTTTCAAACCGTGAGTAATTATCCTTTATTTGGGACTAAAAACTACTTAATGAACTTTTGTATATTTGTTTTTTGGACCCTCCTTTTTGAATAATAAACAGACAGGGCATTTTTTATGAAGGACTATGGAACTCATCCACACATGTTTTTATTAATTTTCTTGGCTGAACTGATGCTTTCATTTAATCAAGAAACTGGTTATTAGTGTGATTTGTTGCATGTGTAGCACCCCAGAGTGTGTTTTCTTTATTCTTATTCATGTATTCTTGCAAGGATGGTATTTTATCATCTTCCCTGCATGTTTACTTTGTAGCATTTGACCTTATAGTTAACTGACCACACTGAACTTTGTCAGTGTGGATCCAAACATTCTAGTCAAATGTCAAATCCCAAACCTGTGCTTGTTTTTAGCATGTTATATTTTTTTTTTTTATAAACTGTGCTATGCATAGTGTTTGGTGACTACTGTTGAGCTTTGGCTCACGTCTAATAAGCATATTTTCAAATATTGTGAGATTGCCTTTGACCAAAGTATTAAGACTGTTCTTGTTAGTTGACCATGCCTGTAATGGTTTTGAATGTTGCCTTTGTTAAAGTCTAACTGTACGTACACACCGACTTGAACTTCAAAGTTACCGGAGGTCATTCATTTTCAACGAAAGCCATCTTCCCTCAGCTGCAAGAAGCGGCAATCCATTGGCGTTACGTTTTGGGCGTGTTGAGCTTCACGCAGAAAGTTGAAACTAGGTCAACTTTATGGTGATGAGATATGACACGGTTCAGCGGCTAACAACCAATTGGGGTAGAGGTCCTTTGCGCTAGCTGATTCCAGAGAAACATACGATGAACATAGAATGCCGCCACGTCAGAGCAGCCAAAGCATCAAAAGCTTCCTGGTACTTTTTGACAAGCGTCCTTGACAGGGCAGCCAGAGCTTCTTTTGCAGCTCAAGTCTGCAAGGAGCTGTAAGGAGCTGCTCACACCAAGATTTAAAATTGGGAAATTAAACAGAGATTTCAATTGCTTCCGATGATGAAGTGAATTTGCTCATGGGTGCTGAAGTAACTCAGTTAAAATATCAACGTTTGTGAATTTGCATTTTTGACCAATAGCTTTATCCTGTTAGCAACAGTGCTGATCTAACACGCTTGTTAGCTCTAAGAGCTTTTTTTTTTTTTTCCCCCACTTTAATAACTTTTTTTTTTTTTTTTTATGGATTTAAAATTGTGGAAACTAGTGATCAAAACACCAGGGGTGTATAAACAGAACAGTAGAGGGAATATTTCCAGCTGGCTGGGCTAGCACCAGAGTTAGCAGTTAGCTTGCCAGCTACAGCATTTCCCCAGCTAGCCCTGTGACCAAGTCACCAAGCTTCTAGAACCAAACACTGTGTAAAGACGGAACAGAAACATTTTACTGCACCAGTTACAGGTGTGACCAGACTTGAGGGTGACAATTTTTCGGGACTCCCGCGGGTCATGGTATTCTTGCAGGAGTCAATTTCACTGTTTTAACGTAATAGGGACCGAATAGAGCATAGATCTCAACAACAGGGAACAAGAACAGAGGAGGGTGGGACGGAGAAATGTGTGTTTGGAGTGTGAGAAGATCTTCGTTAGGAATTACGTAATGAAATCGCCTAGGCCTGCAGGTAATGCATGTATAGTGTAGCCTAAATTTCCAAGGCAACCTCATTGATTTGACTGTGATTTAACCAAAAGCACACATGAGTATCTACTGGCTAGTTATCCTCCAGACAGCAACGGACATATGAATATACTGTAGTACGTACGACTGATAATGTTAAATTATGAAATAACTACATGTACAGTATATATTTCTGAATGCCATAGCTATGGTTCAATTATCTTGATTTCTAAATATGTAAATAAAATGTCATGAATGATTTTTGATTTAGCTCATACCTTTTATTTTTCTAATTTTTTTCAGTTGAAATACAATGTTTTATTAATCTAAACTTGTATGCTACAAATAAAATATGCACATATTTTACACCATGCTGGCTTCTGGTGTTGTTTCACAAAAGCACAAGCACGCTTGTAACAAGACACACTGATGCTTGCTATGATTTAGAGACAAAAAATGAAGAACCAAAAAGTTTCAAAATGTGGCTGGATTGGCTCAGCAGGTGGAGCAGGCACACATATACATAGAGGTTTATGCCTTGACGTAGAGGTCCAGGGATTGAATCCGACCTGTGATGATTTCCTGCATGTCTTCCCCCTCTTTTCCCCTTTCTCACCAAGCTGTTCTATCACATAAAGGTGGAAAACCCCACAAAAGACAATCTTTAAAAAACCAAAAACACAAGTTGCCTGGCTATACTTTGTGACAATAACATTTTGTATTGCCTCAAGAGTTTTTCTTCCCTGCACTTTCTGATGCTTAGGTTGGTTCAAATGTTAGCACTGTTAGCCATGTTGTGTCAGCTAATAACGTTAGCAGTGAGGCGCCACACTCTGGTCGGAAAGGAGGTTCGGCCCTTTCCTCCCCGGTTGAGGCGAATAAAGGGAAAGCGGCCTCCTCAATAGCCTTGGTGAGTAATCTTGCAAGCTGCGTTTGCACTGTTGACCGTGTTAGCATGATGAGCCATGTTAGCTAGCTGCTGTCTCTATCATATTCACGGCTGTGTAATTTCCCAACTTGGCCTGTGTCTTCATGGATGTATTAGCTCTTAGCTCATTAGCTCATCTTAGACTAAACTGAGATCTGTGTGGACTGGAGCATGTAAAGGCATCACTTATGTTAGAGCTGCCAATCTACTACTGACGTCACACAGTCAACACCTGTCTGCATTTACAGCTTACTGCCAAAGCTGCTATGACACAACCTAACTCAAATCTTAGGAACAACAATTTTTTTTCAGATTTCAGATAGAAATTATGAATATGGACCTGGAGCGCTGTACAAATAAATAATTGGCTGTAATGTTTGCCAAGTTGGATTTAAAAGATTTGGAACAAGGCTTTATTATAAATTTATGTATAATTATAATTTAGTTTATGTTTAGGATAAATCATTAGGCTTGACGCGGTAATGACTGCAACTCCCCTTCCCTGGCCAGAGTCTCTATAAATATGATTGGAATGAGTAGATTAATTTAGGCTAACATATTCTTCATGACACAGCCACAGCCATGTTTCAGTAACACATGGTTATCTGATATCAAATTGTTTACTAGTATTGATTCTGACACTGTCCCTCTGACGGGACCGTTTTCTCCACTTATACGTTTTCATAAATTGCAAGCATTAAATCTTCATAAACACGCTTATGCATCAAAGTCTCATTCTATTAAGCCCACACACAAAGCATAAAATGACTTATAGCAGTTATAATCCTGTTATGAAGTAAAGAAATGCAGAAAGATACTGCGCCGCTAGTGTCTAAAGTGGAGCGTGCATCCATACCTTTTTCCTTGTGTCTTTATTCACGTTCACTGACCAGGAAGAGTCAGCAGGACAATACAAATGCCACTGGCCCCCCATCCATGCTTGACAGGGGAACGACTGCAGTCCCTCTAAAATAAACTCTCTTTAACACTTTAAACTGTCTTAAGCAAAATGTACACTACTGGTCAAAAGTTTGGGGTCACTTACAAATTTCCACACCACTCCATTATAGACAGAATACCAGCTGAGGCGGGGGCTGAACTTTAATGCAATACTTACATTGGCCATTATCAGCAACCATTCATCCAATGTTCCAAAGGCACATTCTGTTAACTAATCTGACATCATTTTAAAAAACTAACTGAGAAAACATTGGAGAACCCTTTTGCAATTATGCAAGCACATAATGTAATCTGAAAACTGCTGCCATGGTTAAAAAACAATGCAACTGATCTCAACTGGTATATGGATGTTAATGTTTATGGATCTTACTGTATGTGTTGATTTAATCGGCCTCTGTCATCATTTAAAAAAATAAAAACATTACTTTGACAAACAATGTTTCAAACATTTTTCTAAATGAACTTAATGAAGAAACAAAACAAGATATTAACTCTTTGCCATTATAACCAAAACTGATCTATGGCCTATATATTGTGTATTGGCAGGAGAAAAGAAAACACAGGCTACTATTGGGCTTGGGCCGAAAATTCTAATAAGCTGTAGGTCAAGGGTCAGGATCAGGCCTGACATCTCAGGCCAATGCCGGGATAGGGCCAAAATTTGAAACCCGTGCAGGCCTCTGTTCATGTCCCAGTAATGCTTGTTACTAATTTAGCTCTGGGGAGCTTATTCCCCTAAGTCCTTATGTTTTCTTGCCTCGCAGATTTCCTTGAATTGGGGTGCCACCTTAATCGTGGTTTCAGCTGCTGCAGTGGTCCTGCTCGACGCCCTGCTAATACTATTTCTATTCATAGTTCTATAATCTGTATTGTTACTATAATTGCCACTGTTTACCATACCAACTGCTATAATTATTATGAATCATACTTCTGTATATCTGTATCTGTGTCCCAACCGGCAGCGGCAGATGGTGTCCACCTCATCTGCCGCTGCCGATTCTGTCTGGTTCTGTCTGGTTCTGTCTGAGGTTTCTGTCTGTTTAAAGAATGTTTTTCCTTTCGCACCAAATGCTTGCTCTTGGGGGGAATTGTTGGTTCTTTGTAAATTATAGATTGTGGTCTAGACCTACTCTATCTGTAAAGTGTCCTGAGAGAACTCCTGTTGTGATTTGATACTATAAATACAATTTTATCGAATTGAACCACACCAAAGCAGATTTACAAATTTAGAATTTACTCCCGCTTGCAAATCAAGTTACCTCATATGAAAGATTTGTTTGTGAATCTAACATCACTAACGTGCTAGTATGGACACAGATTAATTCTTAAATGCTGCTGAAAGGCTTAAGATCCTTTTCCTTTTAAAAGGCTGTTGTAAAATAAAAATGTATTAGTTTGGATAAAAAGCCAGGAAATCACAAGAAATATTTTCTTTCTGTGTGAATGCTACAGTTACAGAAGAGACACTGCACATTTGTCTGGGCATGACATCTCTGTGGGAAGCAGCAGCATTAAGGCAAGTCCCCACCCCACACAGGTCCTCATACTCTGTGATTCAGCTCAGTTTACACTGCAGTATACTGCAGATTGCCCAAACAGAGAAATGTCTGGCTTCACTCCAACATCCACAGCTAGTGTTCTCCTACAGAGAAAGCAGCCGTAATTTAAAGACCACAAAAAGATTTTGGGTAGCTTACTGTCTCAGTTCTAAATGACTATGCTTATGGCAACTGTAATTCATGGGCTTTATGGTTTATTGGATACACTATGGCAGAAAACCTATAAAAGGACTTTACTGTAAACATCCCTCCCCTCTGCCCATAGGCTTTGAAATGAGATCTGTCTGTGGGGAAACAGAACATTGTTTGGTATGAAGATGTTTTTGTGAAGCAGTTTTAGCACATAGCAGCATCTTCTCCCCATGTCAGTGAGTTTTCCTCCCATTGATATTTTTTTTTTAACACAGCAGTTAATGGAGTGGGCTCATAGGGATAAAAGCTTTTATTTTTCTAATTTGACCACATCAGAATCAGCTTTATTTTTGCCAGGTATGAGGACATATACGAGGAATTTTACTTTGGAACATTGTTGCTCACAATGCGCTTACACATACAAAACAATATATATACATACTCTAAAGAGAAACAATATAGAGACAATAGTGCAATGAGTGCAATAAAGAGTGCAAAATATGCAGGAGTGAATTGTGATAGTTATTATTTAAATGTGGAGCATAGTGCAAAGGATGCTGGGATAAATAGTATTATGTTATGTTATGTTATAAATGTTATATATGTTATGTTATAACTTGTAACACCACAATGGCTAAGATCCTGATGGGTAAAAATGCAGTTTTATGTTTTTTTGATGTTTGGAAGACTAAGATAAACTAATATAGTGTTACATCAGCTGGCACTTTTTAAACATTCAGGTAGAGGACTGGAAACGCTAAACTTTGTGCAGAGATTTGTAACGATTTGGAAATGCTTTTCATTTTCTCAACTGACACCGCTGCGAAGACGGTCACTTCTGTTGCATTTGTAGCCCTACTATTTGTGTTGAAGCATTTGCACTCATTATGGAGTTTTTGTATTTGTGTTGTGTTGAAGAAGTCGGGGAGGATGGGTGGGCGTAAACATACAGGACTTTCAAGCCAGATGATGGAGTTCGCTTCCTGGGGACAAGCTAAAGTCTTTCACCCAGGAAATGTGTGTTCCTTAGGAGTGTTTTAATCCAATCCACAATCTTTTTCCTAATTTTAACTGGTTGTTTTGGTGCCTAATCTTAACTTTCATTGTGGTCATATTTTGTGGACTAAATTTAACCGTAATGTCCACCAAAACGAAAGACAGCTCGCGGAGCTTTGTACTTTCTCATAGTCACCTATTTTTGGGTAACTGAATCACCAAGTACAGCCAATAAAATGGAATTCTGTCCCGGTGTCACAAAGCTCTGTAGCGGCTTAAACAACTAGCAACAGTCGCTCTACGTCATGGAGCTCGTAGCCAGCCGGCGTGACCAACCCGTGTCACATGGCCAGCTGGCGGTCTCCTTATTTTCACAGGATATCATACGTTTTGGTATAGATAGAATACTAACCACGTTCCTGGTGGTGATGGTGATGAATAAAGAGGATGCTGAGGGCGCCCAGATAGATCAGTTGGTAGAGCAGGCGCACATATATAGAGGTTTACTCCTCGACGCAGCCGACCCGGCTTCGACTCTGACCTGCGGCCCTTTGCTGCATGTCATTCCTCCTCTTTCTCCCCTTTCATGTCTTCATCTTTCCTGTCAAAATAAAGGCCAAAAAATAACCTTTAAAAAAAAAAAAAAAGAGGAGCTGAGATCTGGATGAACGAGAAGAGGAGTGAGCACTGGTGAGATCAGACCTGGGCGCTGGAAATGATGAACTGGAGGCAACAGAGAGAACATTTAAATATTGACAGCAAGTATGCGAGTCTTATAGAAGTTGTGCCTAAATCTGGTTAGTTTATCTAAAAGAGTAAACACTCCTAATCAGCTGATGATGGGAAGCAGGAGAATTGGGAGAAGGCTTCCTGTCTGGAGTGAAGTTTTATTTACCTGGTACTACATTTTCCAAAACTGTCCAAATCTAAGTCTTTCTAAACCATCTGTTATGGTTGGGGTCCAGCTGGCCATGAGTATTTGTTTTGTTTTCTATTTTTCTGAGTTTGCTATTGGCCTACCCTGTTTTTTCTTTGATCTCTCACTCCCCCTCCTGCTGAAGCCAGCTGACAATGCACACCTGAGTTCCATCCACAATTACCTGCTCCCACCGCCCACACCTGCCTGCCATCTCCAATCAACGACAGTACATCAACCCCGGCTCTCTATCCACTCTTCATTCACCTTGGTGAAACTTGCTACAAGTCTTTCACGATTTTTTTTCTAGTTACTTGCCTCCTTTTGTCTTCTCTCCCCACAGTCATCACCTCCACTCTTTCCCCTGTCTCTGGCCAGCTGGCTCCCCCTCTCAGTCTCCCTCCCACGACGTCCCACTTTCACCCGTCTCCATTCCTGTTTTCCGTGTCTCCTCCTTGGCTCCACGTTTCTGGCTCTTCCACGCTTCCTCTCCCGTGTCTCCTCCTTGGCTCCCCGCTTTCCAGAGCGTCTTTACTCCCCGAGACTTCCCAGCCTCTTGCCCTCCACATCTCGATCCCTGGCGTCTGCCTCCCCACTTCACCTTTCCCTATTTAATAAATCCTTTTGATTGGTGAGCCATTGCGTTTGAGTCCTTCTGTTCCTTCCATAACACCTTCCCCACATTGCTAGCAATAAAACCATTGTGGAGAATTACTAAATTATAAAATTATTTACTGATGTACTTTTTGGTTGGCCTAAAAATGTTTACAATGCCCATTATGTGTATGTTCTTAACTGTAGAACGTAAACTTCCCCCTAGGTTGCTAAAAGCCCCAATTTCTCAAAATTACTTATAATTCTACTAAATTGGATTTCCCAATATGCAGTTTCAAAGCCTTTTCCAAACTGCCAGGAAAAGTAGTCCAAGTTAAATAGGTTTAGTCTAAAAATACTTTTGGCCTATAAAATACCCACCATGTGTGTGCTTTTATTTGTAGAATTGTATCACCCTCCAGTGGTGGAAGAAGTATTTAGATCCTTTACTTAAGTAAAAGCCCTAATACCATAGTGTAAAATACTCTTACAAATAAACGTCCTCCATTGAAAATGTTACTAAGTATTCTCCGGAAAATGTACTTAAACTATTAAAAGTAAAAGTGCTCACATTTTAGAAACTGGAAACAATCAAAGTGTTTAAAGGTCTAATCATTGCTTGTAGGTCTATATATTGTGGGGTAGTTTAATTATAACACATTGTATTTTATAAACATGTTTTGTGTGCAAAACTTTTAATTTGTAAAGTAACTAGTAACTAAAGCTGTCAGATAAATGTAGTAGAGTAAAAAGTACAATATTTCTCTCTGAAATGTTGCAGAATAGAAGTAAAGAAGTACCTTAAATTTGTACTTAAGTACAGTACTTAAGTATATGTACTATGCAGTTACATTCCAACACTGCAACACTGCCCCCCACCCCATGTACCCTGAACCCAAAATGTAAAGTAGTAAAAGTACTCACTATGCAGAATGGCCCATTTTTTATCATCATATATATTGCACCTTGTAAAGGTGGGGCACATTTTAATTTCTTTATATATACTTTACTGTTGCGTATCATAATTACTAACTAAAGTCAAATATGTTGTGTAAAAGGAACAGTATTTGCCTCAAAATGTAGTAAACATAAAGTAGCACAAAAAATATATATAAGTACAAGATTGTACTATAACAGGGTACTGTACTTGAGTAAAAATACTTAGTTACATTCCACCACTGTCACAAGTCTGTGATTCTATACCAACACACTTTGTGTCAAATTCAGCAAATATCTCCTCACAATCCGCCAGTTGTCCATAGTGTGTGTGCGCCGAAGAAAATATGTTTTTGTTCTGTTTGTTTAGTGTCTCACACAACGGTTTAAAGCAGTCAGGGAAAGATGTAAACATTATTCACAATGATTAATAAAAATAATGAATATACACTGTACAGCAAGTATTTGGTTGCTCCTTAACTCAGACATTTATTATAGTTTAACACACAAAGCAAATTGTTCCTTACACTCAGTTCAAGTATACTGTTAGTATACATAATGTAGCTGTTCAACATGTACTGTACCCTCAGAAAACAGAGGACCAGTTTGATAGCACCATTATAAAACATACTACAATAAAATATGATTCACAAATAATATTGTACATAACATATTTTTTTGAAGGAATAAAACTTTTTTTAAACTAACTTTAATAACAGTAAGTAATTAATATCGGCAACTCTGACACGGGGGAAATGTTATTCGTGAGATTGCTTTCATCTGTGCCCTTCTGTTTCCTTGTAAAAGCAACATATAAGGCAGTGAGGTAATCGCTGAAACCTTCCTTTATTTGAAAGCATGTTACTGTAGAACAGTCCTATGATCCTCCTGTAGAGTGCCACTTAAGAAACACTCAAGTAACATATAGACTAAAGTGTATTAAAGTGGAATTTCTGTATTTTTTCAACACTGACCCTTGACTTGTGTCTAATGTGAACAAAATCTTTGAAATTGGTCCAGTATTGAGTGAGAATGTTGTAACTGGCCGCCCGCGACCCGCGGCCTGCAATGAAACCACCCTAAATGTACGTCCACTAAAAATGGTTGATTTTGCCACCGACACTCAAATTGGTATTATAAGTGTCTGACTACATTATGGGAAGATGGTGAAGTCTCATTCTGAAACCCCGCAAAGTGACTTGCGATGTGGAACCACGGATGTAAAGTGTGGAACGCATGTGGGGAGAGGAGTTCCTGGGAGTATAGAAAGTGTAGCTTTGTGCTATCTAAAAGATTTTCAATCACAAATTTTCAAATTGTGCTAAAGAAATACACTACAATTTGAAAAGCTTTCCTAGACGTTGCCTTTGGATACAGACAAGCTGATGTTGAGGCTAGTTGTGCTAGCATACAACTACTGGCTGTTGGCCTGTGATAGAACAGTGGTGTTACTGCTTTAAGGCTTGGTCATACGAGAAAGTGGTACAGCAAAATGGATTAGTGCATCTTTGCGAAACTTTCTAGAAGTTTAGTGATGTAGTGTCTTAGTCTTAGGGCTAGTAGCTTCCTGGGGAGCTAACCGCAGTCATAGCTTCTGCAGATTGTCTCTAATTTCTCTTTATTATTTAATGTGCAAAATAACAGTGCTGGTTAAACAATGACAATGTAATGTAAATTCTAAGTAAATCTGTTAGCTAAATCTTTCTCAAATCTTTTTCAATAACAATTTCTGGACTACTTTGCGACACCAATTCCCTAAATGGATTGTATTGAAACTCACCTAATGCAGACTTTATGCAGCCCAAGTAGTTTCCAGAGCAATTTCAGAAAATATATGCTCCAGTTACATAAAAGAAAGCTTTGGGGCACTTTGAGGATCAGCATGTAATATTTCAGCCTTGGTGGATTAGTTTTACAGTTGAATAGGGCAATTAGCGCTTGTAATTTGGGATGAATGGGCTGTTTGCTTTTTGAGGACTTGCTTTTTGCCACAGCTTTTTTGCATAAACTTCTCAATGAATATGATAAAGTGAAACTTTATCTTAAATAACAGACATGCAAAATAAATGCTTAGTAGGCCTGTGCAACAAACTCAGGTTACAGTAGATGGACTTTAGTGTGTAAAAGGCCCTTTATGAAACTCCTAAAAAAGTGATATAATACTGCATTCATTTCCAAAGAGAAACCACCGCTGTTGTTTTTGATGATTCCTCTTAATCCTCAGGCGACCTGGCACTGACATGCAACCTCTCCAGGATGAGCTTTGAACAAAAAGTGTTGCAGCAGGGTTTTGTTAAAGTGCTACACTTCAAAAGAAGACACATTCTTGATGACCTCGCACAATCCTGTACAAAATACCTGCCACTTCCTGGCATATTTCATCACTTGTTCAAAAACCAAAACAAAAGTTACAGGGCAGAATGAGAGCTTCACCATTCTCTTGATCTTAACCAGCAAGGTTGGAAGTGTTGGTTAGGCTGTAGCTGCCACATTTTGGACAGTAGGGGCAAACATATATTATTTCAGCTGGGTGGGAAAGGAGGGTGGGGGTTGAAAAGCTGGTTTGTACTAGAGCAGGGCTGGCAAGTGGAATCCACCACAGAGGGAGATGTGTAGTGGTTGGTAGGCTTCAGATGGTGTCAAGGTGGGGAGTGGCGGGGTGTCGGCCAGTTGACTCCTCTCCTCTGCTTTGTCTTTACCTGTGGGTTACCTGGTTGTTGAGAAGGCCTGGGAACGTTTGTTCTGTTTCAGTGCTTAATGAGCCACCTAGCAGAGACAGAGAGAGTTACCATCTCCACACTTTGTCCTTGTTTCACATCTGTTACCAACAGTTTCAATCACCTCCAGTGATAAATGTAGAGGATGTCTGCCCTGCTCAGACTAGACTTCTCAATTAGTGTAACAACAATGTAAAAGTACTGATAAAAGTTCTTTCTCAAGGTCTACTTAGAATAAGGTGACCAGATTTCTCAGACAAAATCCGGGGACATTTTCAGCTCAGAGGTGTATATACCTCCAAAACACGTCATGTTTTTATTTTTGTAAAACTTAAAACGGGGACACTAGACCTAGAGCTAGAGCAGCACCGATGTTTTAGAAGCGGCGCAGTTTGCTGTGGTTGAATTCAACACAGCAAACTGCTATTATACCTATTTTATTTTTTTTAATATTGTCTAATGTAGCTTCACACTACCATCCAGTGTACTTGAATACTGCTGAAGTGATAAAGGGAAGCATGATTTTTTCAAGATAGAAAGTCCTAATATTTCAAGATTGAAAGTCCTAATATTTCAAGATAGAAAGTCCTAATATTTCAAGATAGAAAGTCTTAATATTTCAAGATAGAAAGTCCTAATATTTCAAGATAGAAAGTCTTAATATTTCAAGATAGAAAGTCCTAATATTTCAAGATAGAAAGTCCTAATATTTCAAGATAGAAAGTCCTAATATTTCAAGATAGAAAGTCTTAATATTTCAAGATAGAAAGTCTTAATATTTCAAGATAGAAAGTCTTAATATTTCAAGATAGAAAGTCTTAATATTTCAAGATAGAAAGCCCTAATATTTCAAGATAGAAAGTCCTAATATTTCAAGATAGAAAGTCCTAATATTTCAAGATAGAAAGTCTTAATATTTCAAGATAGAAAGTCTTAATATTTCAAGATAGAAAGCCTAATATTTCAAGTCCTAATATTTCAAGATAGAAAGTCCTAATATTTCAAGATAGAAAGTCCTAATATTTCAAGATAGAAAGTCCTAATATTTCAAGATAGAAAGTCCTAATATTTCAAGATAGAAAGTCTTAATATTTCAAGATAGAAAGTCCTAATATTTCAAGATAGAAAGTCTTAATATTTCAAGATAGAAAGTCTTAATATTTCAAGATAGAAAGTCCTAATATTTCAAGATAGAAAGTCCTAATATTTCAAGATAGAAAGTCTTAATATTTCAAGATTGAAAGTCCTAATATTTCAAGATAGAAAGTCCTAATATTTCAAGATAGAAAGTCTTAATATTTCAAGATAGAAAGTCCTAATATTTCAAGATAGAAAGTCCTAATATTTCAAGATAGAAAGTCTTAATATTTCAAGATAGAAAGTCCTAATATTTCAAGATAGAAAGTCCTAATATTTCAAGATAGAAAGTCCTAATATTTCAAGATAGAAAGTCCTAATATTTCAAGATAGAAAGTCTTAATATTTCAAGATAGAAAGTCCTAATATTTCAAGATAGAAAGTCCTAATATTTCAAGATAGAAAGTCTTAATATTTCAAGATAGAAAGTCCTAATATTTCAAGATAGAAAGTCTTAATATTTCAAGATAGAAAGTCCTAATATTTCAAGATAGAAAGTCCTAATATTTCAAGATAGAAAGTCCTAATATTTCAAGATAGAAAGTCCTAATATTTCAAGATAGAAAGTCCTAATATTTCAAGATAGAAAGTCTTAATATTTCAAGATAGAAAGTCCTAATATTTCAAGATAGAAAGTCTTAATATTTCAAGATAGAAAGTCCTAATATTTCAAGATAGAAAGTCCTAATATTTCAAGATAGAAAGTCCTAATATTTCAAGATAGAAAGTCCTAATATTTCAAGATAGAAAGTCTTAATATTTCAAGATAGAAAGTCCTAATATTTCAAGATAGAAAGTCCTAATATTTCAAGATAGAAAGTCTTAATATTTCATAATGTTGTAATGTACTGAACTACTGACAGCTTTTGCTTTATTACTTCAGGCTTGTTTCTGTAACAACTCATTGAGTATCGGATACAATGAAAACTATTGAGGAAATATTTTCCTTTGATGCAGTATTAAACGAGATCGCTGCAGTCGGCAGCAGAGAAACAGCTACAGTGGAAGTTAATAGGATAATTGTCTAGTTTGTATTTACGTTCATAAAAGTGCTCGTTTTGCTGCTGACAGACTCAGATTAATATTCTAAGTGTCTGACAACATTATGGAAAGGATTTCTAAGGAGGTCGACCTTCCTGTTAAAGATTAAGATCCGTTTTAAACACATAAAAGTCCGCGAAATTGCGTTCGCTAAACCCACCAGACTCCATGTAAATAATCAGTATTTTAGCATCGTAACACACGGCTTCTAAAGCATGTCTGAGCAGCGCTGGCTCTGCTGTCTGGAGCCTGCAGATGGAGGGTGGAGGGTGTGCGACTATCGGCTCCGTTTGGTCAGTATTTTCTTTCTTTCATTCCAATTTCGGGTCTGTCAGTCACAGTGAAATCCGGGGACATTTCCGGGGACAGATCCAGCCGGGGACAGGTCGCCAAAACCGGGGACTGTCCCCGGAAACCGGGGACGTCTGGTCACCCTAACTTAGAAGCTTTTTCAATAGCTTTCAACTGCTTTCTCTGAAGCTTTCGGCCCCATCTCATGGTCTTCATCAGAGCACAGAGTCACACTAAGACAGGGTTTAGAATCTCCATCCCATGTGATTACTGTTCTCATGTGAGCAAAAGTTTCATACAAGTCATGTGATGACAACTGGACCAAGACCAAGAGAACTGAGCAAACTCCGATCTACAGATGAAGACCATGACATGGGGCCGAAAGCTTCACAAAAAGCTATTGTATGGACCTTTTAGTTAAATAATTTTTGGTTGAATAATAATAATTACAAATAACTTAGTGAAATAAATAGTGAATGACAATACATGACGGATCTCAGCGAGGTCCAGTATTGAGCCAGACCTGGCAGCCGCGAGCCGCGCTCCAATAGGGCAGGTGTTTTCAAATTGGGTGAATGTCAGCCTCCCCTTAGCGTTAGACAGCCGAGCACCCCTTCCCCAAAATCCCGTCCGCCTGCCCTGACACTCCACACGCCTCTATTGTGTGTTACAGGCAATGGTGAGTTTCAATAACAACTGATAAAGTGTAAATATTTTTCAATATTTATTTGAAGGCATTTTATTTCTACAACTTTTTTAAAAGTGCATTCATTAACGATCTTTTGCAACAGCAAACAACTTTGAACTTCATGGAGGTGTTATTGAGGCTACTTTAAAAAAAAATCACTGAACATCAATGGCCCTATCCACAAGTCAACAAAACATGTGTTATGATGTGGGGGTCTGGGGGTCCACCCCCAGAAAATTTTTGAGCGTTAAACACTTAATTTCCTGCATTCTGGTGAATTGTTATTCACCTATTTTACCTTTTTGTGAATCAATATGCTGGAAATATCTTTATGTAAAGGGAAACATAGATTAAAACGTAGACTAAACGTAGATTACAATCCAAATATAAAAACATAATGGAATATACTACAGTAAAGCTCTCAGGCATTCTGCATGGATTTTGTGAAAAATAAAGTTATGATAGGCTATTTCAAGAATAAAGTCACTATATGCACCATAGCCTGCTGTTCATTATATGATTGCTCTGCTGATATGGTAGATCTCAAAGTTTCTGACAGACACACTGCACTTGAATGAGACAAAGTTTAGGGAAGTGGCTGTACGCTGCTCTACATTGGAGGTGGAAAACCGAAACTACGGCAGAAATACACGGAGCTCAAATGCAACACATCTGCCGAAGCATGTCCACAGCAGAGCACATCCAGAAACTTGAAGCAGCACAGCTTTTTACAGTGAGAGTGGACACGTCAGCTGTCGACAGTCAACTTTTCAAAATATATTCGGGGCTTGTCCTCCACCTGCAGCCTTGATCTGTATTTGTTTTTAATCAGGGTCAGTTTGGAAAACACACACTCATCCAAGTAGGTGGAGGTGAAGGGAATTAGGACTTTTATAGCCTTAGCCTTAGCTCTCCACAGACAACCAGAAACGGGTGATAAGCATTTATCCCGGTCTCTGTCACACTGCGGCAGAGGTGCAGCCATGGGCCCCGAGCTGGTGAAACCTAACTTTAACTCAGAATCATACTTCCTGTGTTTTTTCTGGGTCCTGCATCCTCCCTTAATGCTGACTTGGGACAAGGAAACGTTGCATTTTAAAACTATTACACGCATGCACAATTACCAATTTTAATAGAGCTGCATAGTTATTTTTTCTTCGCGTGTCGTGCCTCCCCTGTGGCTCTTTGGCGCCCTCCAGGGGAGACGCGCCTCACTTATTGAAAACCCCTGCTATAGGGCAAATGTGTATTGTCAATTTCATGCTGTTTTTGCCACTGACAGGCTTGGAATATTATTTTTATTATTATTAAGTGTCGGAACGCATTATGGAAAAGATGCCTACAGAGATAAACCTATTTAAAGAGTAAAATCCTCTTTGTGTTGTCAGAAACAGCTCTGAGAGCACTATTACAAAACCCACCAAACTTAATTTAAATAAACAATACTTGTTAAAATACATATTTTCACTTGTAAACGGTTAAGTTATGTGTTTATTTTAACCAAACCCCAGTAGTGATTGTTGACGGCTATTCATAGTTTTGTTTGTGTCTGTTTAAATACATGGAGTCTGGTGGGTTTGGGGATGTTTTTATGTAAAAAAAAAGGACTCTTTCAAGAAAGGTGGATCTTTGAAGGAATCTTTTCCATAATGTTGTCAGACACTTGGAACAATACTTTGAGCATGTCAGAGGAAAAAAAGCACTTTTGTTGATGTAAATTGAAGATGCGCAATTTTTCCAATAACTTACATCGTAGCTTGTTTTGCTGACTGCCGACTGCAGAGATCTTGCTTAATACTAGACAAATGTCCAAGATTGTTGTTACCGTCAGTCACTCAGACACAAAAACAGGAAAATAGGTCCAGGTTTAAAAAAAAAAAAAAAATTAATAATCCCTTAAATAATTTGATTATCAACATTAAAAGGACAGTAGACGTTACAGATATTCCTCCAAATAATTGTGAGGTCTTACCATTATGGCAGCTGTACATCCAGACACGATGGCCATCATATCGACATCTGCATTTCATGATGTTATTGGTGTAGTCTGACTCAGGTACCTCATAGTTTGGATTAATTATTATCTGTGAGAGGGAGAACATGAACATGAAGTCAGGGATTGCTGTGAGAGGCCAGCACTAATGGCTACAGTGTGTAGATCATTTCACTCTTTATTTAGAGAAAAAATAACAGAACTTGGGAAACTTTACCTGGAATATGTAATCTCCAGGTGTGATATCAGTTATATCGACCCACTGGCAGTCAATGTCATGCCTGTAGGTATCCCAGCAGCCCACAGTGATGCCTTGATCTCCAAAGTTAGCACATTCATATCTCTTTTCAATACCTGCAATAAGACATTTCAAAATGAAAAAAATGCAGGTAAATAAATCCTCTGAGAACCATTTATAAAATGTTATAGCTGCATTAATTAGTCATTTTTGGCCACTTGGGGGCAGTGGAACAACATTGACATATTCATCTAATGAAGATGTTATCGTGACAATGTTAGCGAACAGTTGCTCATTTACACACCCTAAAGACACAGAGCAGCATTAGCATTTATTTGTTATCGTGTTGCAGGATAACTGATGAGTTAGGGCTGAATGATATGAAATAATTGCTTGACATCCGGCATGTTGCCGTTATTAAAATCCCTTCCCTTTGGTAAACAAACTTCGAGCTACATGCTGAAAATGGTAAGTTTAAAAAAAAAATTATTTTATTTTATTTACATTTATCATGTTAATGGCAAACCTGTTTGGTTCTTTCACGGAATGATTTAAATGTTTTACAACAGATTTGTTTACCGCATTTACTATCCAACTGGGACGCTGTGGGACTGATTGGTGGGATTGCTAGCTCACTTTACTGTATTGTGAACAGTTTACTTCATTTAATATTGTATGTGGCATTTTCTATTGCGGAGTGCAAAAATTCAACTAAAACAAGTTCCTTCCCAAGACCATTCTGAGGAGGCGTTGTTACTTTTTTTTGTGATTGATTCCTATCCTGGAATGTGTCATGTAGCCAGACCTTAGTCTGCAGCGCTGTGGAGATAGGTCTAGCAATGACAGAGACTAGCTCAGTTTTGGTCTCCACCAATATCTGAAAAAAAAACTACCTAGCTCTTAAGCTACCAAATGCTCCAATACTTACCCTTTAGAGGTAGGTAAACAAAGTGGAGCATTTAGCAGCTGTCTTTCTGCTGTTTGGTGCTGGGCAGGTAGTGTACAGTGGGTTTATCAGAACTGCCAAAAAACAGCTGCCTTTTTGCTAGAAACGAGGTTGAAGAGAGCAGTAAGAATGAACCAAAACAGTAAAGTCATAAAACCAAAATACCCGAAATATGCTAGAAACATCTCTAGATCTGAGGGGATCTGCAGACTAGGGAGATAATTCTCTGTGCGTTTGTGACAACAAGTGAAACCCCTTTTACATTTTACCCAGTCATTTCCATTGTAAAAGTAAAAATATTGATTGTTGCAGCTTTAAAAACACATTATACTGATTTTGAATACTGTTTTGGTTCTCACCTTCATCACACTCTGAGTCCTCCAGGCAAAAACTTGCTTTGTGTCCTTCTGCCACTTTGGTTCCATTGAGGGAGAATAGGTCATATAGGGTAAACACCTCCATGCTGTGATAATGCCTACGCACAGAGAGAGAAATGTATTTTGAAAAGCCAGGCTCAAGATGTCAGTACATAAATGGCACTTCTTGTTGCTGTAGGTCAGTCTGCTGACAAAAGAGCACCAAGAAAAAAGAAATATTCAAAAAAGGAAATTGCAAATCGGCATCTGCAATGTACAACATTTCTTGTAAATGGTTTGATTTTGGCCTGATAAGCTCCGTCAAGTTCTGGCACTCAAAAGTGCCAAAGGTTTGACATGAAAAGCTGTTAGCTGTGGGAAGCTGCCAACATTGAACTGTTCCTCCAGCAAACACAGGAACCACAAAAATGTGGGACTTTTTATATAGTACCTTTAGTTTACAGCACAGGGCCAATTATAGGGCAGCACAACATATGGAAGGAAAAACTGCTCCAGAAACATGATTTGGGCTGAGTCATCTGTCTTTCTTTGAATTAGGTCTAATTTGAGATGTTATTCAATGAATCATTCAAATGCCCTATTCTACTATGATGTTTACAAAGGAAATGCTTATACATTTATAATTAACTTGCAATTTATGTTCCTGGAATTATAAACTGGTTACAACTGCTTCCAAAAATTATATTGTATGATACATGTCACATGCATTTCAGTAGGCACATTGTTCTGTAAAAAAGGTTGCACTATTGTGTCCTATATATACATATAAAGATTTTCCTATCCTATTCTTTCCTGTGAGGATTAAAAAAGAGTTGAAACAGCACAGATTTCCACATGCCTTTCTTTCTGCAAATTATGTAAGAAGATCATTCAATGTATGTGTGTAAAGAGATGGAGCCAGGAAGGGATTAGCTTAGCTTAGCATAAAGACTGAAAGCAAGGATAAATGGCTAGCTAGCCATTTATTTATAATAATAAAAACAATTATAATGATAACTAGAAAATTCCGCAGAAATTTTATCAGTGTGCCTACTATTGCAATAAAACTTAATAAAAAATAATAAAAGTGTTACGTATCCTAACCCTTCAGAGATATAACCTTTTAAAACCTATTAAAGACCTTTCTGTTTCCCAGAAACAGCTATGACGTAGCTAGCGCTAAACCAACCAGACTCCAGTTTAAAAAAAAAATACACTTTTAGCGTGTATAGAGCCAACATATATTCACATGTAAATCAGTAAAGTATGTGTTTATTTCAACCAACACTAGAGTTGTGATGGTTGTAAAAGTGTAGAGAAGACTAAAAACAGCTTTTCATAGTTTTATTTGGTTTATGTCGAGTTTGAATGAAGTGTGTTTTACGATGCTAAAATGACATCATGTTAGCTGACAGATAACACTTCTCCTTCCTTCCTCTCCTCCTTCTCTCCCAGTCTGTCTTCTATGAAACAACTGTTGGTGTTGAGGCCTGAAGTCAGTTAGGAGTTAATCAGTTGGTCAGTTAGTCCATCATGACATCATGTTAGCTGGCAAATAACACCTCTTCTCCTTGCTGCTATGGTGATTTCTAAAATGAAGAATACAGATATTGTTTTTCAATGTTTTCTATCAGCAGTTGGTGTAAAGAGCGCAAAGAGTTTTAGTCTGATAGACTCCATAGTTACATGTCTGCAACCGGCATAAGATTTCCTACATTTTGACCAACAATGAGGTATGAATGATGAGTGAAAACTGAAGGAGAGAGAGCAATTTGTTTGAAAAACTTTCAGAGAATCGTACTACAGGGGTTTTGAGCGATGTTGAGCGATTTCCTGAACATTTCCCATTCAAGTCAATGAGAAATTTTGTGCAGTTTTTGCCGATTTCGGGAAAACCGCGCAGCATATCTTGTTAAAACGTCATAGCACACCATTCCCGATCATTACACACGTTTCGATGTATTGTGTGTGCACGTGTTGGCAACGCTTCGAGAATAGTAGTGGGACGAAATTTGGCGGAAGATTAAGAATAATAAGTATGGGCAATGATAGACATTGCGCCGAGTGCTGCTATTGCAGCACCTCGGCACACTGAATAATTATTATTATAATAATAAGTACTCAAAGACACTTTACAATAACTCCAGTACATAAAGCACATTAAAAGCAGGTGAAACAATCAACCAGCAAATAACAGCAGTTAAAAATTTAATATTATTTGAGGGGGAAGGAGGTTTTTATAAGTGATTTAAATATGTCTTTGAATGTGTCCAGGTCAGTACAGTCATGGATGTGTATGGGTAATTCCAAAGGGAGGAGGGCTGCGATGGTGACCGCAGGTTTGGTGCTTGGTCCTGAGTGATGTAGAGAGGAGGATTCTGTGGAGGTTAGGGGGGGTAGATTGTGGAGGTGGAGCAGAAATGTGAGGTAGGAAGGAATCTGCTTATGTAGGGCTTTGTGAGGTGAGGAGAAGGACTTTAAACTGGATATGTTGGAAAACAGGGAGCCAGTGGAGATTTGGGAACTGGTGTGGGTAAGGAAGCTGGCAGCAGAGTTTTGGATGTATTAAAGTTTATTTAGGGATTTTGCAGATAAACCACAGAGAATGCTATTGCAGTAGTCGAGTCTGGAAGCAATGAATGCAGTGACAAGAGTTTCAGCAACAGTGAAGGTGAGTGATAGGTTGAGACGGGCAATGAGGTGGAAGAAGGCAGTTCTGGTGATTTGATTGATGTGATGTTCAAAAGTTAGGGTATGGATGTGTGGGAATAAAGGTTCAAGTTAAGAATCACGTCAACCAACAACGATTAATGATTCATAGTTTGTATTTTCTTTGTTAAATTTGTATACAAAGAAAAATGTAAAAATTACAATTGGTGCTTTGAGGGGACGTTACATGCTGGAACTATTTCTTGTCAACAATAACAACAATTACAATATCCATCCACCTAACACTTCCGTGCAGCTGAAAACAGCTAAAATAGAACAAATCAGGTATAAAATACAATAATTAAAGTTATAGTGCAATGTGAGAAATAAACATTACACAACACTATTTGATTTAAAAAAGGCAGCATCAAAAAGAAAATTATGAACTAAAAGTAACTCCCCGTAAAACAATAAGTGCCATTTACACATCTTTGTTAAAGGTCCCATGATATGGTGCTTTTGGGATGCTTTTATATAGGCCTTAGTGGTCCCCTAATACTGTATCTGACCTCATAAGGGGCAAGATTCCAGATTGGCTCATCTGAGCTTTCATTTTCTCAAAGGCAGTGCAGGATACCCAGGGCTCGGTTTACACCTATCACCATTTCTAGTCACTGGGGGACCATGGGCAGGCTGGGGAAACGCATAAACCTCAAAAAGTGAAATATTCATGTCATGGGACCTTTAATGTACTGATTAAACTAGCAATGTATTGCACATTCACTAGTGAGGTTCACTAGTGAGAGGTGCTGGTGTGTAGGTTATTCACCTGCTGGCTCTGCTCTGTATCTAACACGCACGCACGCACGCACGCACACACACACACACAGATGTATCATTCAACTCTCAGGCAGAAAGCAAAACACACCTAATTCCACATATTTCCCAAAATGTTGAACTTTTCCTTGAGCAAAGTGAAGAATATTTGGAAGTTAAACAGATGACAGACAATTTCACTGCCATTAGTAAAGACATGGTTTGCATGAGGTTAATTGTTAGGGTTAGGAAACACAATCCCTAAACCTCTTCTTTAGATTTGTCTCTGGTGTCCAATAAATTAAAAAAAAAAGATTGCTACTGTGAAATGATCATATGGTGAAATCTGGGATAAAAGCCAAGAACATATAAAAGAGCCCTTGTACTCCGTGACACTAACCTGTGACAGTCATGCCACACCCAGGAGTGTCTGCCAGCTTTGGGCCGGAAGTCAGACTGGCCGTTGTTGTGGATCTGGGAAGAGAAGCGCAACAGCCGGCGGTAGGAGTTGGCCGGCACCTGGTTGGCTGTGGATGACAGACAGTCCTCCTCGTGTGCACATTGCAGCATGAACATAGGCCTGTCTTCCATGTAGGTGGTCTGCTCTACCACCTGAGGGTTCAATACCAGGTCAGGAGCCGCTGTGTAAAGGAGGATGAAGGAGAAACCACAGAGAAGCAGACAGAGACAACACATATTTAGAAACATATGGTCCTGTCATTGCTACAAAAAAAACAGAAAAACTCTGGCACATAAAGTAAATGAGCCCTCTTGTGTTTCAGAAAAGGACATTGGTGTTTCGGTTATGTAAACTTTTTAATGAGGCAGAGCTTCTCCAGAGATTTGTTGTAATTAAAACTCAATGTGAAGAACAAACATGGACACATTTTAATTAAATTAAATTGTATTTATAGTGTCAAATCATAACTATCTTAACATATCTCAGGACACTACCAATAGCATTCACCACCAACCATTGGTGATGATGCTACACAGTATGAATGTGGGTATCTTACTCTCAGAGCAGGAGACGCCGGCGGCGTTGCGTCCGCCTCCTTTAGCACAGCTGAGGTGGGCTCCGTGGTGCAGGCAGTGGGACAGAGACATCTCAGTACCAGAGCAGCGAACACCACTCATCACCACATTGTCGGCACTCACTTCTCCAGGCCAATACCAAGTCTCCTGTTAAGAAAACAGGACCCAAGTGAAGAGCAGTGGTGGAAGAAGTATTCAGATCCTTTAAGTAAAAGTACTACCACACTGTAAAAATACTCTGTTCCAAGTAATAGTCCTACATTAAAAATGTTACATAAGTAAAAGTAAGTTAGTATGATCAGGAAATTGTACTTAAAGTATTAAAAGTAAAAGTACAGAAAAAATCCTCACATTTTAGAAACTCAAAACAGTTCTATCAACCAACTAAGTGTTTAATGGTCTAATCATTTCAGCCGTACTTGTAGGCCATTATGATGGGTAGTTTATTTCATAATAAAACATTGTATTTTATAAACTACATGTGTTTTGTGTGCAAAAATCTCAATTTGTTGATGAATGTAGTGTAGAGTAAAAAGTACAATATTTCCATCTGAAATGTAGTGGAGTGTTGTAGAATGTGGCACTAAAAGAAAAGACTCAAGTAAAGTACAAGTCCCTTTCTGAACCAGTACTTAGTTACAATCCACCACTGCTAAAGAGTATTAGAGTGTCCGTATTCTGCTTTAAATAATACTAATGGGAAAAAAAAGATTTCAAGAAACTGGATAATTGCAGATATGTGAGATAGTAACAGCTGAAAAATAATCCATATCACTTGATCACAGAACTGTATTCCCAAAAATATTCAACTGCGGTGATGCCAAGCAACCATGTGGTCCTTTTTTGAGGATATCAATGGACATGTTCACAGTAACATCATATATTGTTGTAAAGAAATTTGATTCTTTACATTGACCACTAAGGGGCACACCCTATCCTTTTATATCATCATGCATGGGCAATTACTGTATATTGTATTGATATATAATGGTATTGTTTTTCTTGAACTGCCAAATAAGGCCTGTGCAACTCATGTACCTGTGACTGGAATATATGAGTGATGGTACTGCCATCTATGACTGATGGTACCTCTAGAAAAAGAAATGAGCCTAACACAATACAGTAATGTACCCCTATTACAATCCTGACTTCCTATATTCATACAGAAACCGTCATTATACAATTTCCACTCATAAAACTCTGCTTTTTATTCCATCGCATGTTAACACTGATAAATAATTTAAGTGTACTTTTAAACATAACAGCAATGATGATAACAAAATATTTGTAATTTGTAGACTGGACAAACAATTGCAACCTAACAGTGAAAAATAAATTGCATACTGCATTTTTGCGTTCAAATTATGTCCTGACTTTAGCTTCTATTAAAAAATATTGTTTTTATAAAGGCACGAATCTATCAAGCTTCTTCTGTAAAATCTTTCAAATCCTATACTATAGAAATGACAATGATTTCATTATAAATTACTTAAAAGCAGGACATTATTCAAATTCAAATGCAAAAGTGCTTTTCACTTTTATGTAGCAATAAAAAAAATTTTAGGGAAAATTAGAGAATAAAGTGTGAGTCAAAAGTAAATCGATGATCGATTAGGTTTCAATAGATTATAATTGTATTTGTCTGGAAAACAACAACTCAATACAACTAACTAAACTCAAACTATTGGTTATAGTAAGAAATGGCATGCACACGGTAATACATTTATCAAGACTTTGGATGTCTGTATGTAGCAAGAAAATGATCATTTTAAATGTGAAATGACATATCAGGGTTAAAGTGGGACTTTCTGTGGAAAATCCTGTGTTCAGATTTGTACTGTCTAGGTTTGATAAGTTAGACTGGAAGAACATTAAACATAATATACAATGTGTTGGTTTTGTTTCTTAAACATTTCAGAAATTTACTTTAAAGGTTGTAATATTTGAACTGACGGAATAAAAATCCTGTTACTTCTAGAACAAACCCAAACCCAGGCTGACTCCCACCTCCTGGCTGCTGCGTCTCATACCTGGAAAGCGTTGCTGGCGAAGCCCAGGCCCAGCTGTCTGCAAACCACCATGGCTTCCATGGTTCCCCAGCTTTCACTGCACACCGTCCCCCACACCAGGGAACCATTCCTCTCCACCAGCACCTCCACACGGCCTTCATAGGGGTTACGACCTCCACTCAAACGCAGCTATCGGCACGAAAAACACAACATGGGCACCGACTTAAAGGCTATGTGAATCAATGATGTTAGACAGGATATTTGGTAACAGTAACAAGTTACTGCAAAGTAACAAACCCAGCATACATGACAACATATGCTAAGGTTTTGGTAAAAACGTATAAGGTAATACATGCATGATATGTACAGTATAAAAAACAAATTATGACTTGAAACACTACAAGGATGTGCAAAATAAATGCAGTAAAGAATGCCCAAAAATAGCAGTGAGAAACTATGAAATGATCAGTACTAATGCATGACGTTTACAAAACATTATTTAACATAGGAAAACTAAAAAAAACATTCTTCCCCTACTCAAGATGGCCGTCTAGGAGAGGAAGGACCTTGTGTTTCCTCCAAGCCTACTTAAAAATGCAGGTTTTAGTCAATACTTTAGTTCATTACTAGTGAACTGTTGATGTAAGAATCTCGCTGGTTTAGATATAAGGTCAAATTTTATGCTATTTTATGCTAATTCATGAAACGCTCCTGTGTGTTGTATTAGAGGGTAGAAATACATGAGAAGACACATCTAGTCTTCTGTTGTAGTGGGTACAAACTAAACAACTGTGTTTTTAAGTAAGAATATGTTGCTGTTATGTTTGATTGAAACAACGCTGAGGCTCACCGACTCCTGGAAGCCCATAGAAGGAACGTTGCATCTGATGGCTGCATCCTCCTCATGGCTGCAACCAAGAGCCTCCTTGTTGAAGACACACTCTGTGATGGACTTCTCAAATCCAGTGCACTGTACCTCATTCATATGCACTGGGCCCATTCCTGAAAAATATAGACAAAAGACGTTTTGAAAGGTTGCTTCCCATATGAGAGGGTACATGAGAGCGACAAACAAATGATTTTGGCTGAGAGATGTCCATGTTGTGTCATTATTTCATGTAATTTCACAGTGTGAAATTAAAACAAAAGGAATAGTTCAATATCTTATTATTCCTCTATAAAGGGATGTCAGGAACAGTTATAAGGCTTAAAGCAAATATGGTTCATTAAGGGAAGGTGAAAGAAAGGATAGCAAGCAATAATAGTAGCCTACACATGAAAATAGAGACTCATACTGTACATACTGTACAACAATAATAAAGTCAGTTAATCAAAGAACCCTACAAGTAATACTACAACAACATTATAGTCACCAGATTATATCAAGTACCAAATTATGATTAACTATGACTATGACTATGAGAACAAAAGATACCTTAACATGACACTAAGACTTTTCACCATTAAAGGTGAAAATAATAATAATTTAACATGGTGCACAATAGGTTGAAATGTGAGAGTCTTTCTTTTAGAGTCCATTGCTATGTTTAATTCATAAGAGGTAGAGAGGCCATGGATAGACAGGAATATCCCCCAATGGAGTCTTGACACTTGGGGTGGTAATGGAAGCTTGGAATGACAACTGACTGCAGCAGAGAGAAGAATATATTTAAAGTTTGAGTGAAACAAAGTGATTGTGGAAACATCTGGTTGGTTAAACTGAAAGAGTGAACGCCCCAGAGTCAGCTGATTAGGTTGTGAAAGAGAGATAGTTCGACAGAGAGAGAGAGAGAGAGAGAGAGAGAGAGAATGAAGAAGCATAGAAGTCTTCCTGAAGGAACTTACGATGAGCTTCACATAAATACTATCCTCACTCAAATAAACCATGTAACACTGCCACAAACATCTCTGATCACTTTCCTGTTTACAACATGATGACTTCTTATACAGTATAAGTTGCCAAAGACCTTTTTTCTATTTTTCTGTTTTGCTGTTATTACCATCTGAGTATTTTTTTATTATTATTATTTCCATCTAAATTTTGTTTTTCTCCATGAAAGGTCACAGAGAGCCACTGATGAGAAATAAAGATGGGAAATGATTTTGGAACAGGAACATTCCCTCTGTTTCAACATTTTCCATGTCTAATGTTCCTGGAATGTGCAACATGTCCCTGTTTATGATAAAAGGAAACACCTCCTATACAGAAGTACCATGCTGTATTTGCCAGTTATTGGTACGCTCTTAGAAAAGAATGTACTTATTTTATATCCTGATACAAACAGGTGAGCTTGGCCTTTAAAACACTGTTTAACAAGGTAGATGTGTTGAGTGTGTAGTTTTGAAGCAGGTCATTGGCACAACCTGCTGTAAAACTCTCCATGCAGCTTCTGTTGTAAAGCTGCTGCATGCTGCAGTCTGAAAAGAGACTCCTCAGTGGAGACCATAAGTCCACAATGTTTACTGTTGTTAGTGGTTAACTCTTACTGCTGCTTCCAGACACAACAAGCAGCTTTTTTTCGGCAAAACTATAATACTGGCTAGCAACAAACAGTAGACAGACGCAGTTAGCAACTAGCTTGTGAACATTTAGCTTACCGTGCACGGCAGATGGATATCACAAGAACATTCAAGAATTGCTTTATCACATATTACAAGATTACTATGCAGGCGGGGCTGCTGCATAGAGTCAGTTCTCCCTGTGACTGACGCGCACACAAACATAAACACACACGGTGGATGCAGGGGTGCAACTACCCAGTGTCAGAGCAGTATGCAGCAACAATTTATCAATACATCATAATGTATGGGGTTTAAATAATAAAGTCACAGCCACTGTAGGCCTACCATCATTATAATATATATATATATATATATATATATATATATATATATATATATATATATATATATATATATATATATATATATATATATATATATATAAATAAATAAATGTAGTTTATTTACATTACAATAAATAAACATATGCGTTGCAACACGTTTAAGTGCAAAATGAAACAAAAGTAAGGAGGACTCAGAACTTGAACTGGACATTTAGTTTTGTGTGGTCTAATAGAACTCCTACCTGATGTCATTACTGGTCTCATCTCTACTTGATGCCATCAGCGACCTCATGTCTGTCTCATTTACTCCTTGCCTGTGTAGCTGTGTTGTTCTCCACTAAGTCAAACAAACATTATTATGTAATATATTTTCCATTTTAGTTTTTCCATATTAATAATATTAACAAATTAATCTGTTGGTATCAAGTGGCTCCTCCTACACTTCCACCTAATGTTACACCTACCTGTTGCCTTTCCCTGTCTTTCCTGATCCACCATCCTCACACCTGAATAAAATGGGAATTGTAACCAAAATCTAAATGTAGCTATCAGCAACATTGGGTTGCATTAAGCTAGCTGTAAACCCCACTTTAGCTGCTAGTGTTAGCAAACACTAGCTAGTCTGAGAACAGTCTCTTAACATAAATATTTGCAAGCCTCCAAGTTTCGTAGCAAATCTATGCATGAGTCCATGGTAAACCAGAGTTATTGCATTAGTTATGCTTTCCAGATTCTTGTCATTTATTGTACATGCTACCTTACATTTTCCAGTTTTCATTTCAGTAACCTTGGTTTTGCATATTCTACGTTAGACGTAAACTTCCATTTGGCTGCTACATTCCGAGTGTAAGCAAACGCTAGCTAGTCTGTTAACATGAATATATGCAAGCCAAGCACAGACGTCACACTTCGAAGCGCCCATGTTATGCTCATTTTCAGGTTCATAATTGTATTTTGAGGCTGTACCAGAATAGGTTTACATGGTTAAATTTTTTTAAAACATTTTAAAGATTAATCATTTTTGTTGTACTGCACATTGCTGCAGATCCTGTTTTCACCCTGTGTGTTTAGGTCTATGTTTTAACTACAGAGTGAGACATCTCACTTGTTTTTGCTACAGAGTGAGACATACTATCTTTGTTGGGAGTCGCACATGTGCAGTAGCTAGATAAGGTTCAGTTAGGTAAGGCTCAGCTAGGTAACTTTTTATATCTTTGATCAGTCCAAGGAAGGATTAGCTAGGAGACTTCTTCTAAATGAGGGCCACTTGTGGAATACCTGCAGAACAGGGACATGGAAGTAGTTCTTTTGGACATTATGGTGAACTAGTGTGTGTTGTAGCGGTGTTTTGCCATTGAGAACAAGCTAGCATGCTAGCGCTAGCATGTGCTACGGTTAACCACCTTATCTCGGCTAGTAATGTGGAAAGCCGTGCAGATTTTGAACAGCTCACCCGGAGACTGAAGGCAGAGGACATTCAGAAACTGTATCTCATTAAAAACAGCATGGGTAGTTTTTTTCCAAGTTTGTATGCATGTGGATGCACAAAGACACTAAATAACACCCCAAATAGTATAAAAAGTGATGTTTTCACAATATGTAAATATAAATGGACTGTATTTATATCGTGCATTTCTAGTCTTAATGACGGCTCTTTCACCATGTTTGATGAAGCTGGCTCATCATTGAGCGAATCAAGCAATCTAATGGCGTTTTTCCACTGCGTGGTATCTACTCGACTTGCCTTTTTTGGTTTTCCATTACGAAAAAAAGTCCCTGGGACCTGCTACCAGGTACTTTTTTTAGTACTATCTCAGTCGAGGTTCTAAGCGAGCTGAGGCGATACCAAAAGGTGACGTGAAACCTGCAGACTACTGGTTGGTCGGAGGACCGTCCCTTATGTCTGCGTATTTAGCAAACAAGAGTGCGGAGTGTGTGTCCGGAACAACCGCACCATTTACAAAAATAAAAATTAAAAAAATCTAGCCAGACACCGATTATCTACTCTCTGCACTATTCTCACTTTTCTATTCTCACTATTCAATATTAAGGGCTATTATTTTGCATGTCGTTTCCAATATTGCACACTGTTACTTTTAAAAAAAACATGACAATATATATACCTCTCCGGGAACCATCACCTTATCGTGGTGGAGAGGTTTGTGTGTCCCTATGAACCTGAGGGCTGTGTTGTCTGGAGCTTTGTGCTCCTGGTAGGGTCTCCCATGGCAAAGAGGTCTCGGGGGAGGGGCCAGACAAAGAATGGTTCACAAACCCTAATGGAAGAACACGGAAGGGATAGAGAGACCCCGCCCGGAGGAAGCCCGGGGCCCCCGTCTGGAGCCAGGCCCAGATGGTGGGCTCGACAGCGAGCGCCTGGTGGCCGGGTTTGCCACGGAGCCCGGTCGGGCACAGCCCGAAGAAGTGACGTGGCACCTCTCCCTCCTGCCCATGGGCCCACCACCTGTGGGAGGAACCAAAGGGGTCGGGTGCGCTGTGACATGGGTGGCAGCGAAGGTCAGGGGCTTCGACGGACCAGACCCGGGCGGCAGAGGCTGGCTCTGGGGACGTGGAATGTCACCTCTCTGTGGGGGAAGGAGCCGGAACTTGTGCGGGAGGTGGAGCGCTACCAGTTAGATCTGGTGGGGCTTACCTCTATGCACAGTCTCGGTTCTGGAACCGTACTCCTGGATAGGGGTTGGACTCTGTCCTACTCTGGAGTTGCCCATGGTGTGAGGCGCCGGGCGGGTGTGGGGATACTCACAAGTCCCCGGCTGAGTGCCGCTGCGTTGGAGTTTACCCGGTGGACGAGAGGGTCGCCTCCCTACGCCTGCGGGTGATGGGGAAAACTCTGACTGTTGTTTGTGCATATGCACCAAACAAGAGTTCGGAGTATTCGGCCTTCTTGGAGACCTTGAATGGAGTCCTGTATGGGGCTCCAGTAGGGGACTCCATAGTTCTGCTGGGGGACTTCAACGCACACGTGGGTGATGATGGAGATACTTGAGAGGCGTGATTGGGCGGAACGGCCTCCTGATCTAAACCAGAGTGGTTGTCTGTTGTTGGACTTCTGTGCTAGTCACGGATTGTCCATCACAAACACCATGTTCGAACATAGGGATGCTCATAAGTGTACGTGGTACCAGAGCACCCTAGGCCAAAGGTCAATGATCGATTTTATAATCGTTTCATCTGATCTGAGGCCGTATGTTTTGGACACTCGGGTGAAGAGAGGGGCAGAGCTGTCAACTGATCACCATCTGGTGGTGAGTTGGGTCAGGGGTGGGGAAGACTCTGGACAGACCTGGTAAACCCAAACGGGTAGTGCGGGTGAATTGGGAACGTCTGGAGGAGGCCCCTGTCCGACGGACTTTCAACTCACACCTCCGGCGGAGCTTTTCGGGCATCCCTGTGGAGGCTGGGGGCATTGAACCTGAGTGGACAATGTTCAAAGTTTCCATTGCTGAAGCTGCGGCGGCGAGCTGTGGTCATAGGGTCTTAGGTGCCTCAAGGGGCGGTAACCCACGAACACCCTGGTGGACACCGGTGGTCAGGAAGCCGTCCGACTGAAGAAGGAGTCTTTCCGGGATATGTTATCCCGGAGGACTCCGGAGGCAGTTGCAGGGTACCGACGGGCCGAAGGGCTGCAGCCTCTGCCGTGACAGAGGCAAAGCAGCGGGTGTGGGAGAAGTTCGGAGAAGACATGGAGAAGGACTTTCGGTCGGCACCAAGGTGCTTCTGGAAAACCGTTCGCCACCTTAGGAGGGAAGCGAGGAATCATCCAAGCTGTATACAGTAAGGATGGGACGTTGTTGACCTCAACTGGGGAGGTAATAGAGCGGTGGAAGGAGCACTTTGAGGAACTCCTAAATCCAGCCGACACGCCCTCTGTGGTAGAGGCAGAGCTAGAGGATGATGGGGATTGTCGTCAATTTCCCTGGTGGAAGTCGCTGAGGTAGTCAAACAACTCCACAGCGGCAAAGCCCCAGGGATTGATGAGATCCGTCCAGAAATGCTGAAAGCTCTGGGTGTGGAGGGGATGTCTTGGTTGACACGCCTCTTCAACATTGCGTGGAAGTCTGGGACGGTGCCTAAGGAGTGGCAGACCGGGGTGGTGGTTCCCCTATTCAAAAGGGGGACCAGAGGGTGTGTGCCAATTACAGGGGTATCACACTTCTCAGCCTCCCTGGTAAAGTCTACTCCAAGGTGCTGGAAAGGAGGGTTCGGCCGATAGTCGAACCTCGGATTGAAGAGGAACAATGTGGATTCCGTCCTGGCCGTGGAACAACGGATCAGATCTTCACTCGCAAGGATCTTGGAGGGGCCTGGGAGTATGCCCAACCAGTCTACATGTGTTTTGTGGATCTGGAGAAGGCGTATGACCGGGTCCCCGGGAGAAATTGTGGGAGGTGCTGCGGGAGTATGGGGTGAGGGGGTCCCTTCTCAGGGCCATCCAATCTCTGTATGACCAAAGCGAGAGCTGTGTCCGGGTTCTCGGCAGTAAGTCGGACTCGTTCCAGGTGAGGGTTGGCCTCCGCCAGGGCTGCGCTTTGTCACCAATCCTGTTTGTAATATTTATGGACAGGATATCGAGGCGTAGTCGGGGCGGGGAGGGGTTGCAGTTCGGTGGGCTCGGGATCTCATCGCTGCTTTTGCAGATGATGTGGTCTTGATGGCGTCATCGGCCTGTGACCTCCAGCACTCACTGGATCGGTTCGCAGCCGAGTGGGAAGCGGCTGGGATGAGGATCAGCACCTCTAAATCTGAGGCCATGGTTCTCAGCAGGAAACCGATGGAGTGCTTTCTTCGGGTAGGAGTGAGTCCTTACCCCAAGTGAAGGAGTTTAAGTACCTTGGGGTCTTGTTCGCGAGTGAGGGGACCATGGAGCGTGAGATTGGTCGGAGAATCGGAGCAGCTGGTGCGGTATTACATTCAGTTTATCGCACCGCTAACGAAAAGAGAGCTGAGCCAGAAGGCAAAGCTCTCGATCTACGGGCAATTTTCGTTCCTACCCTCACCTATGGTCATGAAGGCTGGGTCATGACCGAAAGAACGAGGTCCAGGGTACAAGCGGCCGAAATGGGTTTCCTCAGGAGGGTGGCTGGCGTCTCCCTTAGAGATAGGGTGAGAAGCTCAGTCATCCGAGAGGAGCTCGGAGTAGAGCCGCTGCTCCTTCGCGTCGAAAGGAGCCAGTTGAGGTGGTTCGGGCATCTGGTAAGGATGCCTCCAGGGCCTCCCTAGGGAGGTGTTCCAGGCACGTCCAGCTGGGAGGAGGCCTCGGGAAGACCCAGGACTAGGTGGAGAGATTATATCTCCAACCTGGCCTGGGAACGCCTCGGGATCCCCCAGTCGGAGCTGGTTGATGTGGCTCGGGAAAGGGAAGTTTGGGGTCCCCTACTGGAGCTGCTGCCCCCGCGACCCGATACCGGATAAGCGGATGAAGATGGATGGATGGATGGATGGATGACAATATATAAAAGAAAATACTTTATTTATCTATTCAAGTAGCGCATCAAACCCTCCTGTACATCCCGGTTTTCTTCCTCTGCACCCTGTGACAGTGTCCCCCCCCCCCGGCTCTGCTGTCCGTGATGCATCCCAGTCATCGTCATAAGTCTCTCCGTGACTCTCATAAACATTTTACAAAGTAGGTCAGAACCAGAGGTTTCACCCGTCGGACATCGAACGCCCAAACAGACAGTCTGCGGCAGCGATTTTGCAAAGCGTGAAGGATCTGAAACACACAGTACACAGCATACATATTTTGGTGTGTAATCATGGTTGCTAAAGTTAATGTACTTTTATAAAGCGTATAGTAAATACCGACTGTGACCCTGAACACATGCAAATGTTAGCTAACGTTACAGGAAACTTAACTTACCCTTTTGTGTCGGCGAACAATAGTCATGTCGACATCTGAACTCCGTCAGAATTCCCAATTTCCAGCAGTGATTTTTGTTGCTTCCTTCAGCTTCTTTTGAAACAAATTTTCTTCTGGCCGAGAATCAAAACAAACACCTCCAACGTGCTGTTGTGAGTCGCGTTGAAAATTGCATCATGGCAGTTACCGGCTGCGTAGCTATGGTAACCAGCCACGCTGAGGCGTTACTCAATCTGCAATGGAAAATGGACGCAGAGTGCGTCGAGTCGAGTAGAGCCGAGTCGAGTCGAGCTGTTACCATCAGTGGAAAAACGCCATAACAGAAGACCGTGCATGCCCCCGTTCTGCCTTTCACTCTGCTGCCTGCCTGCATTGAGAACACTTGAGCTTTGTTAGTTTGTTTCGAGATGGAAGAACCAGAAACACCACCTTCAACACTTTCAACTTTGAGTGATTGTGGAGGTGAGGGTGAGGCAGGAGACCACCCCTGGCCCTACTTAGAGTCCATGCTTTGTCGGAGTGAAAGACAATTCTTATAGAATGAAGTGCCTACTCTGCCTGCCAAAAGATTGAGAAATAACAGCCTTAAAAAATGTACCGTTGAATTCAAAGAAACATGTCAAGGTAAGTTACAAATATAACACAACTAACAAAGTAGCTCCCCGCGGTTCATGACATGCTGCGGTGTTGTACATCCCTGTCCTTGTACTGCTGCTACAGCCAAACATTTTAAATAACATAAACAATATGATATTCAAACTTTGCTTTTTTTTTTTAATAACTATATAACACAATACTTTTACTTTCAGTACTTGAGTAGTACATTTTAAAATAAGCTACTTGCAATACTTTAGTACAAACATTTTTGATTACTTTAGTACTTCCACTTAAGCGTGGTGCTTCAACTTCACTTCAACTTTTACTCAAGTCACTTTTTTGATAGAGCACTTGTACATTTACTCAAGTCTGGGTCTCTAATACATGACTGAGCGGGCCTCACATCGTGTAAAACCAGAAACATTTTGCCAAATGCACAAGGCAAGCAATTCAAATTAAAATGAATAGGGGCTATTTTGAGATCTGGTATCCAGTTGTTGTTATAAATCCATGATTTGTGTCCGGACCAGACTTGGCAGGACCAATCATCTTCCTGTGAGGAGCTACAGGACGCTACAGGCGATAGGTGTTTGTGACAACTAACTGTATGTAAAGATGGACGACCCTTCTCCACTTGCTTCCACTGTACGTGAGTAAAGCCGAAATACAGATACAGACGCTGCCATCTTGTCATTTTAGAGCCTGTCTGCGCAGTAGTCTTGCACAATGGTAATGAGAGTCGTGGTAATGAGCGCCTCCTCTGGATGACATATTGCCAGTCTGATCTAGGCTACTGCAACGTGGCAGTGCCCGTACACACGGGAGACAATAGTGGAGGCATGTATGCGAATCTGCCCTCTTATTGGCTACTGCTCTGCAAAGTTGACTCCCCCCACCTTATATGTGACCCCACCAAACTAAACCTTTGCCTTTGGGTTGCCAGTCCATAAGGACATATTTTTGTCCTATCTCCCCAGGGCTTTGAGCCACTAGTCAGCTTCTCTAACCTGTGGACAACCAACTGCCCAAGTTAGGAAAGTTTAGCAGCTAAAGAGCCAGCTATATCCCATAGGAGTTGGTGGTGAACAAAACTGAGCTAAAATGAGTAAGGACATTGCAATTACAGTTGTCAATAGACAAACATAATTAATGCAACAGGCTGCTAATACATAACCATAACAACTATGTAATGTTGTAATGTCAATGTTGTGTTTACAGCTACACTATGGCTATAACAAAACTATGCAGCTTTAATGTAAAAACACTTTTTAGAAAATAGATAGAGTTTAATTCAATCTAAATGGCAAGCCACATTTCATTTTCCAGGATCTGAATGGAAAGTAATGGGTTAGAGGTTTACGTTTCAGTACAGACACCATTCACCACGGGCTATATCCACAGCCCAGCTGAAATAGGCTTGCCTTATCTCTTCCTAACTCAGTAAAGTAACTTCGAAATTGAATTCACAGGAATTTTCACATATCCTTACAGAAAGATATCTGATTTCATACCGGCTCAGGAACAAATTCCTATCTTCACAAACCTGCACACTCTAACTAATCCTGAGTTACCGGTAAACCACTTTTACCATATGGTCTGTGAGTGGCACACAGGGGTGATATGAGGAGGATAGTAAAGGATAGAATTACTGCCTGATATGTTTGGGATATGTGCTTTTGCTACACAGTCATAACCTTCCATCCCGTGCCATGTTGGAAATATACAGTACATGCACAGTTCTTCCAACAATAAAGTAATTCTGAACTCATTGGCATGGGACTGTTTCAGATATACACTGTACTTACTTAGCCCAGGCTGTTGCTGCTAAGAGGAATAAGGTGTTGGAGGAAGGAGAGAGCAGCCCTCTTGTTTAGATTAGGCTTAATTACATAGTTTAATTTAAAAAGCCCATCCTTTTTTTGCCATTTCCTTATGTTTGGAGTTAATATGCAGCACGTAGCAGATGGAAATACTGTCAGTTAACTTTTCAAATAAAGTAAAAATGTAAAACTTGTATACCTTGTCCCAGGCGACCTCCAGACAGGGCCTCTATGGCCGTACCGAAGCCCAGCTCTCGACACACCACGGTGGCAGACAGCAGGTTCCAGTTATCATCACATATGGTGCCCCACTCTCCTTTTTTCAACACCTCCACTCGGCCTTCGCCTACAATGGCCCCACCACGAAGACGAACCAAAGGTTGCTGAAAAGGAAAATTCTATTTCTAAAACCACATATTTAAAACCACATATTATGCATTCTGGTTCTTTCAAAAATCATAGACTTAGGTGAAAGTTTGGAACCTCATTTTTTCCTTTGCTGTGCTGAGAAAGCTGAGGCAGCAGATTGCTTCATGCTTATGGAACACACGATTAACCCTCAGAGGTCTAAGCCCCTTTTTCCCATCTTTTGTTTGCTTCTTGTGTAATGATGCTTGTATAACCTAAACCCTGTTATACACAAGCAAGTTATATATAATTTCTTTCAGGAGAACCTGGGCTATCAGGTTATGCATGTTGCAGGGAGGAATGTATAAATTGTTAAAATGACTATAAAGACAAGACAAAAGAAATTAAATCTCACAGAAATGTATTGAAATCACACAAGAGAACAATAACGGTCAAGGCTTTTGAAAAGTGTTCTTCTAGGTGTTGGCAATGAGGGGAAACAAATAAACTCTGCAACTAACAAAAATATTAAACTATTTAGGTTGTTACCATAATGGTCCTTTTATCCAAAAAGGTTAGTTGGGTCATCTTCAATGTATTATCTTCTGCTATTTGACATCAGTAAGCCAAATCTCTCTAATTTTAACCTGCCAGGTCTCTGTATTCTCCCAATACACACACAAAGACATAGTAATGGCCTTCCTGTGAGGGCTCTCTAGTCGCTGTACAAACTCTTTGAGCACATTACTTCATGTGCTTGATCAACAATGTCAGTCAAAGTCACGGTCATTTTTCGGGCAGGCTAACGAAAAAAGGTTGCTGTTTGGTACAAAACAAAGTAAATAGCCATTCAATCGTGGATTTATCACAACAAATGGAAGCTGAAATTCAGTCAATGGAGAGAGCCATCAAGCCGACTCGTTGTAGTCTGGACAGCCTCAATACTGACAAGGAAAGACGCCTCCCTCCCTGGAGGCCGGGAGTATCATTGCACGCCCTGATGGTTCATTGTTTAAAGAAACACACCGACTTATTGGGACTTTAGCTTATTCACCGTATCCACCAGAGTTAGACAAGTTGATACATACCCTTCTCATCTCTGTGTGCGTTGTAACTCTGTCTGACGCCCCCAGCATTAACTTAGCCTAGCAAAGATCCTGCAGGTAACTGGTTCCAACTAGCTACTGCTCCCAATAATTACTAGATACTAAAAGCATAGTTTACAGTCATAGGTGTTCACTGTATTGTAAAGAGCTGACCCTAATTCTGGGGATACGGTGAATAAGCTAAAGTAAGTCGGCGTGTTCCTTTAAAATGAAAACAAATGAAATTAATAATGAATATGATATTTTATGTGATGTTTTATTTAGCATAATTACATTACGTTGTTCTATCCTATTCCCCCCATGCCACCACATTTAAAAAGTCCTGGAATCACCAGTATGTATCAATGTGTTCAAGTCCACATACGGACCAAAGTATGGTGATGGACTGGTAGGTGGAGAGGTGCCAGTTCACCTCCTGGGCACTGCTAAGGTGCTCTTGAGCAAGGCACCAAACCCTCAACTGCTCGGTGGCACCTTTCCATGGGCAGCCCCCTCACTCTGACATCTCTCCATGTAGTGCATGTGCATGTGTGCGTAATTCAGGCCTGTATGTAATGTGTGTAATAACAACAGAGTATAAATTGTAATTTCCCCTTGTGGGACTAATAAAGGATACATTATTATTATTATTATTATTATTATTATTATTATTATTATTATTATTATTATTATTATTATTATTATTAAAGCCTTCAATATACTTTCACACCAGCTAGCAGATAGTTGTATTAGACTGGAGGTGTCAGCTTTCTTTTTTCAGAATGGTAAACATCTGGTGTGAGGATAAAATTCTTTGAGTCAGACTTGTTGACTCAGACTTGCTGTGTGGTGTCTTGTATGCCGCTCCCAGCCCGGCACTCAGCTGGGGAACGTGACAGAGAGCAGACAAGCTCAAACCTCACATTGATGTGGATGGAGTCACACAAACAGAAATTCATGTCAGCTTAGCAGGGGCTGCAAATACTGTTAGTATGTCTGGGTTTGATTTGAAAGTTGTTGTGGTTGTTTACGGACTGAGTGAGTTATATATCCCCTTGAGACAAATAAAGCCTATTTTAATCTGCTAAAGGTGTGAGTAGGACAAAGTCCCTTTTATCCACTGGGCAGGTCAAGGGTCAGAATCAGTAAGAGAACAACACCTGTGGAGCCAGTAGGGAGTCAAGTGGAGACTTACTAATTTTTGGTCATACACTGTTTTGGTCAAATTCTTTTTGAGCCTCATGTAAATGTTATTATTTTTGCACAAATACATCAAGTTCACACCCACATATGACTGCTGAACAGGTCATTCCAAAGATATGGACATTAAACTGCTGCTATACCATTCTCCACTCTTCTGGTTTCAGCTTCAGATTTTAAAACAAAACACAAAACATTGACTCGCCCTCCCTCTACATTAGAGCTGGGGCACTGAATTGAACCAGTGCAGTTATTTCTAACATCAGCTTTCTTTACCTTTTCAGTTTACTGACCCCATCCACAGACATCACACATATCTCATTTGCCATTGACAGAAGACTGTAAGAACGTACTGTTACAGTGGCTTGGACAATTATTTTTCTAAAATGAGTGTACTGAAAGTTCAATTATTTTTCATGTCTGAAAAAAAAAGCCCCAGTCTTAATCACTGGAGTACATTTGCAACATTAATTAGTTGTGGAAGTATCAATAGCTGGGTGTGTGTATTTAAGATTCACATTAGAATAGACTTTACCTCTGGTCTGAAGGCCTTCCTGAATCCCGTCATGGATGTTGGGGCAAAGTCTCTACCGGGCACGCAGCTCACCACCACAGGCAACCCTCCAGCACAGGTCCCATTCAACTTCGGTGATGAAGCCTGGCCCAGTTTACAGCTTGAAAGATGGGCTTCATTGCCAGTGCAATTAACAGCGTAGTCCCAGTATGTGGGCTTTCTCCGGCGAGCAAACATCCTGGACAGATAGGGACAAGAGAAGGAAAGGAGATTAATAAAAGTATTCAGGTATATCAAACACAAGTAAGTGTTATTTGTTTTTTCCAAATTAGCAAGTACCATTGGAAAAAAGAAAAAAGTTAAAGCTACACTCATCAATACTTTCATATAAACCATTGGTCAAATGCAGTGTGTAAGATACTGCATATGTATGTGCTACTAGTGATGAATCCACAGAAAATTATCACCAGGCTTTGGTAACTATCTTTGAGCTAATTGTTTTGGTTTCAAGGCTTGCAACTTCATAAAAACAATAGGAAAAAGAATATAAATACATTTTATATGTAAAGTGCATTTCCCAAAGCACCAGAACTTTAATGGTGGGTTCAGTATAGTCCACCTCATCCTCGCTTTAGCTGTAGCATGCAGTTTTTATTTCTTAAAAATAAGAAACGCTTATAAGAAACGCTCTTACTGGGTGAGCTAGAGGTTGCCCCAGGATGCAGTTGTTTTAGCAATAAAAGCAACTAGTCTGTGAACATTGTGGAGCATTTAATCACTAGAAGGACAGGTATTTCTCTTAGTAGTTGGTTGAGACCAAAAACAGAGCTAAAGGGGAGTCTGCTGGTGGGTGTAGGTGTGACTAGGCAACTGTTTTGCTAAGGCGTTAGCATAACAACTTGTAAGGTCATATCATGTCTGTGATGTTCATATTGTATGTTCTGCCACCAAATGTCAAAAAATGCATTAATGCACGTTTTATGTCTGTATTATTTTCTTAATTCACTGTAATATAGTTCTTTTTCATGTCATGCAAGTACCCTGAAATTTGTGAGCGGATGAGAAAATAGAATTTAATTAACTTGAGAAAGGGCACTCAGACCTGCAGTTGAAACTCTAGATTTACTGTTTGAGAAACACATTACATTTATCAACATTTGGGGTTAAACTATTGGACATATCACAATGCTTTATCTTGACACCATAAAAGTAAAGGCTAACAGATGGAGAGTCCCATATTAAATTAAACAAACCTTTGCTAATCTCTTCTTCCCGATTTATAACTGAGCCCATGTTATGTTTTTAATAATCCTCATTAGCAGTGTGGCATGTCCTATCCTTGTGTCTCATGTCCGGTATTTGTTTTTAATTTTGGAGCTGGCGAGAGAGAAGCTGCAGACTGGAAGTTATCCCAAACTAATGTTCTAAGCCGCAGCCGGGGGACTGGCGCTTCTATCGCCTCAATGCAACTTAAAAACAGCTGTGATGCATATCAGTACTGTTCAAACACAGCAATGATTGAATAAACTTGCCGTCCTGAGGCTGTGAAGCTTGACTTCACACCAATATCTCTTAACCTAGCTTTAAATATGGTAACACATTCATACTCAAGTTGTTTTTCAGTACCTGTACAGTACTACAGAACTTGTCTACAAATGTTTAAAAATTTTCCTAACGTTCTACTTAATACTTTATGAAAAGGCACACCAATGTGGGCTTTTAAAATACAGCATGTCAACACAGTTGTGTAATGTCTTCCGTGGCTCTGAAGGTGCTCGAGTGACCCCACTTTAGTCAGCTTGGCTTGGTGACTTTAAATCTATAACAGAAAGGTTGGTTGCAAATTTGGAACATGGATTGTGAAAGGGGTGGTGGTTCCCCTATTCAAAAAGGGGGACCAGAGGGTGTGTGCCAATTACAGGGGTATCACACTTATCAGCCTCCTGGTAAAGTCTACTCCAAGGTGCTGGAAAGGAGGGTTCGGCCGATAGTCGAACCTCGGATTGAAGAGGAACAATGTGGATTCTGTCCTGGGCGTGGAACAACGGATCAGATCTTCACTCTTGCAAGGATCTTGGAGGGGGCCTGGGAGTATGCCCAACCAGTCTACATGTGTTTTGTGGATCTGGAGAAGGCGTATGACCGGGTCCCCCGGGATAAATTGTGGGAGGTGCTGCGGGAGTATGGGGTGAGGGTGTCCCTTCTCAGGGCCATCCAATCTCTGTATGACCAAAGCGAGAGCTGTGTCCGGGTTCTCGGCAGTAAGTCGGACTCGTTCCAGGTGAGGGTTGGCCTCCGCCAGGGCTGCGCTTTGTCACCAATCCTGTTTGTAATATTTATGGACAGGATATCGAGGCGTAGTCGGGGCAGGGAGGGGTTGCAGTTCGGTGGGTCGGGATCTCATCACTGCTTTTTGCAGATTATGTGGTCCTGATGGCATCATCGGCCTGTGACCTTCAGCACTCACTGGATCGGTTTGCAGCCATGTGTGAAGCGGCTGGGATGAGGATCAGCACCTCTAAATCTGAGGCCATGGTTCTCAGCAGGAAAACGATGGAGTGCTTTCTTCGGGTAGGGAGTGAGTCCTTACCCCAAGTGAAGGAGTTTAAGTACCTTGGGGTCTTGTTCGCGAGTGAGGGGACTATGGAGCATGAGATTGGTCGGAGAATCGGAGCAGCTGGTGCGGTATTACATTCAGTTTATCGCACCGTTGTGACGAAAAGAGAGCTGAGCCAGAAGGCAAAGCTTTCGATCTACTGGGCAATTTTCGTTCCTACCCTCACCTATGGTCATGAAGGCTGGGTCATGACCGAAAGAACAAGATCAAGGGTACAAGCGGCCGAAATGGGTTTCCTCAGGAGGGTGGCTGGCGTCTCCCTTAGAGATAGGGTGAGAAGCTCAGTCATCCGAGAGGAGCTCGGAGTAGAGCCGCCGCTCCTTCGCGTCGAAAGGAGCCAGTTGAGGTGGTTCGGGCATCTGGTAAGGTTGCCTCCTGGGCGCCTCCCTAGGGAAGTGTTCCAGAGTCCCTGTTTTTTTTTCCTCCAGAGGTTTTCCCCTGTCCGAGGTTTCTACCTAAAAGGAAGTTTTTCCTTGCCACTGTCACACTAAATGCTTGCTCTTGGAGGAATAACTGGGATTTTTGGGTGTTTTTAAAATACAGTGTGGTCCTGACCTAAAGTGTCTTGAGATAACTCTTGTTATGAATTGATACTATAAATACAATTTAGCTGAACCGCAAGGTTCAGCTAAATTGAATGAATACTAATTTAAGTATGGATCCATTATGATAACATTTTAGGGCTAGGCTGTTTGCAGTCTTACCAAAGTTAGATGTGATACTTGATACCAACTTTGTCTGAGTCCTTGTCATTTTAGCGCTGCGCAATGGGCTAGAGATGTGAAAAGGCAGCTAGCCACCGCTAAAAGAGGAGATACAGTATACAACAAGTTATGTTGTTCACATCATGTTGTGTCTTCCTAGCTTACTTGCTAAAAGTGGCTACTGGTAAAGTTAAATTCAGGAATCACCTGGTTTTGTTCAGATTTGTAGGGTGTTATTCTAACAGATGTAAATTGAGGGAGCAAAAGCAGTATCGGCTCCAAATATCGGCTCAAGAAAATCGGCAGCCCGTTTCGGTTATCGGCATTGGCACTAAAAAAATCCATATTTGTTGATCCCTAATTTGTTGTAGTGGGATCCCAGGTCAAAATCTAGTTTAAGAACTTTTTTGTTTTAGTTCATATTTTTGCTATTGTGATATAGTGTGTACATGGTGTATAATCTTAAAGCTGCACTTATCTAAAAGCAAAAGTAATGTGAGGAGTTCCTCATATGAAACCACAGAGAATTATCATCCAACGCTTCAGTTCCTCCCAGCTCTACAGATTCCTGAATTTAAACGTTTCAACTCAATGTTTGGGTTTAATGGCCGTGACATACTGGTTTGGTTAAATTTTACTGCTCTCATCAACCTGTTTTCCAGCCAAATCAGGCTGTTTTAACCAAAAAACTCTAGCTAGCGACTAGCTAATGTACATAGGAGAGCATTTAGCAGCTGAAGAGCCAGATATTTTCCCCTTGGAAGTTGGTGGAGACCAAAACAAAGCTGAAAGGAGGATTAATATACTTCTATTTCTCTACAGATATAATGGCGTAAACTAGCTACTCAGAGTTTATCTGAAAACAACCACTGACTTACAGCATTCAATTGATGGGCCAGATTGTTGCAAAATACCTTATAACACCATACATTTCTATGGCCATTTTTGAATCAAACCCTGAATCCTTCTCTGCTCTTTGAGTTACCCGGGACCACACAAACAGTAGTGAAATACTCACTTGTACACTCTGGCATTGTACTTCCTCTCCCCAGGGAAGCCAAACATGCCACAGATGACTCTGCTGTTAAGCTGGGTCCACTCGGTGTTACAGATCTGCTTCCATTTACCACCATCCTTGACCTCCACATAGCCCTCTGTTACCGGGATTCGCTTACGGTACGACGACAGGATGGCTCGTATGCGTACGTCCTCGACTTGAATATCAAGGTTCTACGGACATACGGAAATAGAGAAATGTGCAGATACGTCAAGAAAATCATTTTCTAGCATAATTTAAGCAAATTTCCTAGCAACAAATTGTGCCTGTTTATCTTACTGACTTGCCAATTGTCAAAGAAAGAATGTACATGTGTTTATGTGTAATTCATTTCCAAACACATTTTGGTCCATTTCAGTATAACTGACATAGAAAGAAATACAGTTTATTAGTTTTGCACAGGGGCCAAAAAAAAATTCTATTTTGTTTCTGACTGAAATCTTATATGATGTAAACAGGCTATATCTGGCTAGAAACAGCATTTCTGTGTTACATAACATGCAATCAAAGACCCCCAACCCCAGTCCATGCTTTACCTAAAGCCGCTTAGATCTGATTTTAAATCTTCTCCAGATTGCTCAAACACATTTACAGTGTTTCACCTTATTAATTCATATTGTTTATTCTAACTGTTTTTGGCTTTAAAGGCTAAATGTTCTGACGGGTTTTCATGGTAACATGAGCAACACATTTTAGTGAGTCGCTGAAAAACCATCAGTCTGTTAAGAAGAAATGTACAAAAACAGCATTGTGAGTGCACATGCAGTAGGAGGCAAGTAACAGACTGCCATTTCTTTCCAGACTTACATCTACATCATCATCGACCACAAACTTGAGCAGCACAGGCCTTGGACAGTCCCATACTACTTAGAGAAAACTCCAGAAGTTATTTTGTATTGGCTTAGTTTCACTAGCCCTGTTGCTCAACATCCCCTTTGAGCAATGAGCAACCCATGGTGAAACTTTTTGATGAGTAATTAACACTGCATCATAATAATATGTTTAATGTGAGTGAGGGGTGTCTTGTAATGACTACCCACAGAGAATTATCATGCAACTCTAGTTCCCCTCAGTTCTATTGGGCTTGTTTTTTCATGACTCTTAATGCTGTTATCATTGCTGTTTCCTACAGCAGAAAGCAGCTGTTTTCAGCTAAACATTCTAATAACTGTACACAACACCAAACAGGAGATAGAAAAATTGTAAGGTGTGGTATGTAAGGTAAACAAGCATATAGTATAAAACAAAGAGCCAGAATTTCCCCCAAGGAGTTGGTTAAGACCAAGAAAAGACCTACAAGGAGAGTAATGAGTGGCTTACAAGCAAAAGGTGCCAAAAACATGATTCCAAAATATTACTAAGGTTGTTCTGTGTGTAGGTAGTCTGGCATTGCTGAGATAAAGCTTGACGTCTTACGCTTTCTATTTTGCAAGGGCAATGTTTCTGCATCTGGGACTTAGCGACACCCAGGATGTTTGTGAACAAATGGACTGTATTTTTATAGTGCTTTTATAGTCTTAACGACTACTCAATGCCTTGAGTGATGTGAGGAAGAGATAGTGTGACCCTGCCCGGAGGAAGCCTGGGGCCCCTGTCTGGAGCCAGACCCAGATGGAGTCCTTGTCAGTGAGCACCTGGTGGCCGGGTTTGTCGTGGGGCCCGGCCGGGCAGAACCCAAAAAAGCTACGTGGCACCTCCCTCTCCATCCCATGGGCCCACCACCTGTGGTTGGGGTCTGGTGCGCTGCCACATGGGTGGTATTGAAGGTCAGGGGCCTCGACGGACCAGACCCGGGTGGCAGAGGCTGGCTCTGGGGACGTGGAATGTCACCTCACTGTGGGGGAAGGAGCTTGTGCAGGAGGTGGAGCACTACCAGTTGGATCTGCTGGGGCTTAGCTACACACAGTCTCGGTTCTGGAAACATACGCCTGGATAAGGTCTGGACTCTTTTCTTCTCCGGAGTTGCCCAGGGTGTGATGCGCCGGTGTGATGTTGGCATTTATCCCAGTGCTCAAGAGGGTCACCTCCCTACGCCTGCGGGTTGTGCAGGGAAACCAATCTTCCAACTTTCCAATTGGCAACTACAACCTGAGCTACAGGCACTCCAAAAAAAGCCAGATCAATTTTCCCCTATCCCAAAATAGATAAACTGTGTAGTCTGACCATATGCCCGCGCTGAAACAATTGTGGAGATAGGCTTGTCAATGTGAGACTTGTTTATAAGCAACTGTTTGCTAATACTTTCGAACTTTAAGGCGATATTATGTCAGTGTTCTGTTTACAGGTTTAAATGCTGCATGTGTCTTGGATATATTTATATTTATAGGCATGTCTTGGTAATACATCACGTAAAATGTTTTTGTATGAATTTCATTGCACACGTTCAGGGCTTGACATTAACTTTTTTGCTTACTAGCCACTGCAGCTACAGTGATTTTTATCAAATCTATATTAGAGAAATTCAAGAGTCAAATAAATGTGTATTTAGTGTTTCAGCTGCTACAAATTCACATTTGTGTCATTATTTAAACCTATATTGCGATTGCAAAATGATTCACAATATTTTAGGGAATGACAATTTTTGTAACATTAATCTCATTTTCATTGAACAATATTAAAATTTTAATTATTAAAATAGGTGTGACTTATGCTTAGCGACTTATACCAAACAAAGATGTTTTTCTTTGGTCTCTAGGATACGATTTGTGGGCTGGGACCACAATACTAAATTCACATATTTTGCCTTTAACAAATATCCATTCAGTCTGATACAACTGAAAAGTCTACAATTAAATAATTGAATCCCCATCCAATTGAGTGGAGTGCTAAACCAGAAGTAGCCTGCTCCGCCAGCGGAGGTCTCTAGTGTGCCTGCTCTATGGACCCCATAGTGTAGAAGCAGCGCAGATCATCCGGGTAATTATATGCAGAAGTTGAGCTTTTTTGGCTTCATGCGCCACTGAGAAACTTTCATAGCAATGAACGGGGCTGCTTCTTGTGCTGTATCCAAGTCTAATTATATATCCATTGGCCTCACCCAGTGGTGCACATGGGTAGAGTCTACTTTCACTATACTGTATGTATAAAATGTTAGCATCAGTCTACTAGACACATAGATGATTTTTGTAGTCTGTTTTGATTAGGTATTTTGACCAATTTAACAGTTTTCAATCTTGATTTGAAACTTGAAAAAACTCAGTCAGTGGCCTGTTAGCTTAAAGGCAGTGTTAGGCTGTCAAAAATCAGCTCAGAGCCTTTCCTCTCAGACCTTCTGCAGGAATTAAATAAACATTTTCCTCTCCAATAGGCCAAACCCACATTCTTGTGCTACGTGACAGTGCAGGCTGAGGGGAGGGAGCTCAGTCTGGCTGGGGGGAATACGTTGCTTTGCTTAACAGATGGGCTGGACCAGACTTCTCTCATATACAGCCAAAAATAACCTTGACATCAAATAATGAGAAAGTAGGGTTTCCTAATTGGCATTTGTCTCAAGGGAAGGGCAGAGACCACCAGAGTGAAAGGTACAAACCATCAGTCTTTCTCCCCTCTGCTATTTTCTCCCAAAGATAACCACATTAAACATTCTGGTCAGATGCAACGTGGTCTGGACTGCACTGTGGCTGAAATTATGGAATATAATAAGGACTGGAAATGTGGTCATGGTGACCTTGTCTCAATTTACTGGGTGTATAGTACATGACTCTGTGATAGACATACAAAAAACTAGTTTGATCCAAATGTTGGTTAGCACGGAAATCCAGACTGGCTAAACATTCAACCAAACAGAATAATGTACTGATAAAACAAGCTAAAGGCATGCTGGTGCTTACATTTTGAGATGTAATATCTGATAAAGACAGAAACAAAATACTTACCCACCCCCTTTAACAGAATAATCATAACTCTTGGTGAGATAAACAACATCTATGCCAAACATTTATGAGACATAAGAGATAAAAAAAACAGCTACTTTTCTGGTTTATTTCGAAACCCAACTTGTTCAAAAGATATTTCCTGAGTCTTTGCTTGTCCAGGAGAAAAAGTGGCACAGATGGAAAAGCCATTAGTGGGATGGGATAGGTGAAGGGGCCTCAATCTGTTGCAACTCAGCTTTAATTCACAGAGTTTACTTTGAGGTTGTAAAACATGATTTTCCTTTATTGCTTCAAGACATAATTCTTCAATTTTAAAATACCACTACACTCCAGTCATGTAACCATTCATATGGGGGCAAGTTGAGCAAAATCGGAATTTAGAAATTAAATAAAAAGATCCCCGGTTGCCTGTATTCTTTATCATTATTCTACAATCCAAGGTCAGTGGCGGGCTAGAATTGTTTTAATTGTGCTTGGCTCAAGAGGCTGCTATGTGGGGATAACGCCACACTCACAATGTCAAGTGGCCCGAATATGCATGCCCAAAGGTTTTAGCAATGAAAGCGGACAGCATAAATTTGATGCCAAGCGAGGCTGATTGCCTGCTGCCTTACTGCAATTTGATTGGCTATTTGCCAAGTACTGTTGTCGTCATTGGCATGTAGTTGGCAGAAGTTAGTATTTATTTTAAAGAAGATACTGTAGTTACTGCCAGCAAAACACTAAATTTGTGGGTTGTAAAACCAAAACAATGAGCTGAAAAATACTATAAAACTCCATAGAGCTGAGAGGAACTACAGAGTTGAGTGATAATGCTTTGTGGTCGCCTCTACAAGCACAGGCAGCTTTAATACAACATAGGCTAACAGAGGCTAAACACTCCCTAGAGCTGAGGGGAACTGCAGAGTTGAGCGGAAATTTAAATTAAACAGAAATATTTGATCTAATTGTGTGCGTTTTCTTGCCTATAGATTCAACTTTTCATTTGTAAAAATATATAGCCTCACTTTAAAGTGATGTAACTCTAAATAAGCATAATGTTTTATAGGTTACAGGGCCAGACTTAACAAGTAATTGTTCCTTTTCTCCATATTGGCCATTAAGCGATTACCTTACACGGCAGCTGGATTCTCGCAATTTCAGGAGATCATGTGACAATAGTAGGATCACATTTCAAGAAAATCCATCTTGTCAGGCTTCAACGTAATGCATTTGTGTCTGAACTGTCATCTTACTGCACCAATCAGCGCTTAGAGAGGAGCTACTGACAGCTACAAAGTGGATTAGGTGTGTGACAGCCGCAACTGTTCTTTCAAAACCATGGCGGACGTGATAGACGTGATAAGCAGGTGAAGTTGCCTTCATAGCACAACTTTACTGTAAGATATAGGAATCAGGAGGTATTTTCCAAAGTCAATCTTTTTAATAAAAAATGAAGCAAGAACACAACTAATTTTTAGTATGTCAAATTGAAAGAACCTTATTGCCTCAGATTTACTCTCAACAGGAACGTTTTACTGGCATCACATATCAATGGAGTCTATTTGAACTAGGCCTGCACGATATTGGAAAAAACTAATATATTGTTTTCCCCTGTGATATATATATATATATATATATTGCAATATGAAACTGCCTCAGATTTACTCTCAACAGGAACGTTTTACTGGCATCACATATCAATGGAGTCTATTTGAACTAGGCCTGCATATATATTATAAAAACTAATATATTGTTTTATATATATATATATATATATATATATATATATATATATTGCAATATGAAATATGATTACATAAATAGCTCTATTTGGAAATAATAAATCACTGTCTTTTCTTTTTTTCTAATGTGACCCATTAACTTAAACGCTTTACAAACACCAAAGCAAGTAAACGCTGTGACTACTCTTCTGAAGTGATTTTGGAGAGGGAATTAGGTAGAAATACGCTGGTTGACTAGCATGGCACCACTGTATTCATATAATAATATCAATCCAGGCTAAAGTGTATGACAATGACTGCATGTTGCTTCCTCTAAATTTCAGGTTGTGGTCGACAACCGGGGCCAGCTTGTTAGCTTGGGAAATCTGAGCCGCGGTGATCGCATCTGCCCTCTCCTCGTCATCGGCCTTCCTCCCGTAGAGGCGCGTGCTACTCTCCTCAGCGCTGAGCGCCCTCCCGTGTGGCACGGCCGTCTCTACCTCCACAGATGACACCCGATATCAGAGACTGGACCGTGGCCCGCCTTCAACTGTACCTCATTGACACCAGTAGGGGCCGCTTCGTCAGCTTCTATTGCTACCCACAGCGGCAACAACCACTAGGCCTCCTGCACTTCTGGGTCCCCCGCCAGCGTCGGCTACGGCCAGTGCCGTCACGAGGCCTTGACAGCCACAGCACTCATCACTAGCTTCCACTGGCGGTGGTCAGGTTGTATTTCCCCATGTGCCTGCTCCCTCTGTCTGTCATGTCTTGGGCGTTCTCCGCCTTTTCATCCCTGTGTTCGCAGCCTTCACCAGACCCTGTGCACATGCATCCCTTCATCCTTTCCTCTACCCTTACTTTTGGGGGCATGACTGGTCACAAGTCCATACTCATTTACTCAATTACAGCAGTAGAAGACATCTTACATAAAGAAATTCAAACACTCTGCTCCAGAATCAGACATTCACCCCACACCAGTGCCACCATTTTTAGCCACAACGTTCAACTAACACACCAGCCTAGAAACTTGCCCAGCACTCTCTCAGCCAACTTAACTGGCTGGAATTGCTTTAAGGCACATCAAGCCACATATTGGCTCCCGTCCCCCTCTCTGGATGTTACGTCCATCTGCTATTTCATCACCCATGCTCATTCCATTCAACGCTTTTCCAGCTTTGGAGGGGCGCAGAATTTGCACCGACTTCATCCGTCTATAATCCTTCTCATCATCCCCGGTTTATCAGACATCACCATCCACACCTCAAACTCTCTCATATTCACACTTAGTTTCCTTCACATTGTATTCCACCTCAGCTCCTACTTCAACCCTACAAGCCACTAATCAAATACATTGGCTCCAGGTACGCCACCAAGGCATCTCCACAAACCCACTTTAAACTATTTCAAAATGGCCACTTGACTCCGTTTTCAGAAACCGCTGAACAGCATTCTCTGCATTTCAGCCACATCACCCAAACATTATTCCGGCCACTCTTTCCGCATCGGCGCAGCATCCACAGTCGCCAGATCAGGCATCTCCGACCAAACCATAGTTCCCAGGCCGCTAGTCATCCCAAGCATACCGATCTTCAAACAATCTCAACAATCTCAGTCAAGCCCACGCACAACTCAGTTCTACACAACCTGACACTTTTGGGGTCTAACTATTCAGGCGAAAACTGCTTCTGAGACAAAACCCCCACCCTGAGTCTCTTCCACCTGGTCATCACACATCCTCCCAGACCAGCCTTCAGACAACATCCACATCAATTTTGCACATTGATAATGTTCATCTGCACATTCATATTGTTCATTAAATCTTTAACTAACATATGGTTGTGGCGTGGTCCATGCTAGTGAAATGGAGGTAATTTGTTAACTAAGGTTTGGGAGCAGGGCCATGCCTAAACCACACCTCTAATCACCAGACAAACCTACATATACCCTGCTGCATGCACAGCCAGGTTTGTATCTCTGATTGCATGACCCACCCTCCCTTTCCCTCTCCTTCATCCATCTTCCCCCTCTTCCCTTCCTGCTGCACATCTCTCTCATGTCTCTTCTAGGTATTGTCTGGGGGTCTGTAAACTATTCGGGCGAAAACTGCTTCTGAGACGGAACCCCCACCCTGAGTCTCTTCCACCCGGTCATCACACATCCTCCCAGACCAGCCTTCAGACAACATCCACATCAATTTTGCTTATTCATAATGTTCCTCTGCACATTCATATTGTTCATTAAATCTTTAACTAACATATGGTTGTGGCGTGGTCCATGCTAGTAAATTGCGCATGCGCACATCGTGATGTCGATGCTAAAACACAATATTGTATGCTTACTCTCAGTGGGAAAAATTATATGTTTACGTCTGGAACTTGTTTGTTTCACACTAAAAAGAAACCATTTTCAATTGTGCTCATACTGATGTTCTAAAAAAGGTTCAAAATGGCAACCCTGAAGGGCAGGTTACGTCTATCTACCCTAGATGAGGGGAAGTCTCTCAAAAAAGGGGGATGCCAAAGACTAAAAGCCCAGCAACAATCACAAGTTGTAGTAATTTTTTCTCAATCCTCCACACAAGTCACTTGGGATACAACCCACTGCTCAACCGTTAAAATACAAATACCCTCTATAGTTAAAAACTATTGTTTTAGCTATATTGCCCACAGTCATCTGCGACTATGTATTGGAAGAAGAGTGAATCCAGACTAGTGGGATGGCCCTCAACCACAAGATTGGTTCAATTCCTGGACCATCCGGCCACATGTCAAAGTGTCCTTGAACAAGACTGAACCCCAAGTTGCTCCCCGGATGCTATATGTGGCTGTCCACAGCTCCTAAAGCTTAGGATGGGTTAAATGCAGAGATGATTTTCTCTACATGTAATGTACAATTGTGTGTGGCTTCTTGTTCTTACAGTACACCATGGAGTTGAGACTGCATTTGCTGGGGAAAAACAAAGTGCTTGGAACATGTGGTTTTAATAGAGGTCTTCAACAAGTCTCTCAGCCAGCAGAAATCACCTCACATCCACACTGGGTTCACATACAATATGGTATTTAGTTCACGTCTCTTTCTGAGAATTCTAATGAGCTGTGCCATTTTTAGGTATGTCTGTTGTCCCTGTCTGGACTTTAAAACATGTCTGATATTTCTTGAGAGCTGATTATTCCATCAGTGTGGAGTTCATTGACAATATATTTACAAGAGCCTTTGTTAACAAACTCAAAGCAGATGTTTCACAAAGTCATGAAAAACACTGAACTGGAGCGTAAATTACAAAAACAATGATTTAATGGAAATTAACTGCTTTTATATGGCATTAAAGCTAAAGTAGCATTAAAATGTGGAGAAGAAAGACACACTCAAGAGTAATTTCAGGGCATGAGGATTTGGCTGGTTCTCATTTTGTATTTTAAAGTAAAAGATCTTGAATTGTTGTCAGTTGACTGTAAGTAAATCATCATTATGGATGGCAAAGTGTAGAAGGTGATAAACCTACTAAATACAGCAGTTTAGACAAATGTACCATGTATATTCAGAAATAAACCTACACTGCTTTAGTGTTTTTCTCATTTGTTCCTCTGCCCCGATGTAAAGGTATGAGCCATATGTGGAAGGTTTTCTGTTGGTGCAGACAGAGCCTAAACCCAAAACCTTTGTACAGTTGGCATTGAGGTACTGTATAAAAACAAGGTTCCATTTGCAAAAATTAAAACCCTACGTAGACAAAGAGCACTTGTTTTCCATGAATGACCGTAGTTTTGTGCCTGAATTGGACCAAAAAAGGTGCTGCTACTCAAATTCAGCGGTTGCATGACATGATCATGTGTCTTGGATATATTTATATTTATAGGCATATCTTGGTAATACATCACATAAAATGTCTTTTTGTATGCATTTCATTGCACATGTTCAAGGCTTGACATTAACTTTTTTGCTTATCAGCCACTGTAGCTACAGTTAAAAAAAGTTTTAAAGTTATTTAAAAAGAAATATCAATTTTAGTGCTTCAAATTAGAGTTTGCAAACTTGTCTGTTAGTGACAGAGGGCAAACCATTACCAGTTCAAAGCAACAGGTTTAATATCCTCTTTCATTAGGCGGCCTATAGCTCACTCAGTAAGTGGGCTTGCGCCATGTTGGCCCGGGTTCGAATTCAGCCTGTCATCACCCTTTTACGTCTGTTCAGTGCCTCTCTCTGTCTAATAAAGGAATAAAAAAATAAAAAATAAAATAAAAACCTGTGTCGCTGTCAAGGAAAGTTTTATTTTTATTTATTTGTTGTTCACACCTCATTATCATTTCATTTGATTCTGGAAGTCCATATAGGGAATTTTGTAGTTTTTTCATATGTTCAATAATTTTCATTTATCCTCTGTTATAGTAATAAATACATATATTTATTGTTATCCAGTCAAATTACTGATTTAGCAAGGGGTAGGGAGAGGGGAGTTAGCACTTTTGCAAGGCACTGTGTCCATGTCACATTCTCCTTAATCCTAGAATCTCCCCTGCAATTATCAATGTTAACACGGACATTTTTAGCTCTGTTTTCTCAGAGTTGACCTGCTGTTTGAGAGATGCAGTTATTACTTAGTTAGTACTCAGTAATGGTGAGGTCCGGCCCATTTCCGTCACTGTTGTAGTTGTATTTGTCTTTTCAAATACATCTATACAAACATGTATAGATCACATTATACAGTATCTGAAAAATGTAAATTGGGCAAGTACCCTGGATCACATTTTTAGACCTCTTTAGTAGTTGTATACCCCAAAAGCTCAGCACATAATGTGTCTACAGAGTCTATAGCAATGCTAGTGGCTCTTCGAGGCCTTACTTGGCCTCAACAGTGCTTTGACCTAAATGCTAACATCAGCCGGTTAACATACTCTCTACACTGACAATGCCAACGTTTTCAGGCTATGTGTTTACCACGTTTACAATCTTAGTTTTAGCTTGTTAGCATGCTAACATTTGTTTATTAGCAGTTTTTTATAAACCAAAGTATTGCACAAATAAAATTGTTAGCCCATTTGCACAGAATTCTAATTTAGGGATCAAATTGGAGGCAGGGCATACAGTCCGATCCGGTTAGGGAGAGTTCTAGCCTGACCAGGCTCCTCTCTTTACCCTGTCTCTCCTAGTTATGCTGTAATAGTTTTAGACAGCTGGGGACTTCCTTTGTCACACTGGGTCCTCTCTTCTCTCTCCTCTATCTTTCCATTTGTGTGCATCCATGTCCCAGAAATGCTTGTTACTAACCTAGCTCTGGGGAGTCATTCCCCGGAGTCCTTATGTTCTTTTTTGCCCAGCATGTTTCCTTGGATCAGGGAGGCTCCAAAATCATGGTAACAACTGTCGCCATGGTCCCGCTACACGTCCTGCAATGCCGTGTTCATCCTGCTACGCTCTGCTGTGCCCTGCTACGTCCTGCTGTGCCTTGTAATGCCGCACAATTCCCTGCTATGCCATGAACTACTACAAAGAACTATTACAAACTATTGTTTTTTTGTGACTGTTATTGCCACTCTTCATTCTAACCCCAACCGGTCGTCAGACACCGCCTACCAAGAGCCTGGGTCTGTTCGAGGTTTCTGCCTAAAAGGAAGTTTTTCCTCGCCACTGTCACACTGTTGCTTGCTCTGGAGGGAACTAATAGAACTGTTGGGTCCTTGTAAATTATAGAGTGTGGTCTAGACCTACTCTATCTGTAAAGTGTCTCGAGATAACTCTTGTTATGAATTGATACTATAAATAAATTTAATTGAAAATTTAAAATTACTTATTACAATATATCCTGAGGGGGTCATACATCCAAATGAAATGGCAATCCAACCAACGGTTCATGAAACACATCGTCAAAACTACAAATGTCAATTTCATGGTGACACTAGAAGAAAAGTCAAGTTATTAAGATTAATCTGCTGGAAACATAAAGGTATGTACACAAAGTAAATGCAATCCATCAAATAGTTGTTGAAATATTTCAGTCTGGACCAAAGTGGTGGACCACATGATTGATTGACCAACTGATACTACCATTCTTAGAGCCACACTAGTGGCAAATTACTTTTACTATAGTTTGTCCGGTTTTAGACTTAGACTAGACTTCTCTTTATTAATCCTTTTGGGATGACTCCCGCGAGGAAATTGAAAGTTCCAGCAGCAGCTTTAGCAAGAAAAAAAGAAATAAAAAATAGATAAAAAAGACAGTATAAAGACAACAAAATAACAATAATAATAATAACAACAATAAGAACATTTGTCAAATAAACAAGAAAAAACCATAAATTATTACAAAAGTGTCAGTGTTGAGTCCAGTGTTAAAGTGATAATGTGACCAGGTGTGAATTTAAGTCCAGGTGTGCATGTATGTATGTATGTATGTATGTATGTATGTGTGTGTGTGTGTGTGTGTGTGTGTGTGTGTGTGTGTGTGTGTGTGTGTGTGTGTGTGTATGTATGTATTGTCCTCTCTGCCCTATTTCCTCCTCCCCCCTAGTGAGGAGTTGTAGAGTCTGATGGCATGAGGGACAAAGGAGTCCTTGAGTCTGTCCGACACTTGGGAAGGAGCAGCCTTCCATGATGACCATGTGATATGTTTGAAAGCTCCATAAAAAGATAGTGAGTGGACCTTGAGTTGGGATTGTTTTTATCAAAATCCTGTTTCCAATGTAAAAAATAATCTTTGATGTTTAAACTTTAAGCCAACATGGACAAGAAATCCTAAAAGTGCAGCTACTGGGCTCACATGTCAACAGATCCATCTCCATGACAACTCCATTCACTGATTAAGATTGTGTGGCATGCTTAAAAGCTCCATAAAATGCTTAGATAGCAAGTGTGTTTTTCTGTCATCACATGACACACATGTTACACATTGTGACAGAGAAAAAAAAAATTACAGCTGTGGAAAAGAGCCAAAAAAGGCACTTGCCAATATGACACCATTGCGTTCCTCCTCAACAACACAGCCGATTAAATGTGACAAATCTGTTCTGCACATGGCTAGAAAAACATCAAAACACTCAATAATCAAAGGCATACTTACTTTAACATTGATTCATGTTTGTCAGCCTTCAAGAACAGATTGGACGTTTCTTACTTCAACATGGAAAAAGTGAAAGCAAGCTCTGCCCCCGTGAGATCCTCCATTCACACTAATGTCAGATGGAGCACTTCATTTTAGAGTCTCCAGAGGCAAAACATCCGCTGTTTAACTGTTGGAATGTGATGCCTCAGAGCGAAAGCTTTTACAGAGTTGCAGAAACATCTAACAGCTATGTGAAAAATAATTAAATAGTTGAAACCATTTTTAGATTGTGACACAAAGGGCAGCCATGTATTAATTTGCACTCATAGTGCAAACGTGCTGAAGGGCTGACAAAACAATTTATTTCGCCCTGCCATGACATGGTTGTAGATTTACAGGGAGGAAAGTGGAAGATTTGACTTTAAAGCCTCGGATGGAAAAACGACTAAAGAGAGTAAAATGGGAGTTGTAAACTGTGTGGGATGACTTCATGGCTGCTTGCAGTCTTGTAGCTTGTAGTCTATTTGTAGAAGGAGAGCAGCAGAGAAAGAGCAAGGAGGGAAAACAAGAAAAAAACTGCAGTAAAGAAGAAAAGACTAAAGATATATGCAAACAGATAGGAAAGGGTTTGGGTGGGGGCTCCATTAATCTCTATACATTTATATTAACTTCTTATATAACACATTATAATAATGTAACTTATAAAAAGCTACTCTTTGTGACTTTCATAAGTCTTAAAAATGTGGAATAAATGTATGTAGAATTAATGCACTGACCTAGCCTGACACGCCAGACCCACATCAAGATGTTGGGTTTGGGAACTCACAATTGGCAGGACTCTGAAGAATCTGAGGGGCAGGATAAACGGTTGTCTTTCAAATTCCCTCTGCACTAAATGGCCAATCAGAGCTACTAGTTGACAGATTAAACTTTTGCCGTATCCAGTTGGCAAAACTCCGAACACATCTTCATTTTTTAAGAATGACTTCAGTGCTTAACTCCAAGTCTATACACGATGTGATTGGCCTGATGAGAATTAGTTTTTTCCAGCTCATCATTGGTTTAAAGAAATGCCAGTAAACCAGAGGACGTTTTTCTCTCATCCCAGAATACTGTGTGGACTAGCCAGACCCTCCTCTGCAGCACTGTGAGGGAAGGTCTGGCAATGCGAGACTACTGTATTTACAACTTTAGCAACAAATCACAAAAGGAAATAAAATATGATTAAATAGGCAGCTCTAGTTCTAATAATATGGGTATGAGTGCACAGTAATAATTAAAGGTGAGTCACCTTTAATTAGGGTTAGGGTCACCTCTATAGGCCTGCAACAGTTATTTACATTATCAATTCATCTGCAAATTATTTTCTTAATAAAACTATTAAATGTTTCAATTATAAAATGTCAGAAAATAATAATGTTGCTATGCTACACAATGTACAGCCCAAGGTAATTTAATTTTTAATTTGTTTATTAATCCCCAGTGGGGAAATTACAATTTACACACATGCACAAATGGAGAGATGTCAGAGTGAGTGTGCTGCCAGCTGAGGTGAAGTGGCATCTCTCCAGCCACCAATCCACACTCCGTATTTTTTGGTCCATATGGGGACTTGAACCAGTGACCCTCCCAATCCTACCCAACTCCCTACAGACTGAGCTACTGCCACCACCAAATGTCCTCACATTGTCACATTCAACATTTCAAAACTTAAAGATATTCAGTTCTCAGATGAGATGCTGAGGGTATGTAACGTTTGTTGGGATCAAGGATTATTTGATCATCACAATAGTTGGTGATTAATTATGTCAGCTGGACAATAAGAGGGCACTGTTTAGGGAAATTAAGATATTGACAAGTGACTGAGACACGTTCCCCAGTGAAAGTCGAGGTTAGTTATATATTTCAAAAGCAGATGTCTTTATAAAGTAACCAGACCTGTTTGCAAGAATATATTGTAAGAGTCCAACATTATAACCCATTTTCAAAAGCTTTTGATGACTTATAATTGAGGATGTATGTACCAAAAATGGCTACAATTACAATACTCAGCCCTAATTACATCTTTCCAGTTTTTCTTCACTGCTGAAAGACATTTCTATAATGTTCCATTGTATAACCAGTCTCCACATCAGTTGACATTTCCATATAAAGTCAAGTGACTAAGAATATTCCTCTTACACCGGCTGTTGTTTGTGTCCTTTTCTGAGTGTTGACTTGAATAAATCAGGTTGAGAAATCTGACTGCATCACTGTTCATATAATTTGGATAAATGAGGCAGCCTGTTGGACTAGCGTGTAAACAGGCCCTGCCAAACATCACATATCGTAAACTCTGGAATATCTTCATGTTGAAATTGGTTTGAAATGGAATCTAATGCATTTACATGATCACAGGTCAGACCTCAGTAATTCTATGTGGCTATTTTTGCAGCAGACTTCCTTAAAGCGTAGGAATACATAAACAGTGGAGAGATATGACTATAAATATTCCAGAGAACTCTGGTTGTCAATCTGTGTTGTTTACTGTGCAGCTGCCTCAGACACAACGCTAAATATACAGTTACTGGAGGCCATGCAAACCCAGCTGACCAGAAAAGAATAAATTCAAGGAATGAGATGTTTTTTTGTTGCATGTTTACAAGTCAGTAAAAAAAAAACCCGGCAACACTCAAAATTTCAACAATGTGAGAAGACAAAACGGTCACAGAAAGGAATCTGTCCAAAGATGTCAAAGGTCAGTAACATGTGCATGCAAGGGTTTGTGTTTCACCTCCCTCTTAGCTCACTCTTTGGCCTTTTCCATTGTGGTGGAGTTGTTGGCTATTGAACTAAGGTTACCATCACCTGAGGAGACAGTTATTTTGCACACAAGCTCCTTAGCACTCTGAAAGCCCTAATCATCCCATGCCGCAAAACCCCCCACAACATGTCGTCATAACACACCAGAATGTGTGTGGGTGAGTCACCAGATTACCACTTCAAGATGATAAAGCTAGGCCTGGCTGTGTGGCAGCGGAGCCTGGTTGGCTGTGTTTTACATGTTAGGAGCCCATTTGATTTCTTTTACTATATGGAAAAGCTGAGTCTGATTTTTTTTTTTCCAGCTACTATCCCTGCTTGACTCCAGACGTCTAGACCTCTCCAGCCGTGTGCGCTAGCGAATCCTAATCTTTACCATTTGTCTCTGTGAACCTCTGTGCAAAAAGTCAGCTAGATGTATCTGTTCCCACAATGCAGCTTTAAAAGGGACCTCCACCAATTGTACACATCATCTACAGGTGTTAGCAGGTGCGGACTGGGACAAAGATTTTTGTCACTGGCAATTCTGTCTGTTACCGGCCCAATTTCAGACAGGGAAATTATTTGCTTTATAATTGCAAAAACAAGGCTCATGTGAGATTATGGCACCAGCAACATGAGGCACATTTACAGGCTTTCATAATGAAATAATACACACAATTCATAAAACCTTCATATACACTACCATGGCACCATCTTAGAATACAATGGAAATATTTGCATATTTAAAACATAATATAACATACTTAAACCCCCAAAACACCAAAGTACGAAGACATTGGGGACCAGACGCAAGCTTTTATTTTGAAAAGTAGAAGCCTGACGGCACCTGGACCACAATGCTGTGGAGAAAGGTCTGGCTTCACCACAGATATATTCAAGGATAGGAATAAAAAACGCTCTGGGTTGTTGGCATTTCTTTAAGCCAATCACAATCGTCTTGGCGGGACTTAGTTCTGGACGCAGCAACCGTGCCTCTCTGAAATCGTCTCGGAAAAGATCTTCAAGCTAGTTTCTAACTCTGGCTACTGTTTAGTGCTGAGCAGGTAGTCTAGAGTATGAAATCAGCTGCCTATTGAGGCCTAAACGATGCTATGAGAGCGTTGAGAGTGTCAAAACAATAAAGTTGTGGGCCAGACCGCTAAACAATCAGCTGAAACTGAAAGAGTAGCTGCAGTTTCTGTAGGTTCATGCTATAAGCAGCCACTTCACTATTTAAAATCAATTAAAATCAGCTGAAAAACAAACCTTAATCCTGAGTTGCTTTTGTCAAAGAAAAAAACGCTCTGCTGAGCTGTTCGCTCATGTTTTGAGGACATTATGAAAAACACTATAGCATATTAATAACATAGTTTTTAAGCTCCTCAATGAACCAGAAGAGTGGGTCAGAAGGAGAGACAGATGCAGAGAGTTAGCTCTGGTTTGCAATTTGCTCATAACATTGGAATGTGCATTCATCAGGCCTGCACAGTGAGCAGAAAGATAACATTCTGCTTTTGGTGGTTCAGCTCAGCTTTCAAAGATCGGACAAGACATCTCTGACAGTGATGTGTGCAACACCTAACAATTACCAGTTTAACTTTTGCTGACACACTTTCACTGCAGGCTAGTTAGAAAGGACTGTAATAAAAACAGAGCCCCTACCAACCAAACCCCCAAAGAAACATTCATTATTGAAATGGAGCTTTAGGAGTATCACTAAGCCTAAAAAACGTATTATTAATAATTATTATCATTTTCTGTGATTCTGGAGGAGCTTGGTCAAGTCTGTCAAGCTTCGCATGTCTGAAAGAAAAACTCAAGGGTGACTCAGGTAGTAGTCTACACATTATTATAGAAAGGCTGCGTTACAAACTGGAGGTGTGGTGTTTAAGAGAGAGTTGGTGTTGACCAGAGGTGGGTAGTAACGAGTTACATTTACTCGTTACATTTACTTGAGTACGTTTTTGAAAAAATTATACTTCTAGGCGTAGTTTTAAATCACTATACTTTTACTTGAGTAGATTTGTGAAGAAGAAACTGTACTCTTACTCCGCTACATTAGGCTACAATGAGCTCCTTACTTTTCTTTTTACCTCTTTGGTATTCTATGCGTCATTGTTTTTACCCCAGCGTACGTATCATTTTAATGTTTTATTTTGACAGTGAGAGAGAGTCTTCCGCTGAAGGCTCTACCACGTAACTGTGTTCCACCAATCAAACGTCGTTGTGCAGTCACGTGACCATACTTGATCTCAGCGGCAGGACCGATTAGCTTTACAGTCGTAGCAAAACAAAGATGTCAGAATCAACCGTCGTTCAAAATAATACAGATGAGGAGGAACCCCCCAGGCCTCATAGTGAAAGCATGTTTACCTTAGGAAAAGTGCGAAACAGCAGCTACATTATGCGGCACCTTCTGTGTCGACCAAAAGAAACGGACATGTTCAAAAACTCAACATGTAACTTGAGGAAACATGAAGCGGTAATTTTAGTTTTTGTTGTGGATAGGTGAATGTTTGTCTTTTAGGTTACATACAGTATGTTTTGCACATACAGTATCCATCCAAATTTGATGTGACAAGTCTCTCACTTAAGCTATGTTGTAATTAATAAATTAATTTTTATTTATTTTATTGATTTGATGAACTATAATTTGCCTAAAGATGATTATTTCGTATTTTTATTTGTCTGATTAATGCTTGATGTGTTAAGAAATAAATCAGACGCTACTCAACAGTTACTCACTACTTGAGTAGTTTTTTCACCAAGTACTTTTTTACTCTTACTCTAATTATTTGGATGACTACTTTTACTTGAGTCATATTATTCTGAAGTAACAGTACTTTTACTTGAGTAAAATTTTTGGCTACTCTACCCACCTCTGGTGTTGACAATAAAAAAAGGATCAACCAAAAAGTCTTTATTAAGTTGTATCATAGAAAATCTAGGATTCAACGGTTTTGGAACTTGACCTAGCAGGGGCTAAAAGTCTGGATATCTGTGCTGCTTTTTGATTTTGCACATTTGATTTTGATTCAATGGTGGGTTGCAGTTTTACTGGGCTTTTTCAACGTAAAATAAAGCCATTAGAGCACCGCTTACTGTGCTCCATGGCTGCAACAAGTGCCTGGCCGCTTTGGAAATCAAAACTTGCGCATATTAAATTTGGAACCAATTAGATCTGAAACCAATTCCTCCTAACAATTCCAAATGATTCCAATAAAAATTATATCGTAATCGTAATTAGTCCCTTGCCCTCACATTGCTAATATATTAGAAGCAAAATAAGTGATCTAAAATCCATCACTGTCTGTGAGAGAAAGTATTCTTGATGAATAGCAGTGATACCACTGTTCTCCAGCTGTGCCACTACTTCCTCTTGTGTTTCCTGGCATGCCATAGGGTTTTTTAACACAGAACCATCTGAAACTGTTTGGGAAAGGGCAGGCACTTTAAACAACTACCTGGCAGGTGACCGGATGGTGACTGATGCGGTAAACTGGTTGTTCGAACACAATAAGCATTATACTGGGAACACACCGCCCACGGAAGTGTCGCGTAGCGTAAATAAGTGCCTGATCGTGCGCCTGGCCTTTCACACCGGATGCATATTTCTACGCGGCAGTCACAAAGTGATCCTTCTTCTCTCTCTCTCTCTCTCTCTCTCTCTCTCTCTCTCTCTCTCTCCCTCTCTCCCCCCAATAGAAAGAGACATGACAAGTATGGAAAACTGTGGTAATTGTAGCCTATATGTGCCACTGTGTGTCAGTGTGTCGTTGTGTTGGTGTATATGTGTGTGTGTAACGCTCTCTATCCATCCGTTGGTCTCTCTCCGTGTGCCTGATCGTGTGTCTTGCTGTGAGAAGTCAAGACAGCCAAAATCACCATAAACCTAGATGTTTTATTTTGAAATGTTTTATTTTTGTGATCTTCCCGTACTTGATGACCTGCCTCGCGTAAAAAATAGAGGAGACGACGAAACTATGGCTATGCGGACGCTACACGCCTGGTGTGGCCGGACAGATTGGATAACATGGGCGCCAAAATAAAAATAGCTGCGCTACGCTGTTATACTTGTGTATAACAGAGTAGCACCTGCTATACGGGACGCCTGCCATTCGCGACGCCCGCCATACGCGACGCCCGCTATGCGGGACACCTGCTATGTAACGCCTGCTATATGCAACGCCTGCTATATGCAACGCCTGCTATACACAGGTGTGGTTTGGGTTGGAGCCTGACAAAATGGATTTTCATGAGGGGATCCCTCAATTCTTGCGTGATCTCATGATATCCAACTGCTTGCAAGTTAACTCTTGCGCACCAGGTGTCAAATATAGGCTAGTATGAGCATTGAAACTTTTTCTTGTCTGAATAAAGCCGTAAGTAAGATTTACGTACAGTAACAGACACCTTTGCCTGAAGGATAAAACCCCGTTACTTTAACAGACAGATGAAGGCAGTAATGTAATGTAACGTATTCCACATCTGAACAGGGTTTTTGAGACTTCAAAACAGATCAGAAAACCCAGCTGTCACCGTGCAAGCTGACATGGTGTCAGCAAAAAAATGTCAACAGCAAAAAAAAAACGCTTGGGGAAATAAGTACCACCTACTTATAAGATAAACATTCGAACATTTACACGCCAATGGCACAGCATCGGGGACAACTCTGGGTTCAGTGTCTTGCCCAAGCACACTTGGACATGGGACTGGAGGGCCAGGGATCAAACCACCAACCTTCCAATTGGCAGGCAACCACTCTACCACTGAGCCACAGACACCCCTTGTGAAAGATTTTAGAGTTTACCTCTACATGGTTGGGTTGGGTGTTGACAAATTTAAATCCCGGGATTCTCTTATCGCTGCACACCACGCCCACGTCTTCACTGTGTTTGCAGTCTGAAACACCGATCCCATTGGAAGGACACAGCGCAAGGGTCTTTTCCTTGCCAGTGCAGTGAAGATTGTCAAACCAGATGGGTCCTGACAAGAAAGAAGAGAAATTGATCAATAGTTCCATGGGAAAGAATGTTTCCCTTTAGTAGTGGAAACAACCGAGTGAATAAAGATGTTTCTTTTGAGCTAACCTGGTTTCTCAAAAAGTTTCCAATCAAAAATAGTATTTTTATGGACTAGGGTTTCCATCCAAATACAGCATCCTCAGCCAGTACTGGATTTATATTAAAAATGAGATGTGATCCATTTTTATTGTGAGAAATATTATATTTGTTGTTCTATTTGTTCCCACCCTTTCAAGAGTAACAGTGTTTTGCATTACATACCTTGTCCTTTCCCATATTTCGAAGATGGTGACCATGAGATGGCTTCCAGGTAGCCCAGCTCCTTGCACACCACCTGAGCGGCATGGATAGTGAAGTCGTCATCACATACAGTGCCCCATTCATTGTTGTAGAAAACCTCCACGCGACCCTCGTTGTGTTTCCTCTTATCCCCCGCTAATCGGAGCTGAATCCTGGGTGTGTCTGGCGACAGCTGGGGGGCGATGTAGTGTTCCTGTTCTGGGTCAGGGTAGCCCTGCGGGTAGCCGAGGTGTTCGTACTGGGCAAGGGCCAGCTTGAATAGCACTAAGAGAATGACTGTGCAGCAGGGCAGACACTCGGTGGACAGCATTTCGGTTGAAGCTGATGAAAAGACCAAAAGTGAGAGGCACTTATTACAATTCAGTATTTTCTTTTTTTCAAAATGGTTCTTTGTGTTTATTAGAGAGGATTAAGACTGAAGAACAAGTACGGAGGAAACACTGATTTAACAGTCTGAGAACCCCTATAATCTCAACAGGGTTGTCTCAACTTGGGCTTGGAAACTACACATGTGTAACAGAAAGCCTGTCTTTCAAACATAGTTTGGAAGTGGTCATTAACCAGGCAAGGAGGGTCTGACAAAAAAAATACACAATCAATTAATTGTATTATCTCTGCCCCTGCTGCTTTGATTTTGACCATTTTCCCCACACTTTTTTAAAAATCCGTCTCTTGTGAATCCCCTATATTTATGAATGCTGAAATACGACTTTAAACCGCTTGCCATCAATGATGTTGTTTTCCTCGGAATTTGTGATGTAAAAGGAGTGAAAATCCCACAGAACATTCTTACGGTGCTGCTGTTGCGCTGCCAGTGTCTTCTTTTCGCGTCACAACGATATCAGTTATATATTTTGTTTTCAGTGCGTAAAAAAAATAGATGTATGTCGGTAGAGCATGTGAAAGGTTCCAAATGTACCAAACACTGCTGTCCCTGTTTTGATTTGAAAACTCCTTTGTTGCTTTGTAGTCTCAACAGGTGCAAATGGAGACCTTTGGAAACGGTGCTGCACATCAGTCTTATCAGTTAAGTACATGTAGGCTTACATATCTTTCAGTGACGGTTCCAACTTATCGTACGTCCAAGCAAATAAGTCTCTGGTCTTCTTTGTTGCCATTGTTGATAGTATTTTCTGTATTTTCAACTTATACATCCATGATTTTCAACCGCAGAGTAAAGGCCCAGTGTATGTGAATGTTCATGAGATATGCGTTGTCAGACATGTCAATATGAACAGAGATTAGTTCTGCTACTGGAGCTAAATTTCTTTTGTGGACAGAGATTGTTTTTGTCTTAAAGTTCTGCAGCAAAGTGAAAGATTTTCTTAACTGGCTAGGGCTTGAATTATTATTGTGACATGGTATAAAGTAACTGTATGTGAAACAGTTGGACAATCTTTCAAAGTATTATGTCAAGATTTGATCATCTAATAGTTTTCTTTGAGGGGAGTTAAAAAAATGAGTCCAAGATAAGCTGGACTCAAGCCTGAAACAGACCTGCAGGGTGATGTAATGTCAAACAGGCAACAACTAGGCCTTTGCTTCTGCCTACCTTTAAAGACAAAGAATATATCACAATTCCCAGTCAGACTGATAATCAAGAGTTCATGGTTGGACAAAACATGTCTCAACACAACTGAAATTATCCACATGCTATTCAACAGCTGTTTCCACAACCCATTAAATGTTTAAAGTTGGAAGCTCAAAATCTTGTGCTTTTGTGTAAAAATATCTGACAGAAGCCAGATGATCATTCCACCGCAGGGTTTCTACTTTTCTCATAACATAGCAGGAGTTGCACAAGCTAGTAACAGCATACACATCATAGAGTGAAAATATGGAATGAAATCATGTTCATTAGGAAATTTTCAAACGAATGCAGATGAACCCCATTGAACCCTCTTAAAGGGGAATTTCGGCCAAATTTTATGTTAATCTTGATCGCTATAGATACGAGAGTGCTTTCGAAAAAAAAAAAAATCAACCTGAATCGGTGCAGGAAACACGAGTAGCTGCAGCTACGTGTACAAGCTTCCACTGAGTTAACACGGCAGTTATCAGGGCAAGTTTTAGAGTGCCTTTGTTCCTCTTAACAGACAGACAATGCAATGAATATGTCTGTACAACATGAACAGTTAGCTGCTAGTTGCTAGCTATTAGTTGTTAGCTGCTAGTTGTTAAGCTGCTAGCTGCCGTCAGTGATATTTGTTCAGCCAGGCTTTTGTGAAAATCATAATGCAGCAGTTCCGTGTGTAGCTGATCCATTTTGAGTGTGATCGATCTATCTGTTGATGAGTAGGAGGCTTGGCATAGTCAATCTATGGTAGTTCCCTTAGCCGGGCAAGCAGCCTTCGTCCCTGCCTTCCTCGCTTCCTGCAGCCGACAACAATCCCCTGAGCGCCCGGTGGTCTGGTGGGTGTCCTCCATGCCTTCGCGGCAACAAATTGTAGTTTATTTCCTCCTCAAAAATAGATAAAAGAGCATTGTAGCAGTTATGACCATATCAGTAACTATGTAACTACATGGAAACAGGATAAATGATGTCTGTGGCTTACACAGCGATAACATCACTGAAGGCTAGCTGTTGCCTCGCGCTGTCTCCTGGGAATTCAGTTGTAGCAGGAAAAGGTAGCTACACAGTAGTGTGTAGATCGTAGCTTGTGTGTGAAGAGAGAAGAGCTGTTCACATGGGAAGAAGCTGGGAGTAGCGTAACTAGGAGAATATAGCAGATATACAACACACTGAAGAGCCTTTTAAGTTTGATGGTCGTCCTTATTTATTTGAACCCAAGAATACAGACGAAGAACTCGAATCACAAGAGTTGGAAAGAACCAGACAGAGAGGTGCAACAGGCAGATGAAGCAGCTGCTCCAAGCGCGAGCTACAGCTAGCCTTCAGTGATGTTATCGCTGTGTAAGCCACAGACATCATTTATCCCGTTTTCATGTAGTTACATAGTTACTGATATGGTAATAACCACTACAATGCTCTATTATCTATTATATATATCTATTATACTTATTTTTGAGGAGGAAATAAACTACAATTTGTTGCCGCAAAAGGCATGGAGGACACCCAGCAGACCACCGGGCGCTCAGGGGATTGTTGTCGGCTGCAGGAAGCGAGGAAGGCAGGGACGATTACCTATTTTTGAGGAGGAAATAAACTACAATTTGTCACCAACAGTTGGCAGCAATCCAGCCAAGCTACCCACCGGCAAGACCGAGACAGGGTAGATGAATTAAAACAATGTCTGAGTTGAAAAAACATCTTGATGTTATGTAAGGGCCCTGCTCATTTTGTGTGTTAATTGCATTGTGTGTCTGTTAAAAGGCACTCTAACTTGCACTGTTAACTGCTCAGGTTCAGGTTGAGTTTTTTTCCATAGCGATTAAGATTAACATGAAAATTGGCCGGAATTCTCCTAATGTGAGTTTCAGAAGGGCCTCTCTATAATTAAAAACTGCTTCCACCTTCGTGGACGTCAGGTCCCACCTTCTGAACTACACTGATCTCCTCTTTCTTTCCATCTAGGTACGTTCATGTTCTAGAAATGCTTGTTACTAACTTTTCTCCGGGGTATAGTCTTTATGCGTTCTCGCCTTGCAGTTTTCCTTGGATTCCACCTAAATAATGGTTGCAGTTGCCGTGGTCTTGCTCAACGCCCTGCTGTGCCCTACTATGCTCTGCAACGCAAAGCCCTCCATCGCTCTGAACTGCTACAACTATTATTTCTTTACTGTTACAATAACTGCCACTGTTCATCATTCCAACTGCTGTTATTATTATGAATGATATTTCTCCATATCTGTATATCTGTGTCAGTGTCTGTGTCCAAACCGGCAAGAACAGACACAAAGAGCCTGGGTCTGTCCGCGGTTTCTGCCTAAAGGAAGTTTTTCCTTGCCTCTGTCGCACCAAATGCTTGCTTCGGGTATACAATGGTCTAGACCTACAGTATATATTGTTGGGTAGTTTAATTTATAATAAAACATTGTATTTCATAAACTACATGTGTTTTGTGTGTAAAAATCTTAATCTGTAAAGCAACTTGTAACTAAAACTGTCAGATTAATGTAAAAAGTACACTATTTCTCTCTGAAATTTAGTGGAGTAGAAGTTGAAAGTGGCATGAAAAGAAGTAAAAAAAGTAAAGTACTTTAACAAGTACCATTTGTACTTAAGTAGTAGTACTTTGTACTTGAGTAAATGTACTTAGATACATTCCAACATTAAATCTATTTTTTGTTCAGTCAATTAAATGCCAAAAAATACAGAAAAGGTCTCATTACAAGTTCTAGATGCTTAGGTGACATCTTTACATGCTGTCTGACCAACAACTGAAAACCCAAATGTATTCAAATTGAGATATAAAACACAAAAATGTGCAAAAGCCCACCTTGAAAATACTGGAAAATACAGCAAATTTAGGCTAGGCCTATTTTTACTTTAAAAAAGACTGAAACAAAGAGCGAATTATAAAAACTGTAGACAATTAATCTTCTGACGATCGACTAACTGATTAATCACTATTACATTGATTAATAACTACTGTGTGTGCTCAAATGTATGCACGAGGTATAGGCCCTACAATACAGACATGTGTAAATTGTGTAAAAAAAGAGACAGAAAAAAAGACAGCAGGGCAAAACTCTGAAGCACGCTGTAGCCACTAAAGGTCAAACACAATGAAAACCCTGCAGTAACATCGCGGAAAAACAACACAACTGACCATCAGACAGACACTCTTAATGACAAAGGCTTTAACCCTGATTGTTAAAATTCTTAAGGTAACTTTCGCATGTTTTCAGGCTCTAGTTGAACTTACTTTTCTTGTCCCTCCTGCAGGCTGCAGTAACACTGTGTAGAGACCAAAGTCAGCTGTTTCTTCTACTTCTCTCTAAACTTTCACTCCTTCTGATGTAAACTTCTGGCTTTGGACCGGAGCTGCGGTGGCCCCGCCCACTGACGCCCACAGTTTTTTTTTTTTGCAGGATGGTAGGAGAATATTCATGAATATTGATTAGGGAACTAATCCCTGTATGGCTAGTATTCGTTGCCTTCTCTGGTTTGGTTGGTTATGTTTAGGAAAGAGGAGGGTTATGTTTAGGCAAGAGGAGTGGGATTGGTTATGGTTAGGGTAAGAATGTCAGGGCGAGCCAATCACGGATGAGTCTTCCCCATAGACATTTAAAAAAGCGTTAGGGTTAGGGTCTTCCCCTGCAATGCTGCAAAAGAAGAAAATAAAAAAACTCGCGCCTGGGACGTGCGGGACGTAGAAAAAGACTGTCAAAAAACTGTAAAAAAATAAAAAAATAAACTAGGAAATGATCGTTAAACAGCCATTAAAAATGGGGTAAAATGGGGCAAACTGCTGGAAATTATTTGCTGGGAAAATTAGCGTGATAACTAAATAGGCTATGTTCTTATTTTAGAAACAAGAGAAACAGAGCTGTGATGTACTTCAAACTGAAGAGGAACAAATGCCCGTCGGGCATGTAGTTAATGAATCAATGTATTTCTTTGTTACGTGAAATCATATAAGAATACGATTTCAGTGAAATGTAATGTGTCAATTCCTTCACTGTAGGCCTGCATGCATTAAAAACAGTACTAATAATAAATATATGGGTATGATGGGGGTCCCACTGGCCCGATGGTAGAGGAAAACAATGAATTCATAAAAATTGTATAGGTATTATTTATTGTTATGCATGTGTTGCAAAAGATATTGACATCACTGACAAGTTGTCTCCATTATGTCACATATGTGAAGGTATACCACACTTCCTTTACCACATAGGCTACCTTTAATCTAGATGAAGGCAACTTTGTCATATGTAGGGGGATTTTTGCCTGTCAACCTCTTCGTCATTCTTGTAATTTAGCACTGATCACAACTTCACAAGAAAGCAGCAGTATCCTCAAAGTTTTAAAAACCCTACTGGACTGGACTCTACTCTGCTGCCACCTTGTGTGAAATAAAACGGGGCATTTGTTTCTTCCAATAACAAACTTTGTGGAACACAGGCAGAGGCGGATAGGCCTGGGCGTCCCCGGCTACAGCAACGCACCGGATCTCTTGCCCTCTCTCTTTTTATTCATTTAGGTTTTTTTTAATAAGAAATAAGTATATTATAATAGAATGGAACATGCAAATGAAAACAATTATTTTCCAAGGCACTCGAACTCATGGTACTTTGTCCAGTATATTTTTTTCAAGGCGAATATAACGGGCAGCTACGTGCGAGGTCTGACCACAGGGTCTGACCATCAGGTTGTTTTGGTTGCTATCACCTAGCAACCGTCTCTAAGTGAGGAAAGCTGTGAAAGGTGTAAAAAAGGAATCATAGCCAAATCAGTGATGCTATTATATGGGCTGAAATAGCGTTATGTGCCAAGCGGAATACTACTGATTTAGTTTGAAGTTACTGTGACGTGAAGTCTCCAGTCCATGGTTCAGGCTCAAACACACGGAGCTCAGGCGCGTGTGTGTTACTAGTGTCCAGCTTCAGGTTTATAATGGACGCGCTGTGCTGTGGACATGCTGCGGCAGATGGGTCGCGTTTGTGCTCCGTGTATTTCTTCCGTAATTTTTTTTTTTCCACCTCCGATGTTTAACAGCATATGGGCCTACAGTCACTTCCATAAGGTTTGCCTCATTCAGAGACCAGATACCCAAACGGGGCTGTGTGTCTGTCAGAAGGTCTGAGATCTACCTGATATAACAATGCAATTATTAATGTAATAGGCTACTATAACTTTATTTTTTAAATCAAAATATCACAACTCTTCCACATCTCAGAGAACACAGATGGGATAAATTATATTTTTAATGTGCACAAAGTTTTGAACATGAGCACAAATCATGCTCAAACACATCTGAAATATCACAGTCCAGGGGTTTATTAATTCATTAAAATGAACGAATTTGTCATTGAGTTGAACGATAGTCATATGCACATTTAAGGAGGTTACATCCCCAACAAAAGAGGGATGAGTAAATGATGCCTAGGCTACATGTGTTCTGACTCAGATATAATTAGAAAAGTCGATCCAAAGGAGATGAAATAGTTGAAAGCACTACATAATACCTGAAAGCCTTACTTCAATATATTCCATTATGTTTTTATATTTGGATTGTAATCTATGTTTCCATTTACATAAAGATATTTCCAGCATACATTGATTCCAAAAAAGGTAGAAATAAGGGCATAAGAATTCACCAAAATGCAGGAAATTAGGTGTTTTATGCTCACATTTTCCAGGGGGAACCCCAGACCTCCAACATCATAAAACCTACACTGTTAGACTTGTTATTGTATATTTGCGGTAACTATCTGATTACAGTATCATAACTGCACGTTTTTTACAATATAGTACCCTTACTGTAAATTAGTTTTACAGTATAATACCCTTACTGTACCTTAGTTTTACACTAGTAAAAATGCCCTTACTGTAACTCAGTTTTACAGTAATCATATTGTAATTACAATTTGCTAAATGATACTGTAATTGTCTTGCTGTATTATAGTTTTATTGTAATTGTGGTTCACAATATATTACACTATTTGGCATTGGCTGTTCAAACAATTTTATATATTTTACATAAACGATATTGAATTTAATAAATTCCAAATAATTGACTTTAGCCCATGTACAAAAGTAATACATTTTTATTTTCAGGTACAAATATCAGAAACAATATATTTTTTTAACTCTGAAAGTGCAAAACAACAGAAAATTGACATTCAAGCGATGCTAAAACAACATCTAAATATGCGCCAAACACTGGGCAGCATTCAGAGGCAAAAACATGTCTGAACAATGTAGTTACCATTTGAATTGACTCTCAAAACGAATTGAACATTTTTTAAATCCCCCAGAAAACTAAATAACCTGTATTTGCAAATGTATACAAAATGTGGTGTGGTTGTTACCACAAAGCTGAAGTTGTTGGACTTTGGTTGGGGAGGGGAAGGAGGAACAGTCTGCTTAGAAGGATTTGTGAAGGCCAGACCCATGGTACTCTTGCTTGCTGATCCACATCTTCTGGAAGGTGGACAGAGAGGCCAAGATGGAGCCTCCAATCCAGAGATGCTCTGGTGGGGGGGTCCATACTGGACTCTGTGAGAAACAGAGAAATGGTCATGTGTCTATCTCATCTAAACTGTTAACAGACTTACAACTTGTGCAAAAACAGAATATGACAGTATACAAAATAAGTCACCAGTAGTGAAGTCCACAGATAATTCAAAGGTTCTTTCTACTTTCTTTTGCTGTCTGTCGATGGGTTTGGTGATGATGATTTTGGAGCCGTTTCACAAAACTGATCTAACTAAGGATCTTCCTCTTTAAGTAAAAGGCCAATCTCTGTAGGGATCCTTTCCAAATGTTGTCAGAAACTTAAAATAATAATTTGACACCAATAGCGGCAAAAACAAAAGCTTTTAGTGGATGAACTTGAGGACGCACATTTGCCCTATATGATTACATTGGAGAACAGTTTGAAAGCTGCAGGTCGCAGTGTTCTCGTTCAGTACTGGACCAACTTCAAAGATTGTTGTTCTTATCAAAAACTTATACAAAGAATGCATAAGAAAACTTTAAAATTAAAACAACACTTTGTGGCTTTTGTTGAATAACTGTGATTTCTGCTTACACAAGTGGTAAATACGAGATGATTTAGTTGTGTCTATGTTGTAACAGGCAGGGTACGTAGCTACACTACTTCATCGTACTGTGTAATAATTTTTCAGTGGTAATCAGAGCACTGGGGGCTGTGACCCCCAAACTGGGAGAGTGGCTACAGCAGATTCCAGGTAAAACATCAGAGGTCTCTGTCCAGAAGAGTGCAGTCTTAGGAACAGCTAAGATTGAACCCTCAAACTCCCAGGCCTCTGGTAGAGGACCCGAGCTTGAGGATGACACATACCACCCCACAAGGGGTGAGAGGGGGATTTATATATACATACATACATACATACAAACATACATATATAATATGTGGGTTCCTGTACATGTGGGATTTAAATGCAGCACAAGTTTTAAAAGAAGTGGGACATTTCTCATTTCCACATGCAAACCTATAGTTTGCCATGTGCTGATGTTTTTCACATGTCTACAGAATATTCCTAATTCTGGAGTACACAGGTTGCAAAACTTACACCTCTAAATACTTTTTGTTGAATGATGATAGATTGTTGAAAGGGATCATGTGCTCCTGTGGGTCATGGGGTCAGACCTTCTTCCAGCTTTCTTCTTCCTCCCATCTCACCCAGTTGTTCTAATCACTGGTTGTTGTTCTACATATGAAATGATGAAAATGTATATTTTAAAGTGCATGCATGGGGTTATAAACACAATTACAACAAGATAAAAAAAAATGCATGGCATGCATTAGTATGCAGGTAACCAGTATAACGTTGGTAACTCTTATTTTGTTAGAATAACACAGAATGTTATGTGATGTATTTAAAGTTAATCACTATGCCATTATAAAGAGTCGTTAAATCACTTGTTTAACAATCAATCCATCAAATTTAAGTTTAAGCGGCTAGGAAAATAAATTTTTAAATTTTACTTTTCTTTTCCCCCATAAAACATGGTAGCTACAGACTCAACTCCTAACACCATATTCTTTGAGTTACACACTCTTTAGCTTAGGTCTCATACACTAAAAAGGATGAATTCAATGAAATATCACATTACAGAAAGCAATAATACTACTGTAAAGTTGAGGCACTGAGGCAAATCTTTGATGGTTTAAAGTGGCCAAACCCTGAAGCCAAGGCAAAAAACTGCTCTCCTTAAATGTTGGAGACACTGAATTTTCCACCAAAACTAGAGCTAAATGTGGTTAACTTTAAATTAAATTTAGCATGTCTTTTTTAGCTAAAAAAACTACAAAGATTATTTTTTCCTTTCCACCCACCACATTAACATTACTTAAAGACGCTTTTCCTGTCACCCGACATATAGAATGGGTGTTTTTTTTTTTTTTTTTTAAAAGACATAGCCCAATGTTAACATTAGATCCAATTAAAACTAGATGGGCAACTGTAAAGGTAACGGTTTAATGTTTGCCTATACTAGGCTTATAATATAGCTGTAAGAAGTTTTGCTTAAAAATTCTAAAACACTAACAAACCAACCAACAAAATCGGGAATATAACGTTAGCATTAACTGGAGGTAATGACAGCCACCAAATTCTGTGACCATCATATTTTGTGACTGTAGGGGGCACTGTTGCCACTGGGCTTACTCACACAGACAACTTCGTAAACTGCATGCTGCTTATAACGAAGGTGAGTTCAGCGCCAAGAGTTTAAAAATGTGTTTTTGCACTTGATATATATATATATATATATATATATATATATATATATATATATATATATATATATATATATATATAGCCTATATACATGAGATACAGGCTGTATTGCATTTTGAATGACTAGTGTCTAATCGTAAATCTAAATAAAGAAACTAAGATATATGTGTCTGTGTGTGTGTTGTGTGTGCGTGTTTATTCTGTTGGGCCCCTAATAAACATCACAGAGTAGACTTAATCATGAGGATGCGGTTGAAATAAATAATAATAAAACTACGTCAGCAGCATGAGGCTGTTACCTAATCCACAAGAGCTGTGGGAGGAAAGGATCAAATAATAATTTGATTGTCAACTCACTGTGAATTGTCCCCATAAATAAATTTGTATATATTTGAACATTTCAAAATTCACCTGTCACAAGAACCAATCCATTTCAGGTGACATATTTTATCTTCATACTTTATGTATAGACAAAAAAAACAATACTCACTCTGGTCAACATCTAGTAGGCACAAGGGGTTACATATTTTGACAGCTTATAGAATATGTGACCCTACTGTAACTTGGCAGAAATCACCTGTAACAAGAAGCAAACCATTTCAGGTGACTTATTTATTTTTTTATTTTTTTATGTAAAGCAAAAACATTTTTTCCAAAAAAGTAAAACAAATGTACAATTTGAACACTGCAGTGCAATATATATATATAAAAAAAAGCATTTTAATGTTTTGGCCCAAATGCTACAAATGCATAACAAAATATTATAATTAGAAAAAAAATATTAAATAAAAAAGATATAATGGATATACATTTTAAACATCTTTTTAACTTTTAACTTCACCATTAAAAGTAAAATAACTTTTTTTAAGAACAGATTATATTAAACTATTTAAAGTCGCAAAAAAACTGGATCTGTAATCTACATTTTCACTGGGTTAAAAATTTGAGATGCAGTACAACATTAATAAATATGTATATTATATATCGTACTATAAGAAATTCATGTCATGTTATTATTTTTTTTACTCAATACAATCAGTGACTAAGGGTAGTGCACATGAACATAACATTAATCTTTTAAGAAATGTGTTTTATGATTATAGAACAGGGAATAAAACAAAAGTACCAGTCTCATTTAGCAGTGTCATGGCCACTTCTCTCTGGTAGTTGTTCACTGCTGAGGTCTCATTTGAGATTTTTAGGGACTCCTCTGCTAGTAATGGTTCTGCATACTATTATGAAATAAGTTTGAATAAGTTATTTGTCAGTGCATAGTACATCAGTAACATATAAGCCACCATATCGTTGATGTGAGAGAAACAAAAACCTTCGCATTTTTAAAAATATTTTACAGGTATTAATTAAAGTATTTTACATGTTATTAATTACAGGTATTAATAAAAGTATAAATAGAATGACAGACACAAACATAAACTTACTTTAAGGACTGTATGGTGCCATTGAACCTCTCTACCAGTCCGTTGGTCTGAGGGTGGTATGGGGCACAGAGGCTTCTCTTAATGCAGACCTTGATCTACAAGTTATGTGAAAACACATATTTATGTGTTAATGGACTAACATACATGTGTATAATCTACATCAAACTGTTTGCATAGCAATGGACATTATGAAATACAATTAACTATTTGACAAACTCTTTGCCTTGATCAGTTAGAAGCCGTTTTTGTTGTGGTTTTGGGGGTTTTTGTTGGGATTATTTTTCCTTTTTCCGGCCTTCTTGTGTTTTTGTCCTGTTTCCCCCTGGTTTTGAGTGTCTGTTAGTCCTACTTCCTGTTTTATGTTGGTAGTCTGATTTCCTGTCCCGCCTTGTCTTGTCCAGCTTTGCTTTGTGTCTGATTGTCTAGCCCCGCCCTAATGTGATTCACCTGATGTCTCACCTGTTCCCTGTTACCTCATTACCTCTTGTATTTAACCCCAGTGTTTCCTTTGTCTCTTGTCAGATCGTCTTCTCTGTCTGCCTGTTTGCACCTCGTCCTCGTGTATAGTCCTGTTTTTGCGTCCTGTCTCCCGGTGAGTCTCTCCTGCCCTTTGTCCTGCCTTTTGCCCTGCCTGTCTCCGCTCCCCTGGCCCTTGCGATTTGTTGTTTTTTTCCCTCTTGGGATTTTTTGCCTTTTTTCACCGGGACTTTTGGACTGTTCGTTCCCTTGTGGCCTGCCCTGTGTTTTTGTGAAATAAACCCCTTGTGAACCTGCTCCTGCCTGCCTCCTCTTGTCTGCATTTGGGTCCTCACCGCATACCCCACAACACGTTTTGGCACTTCAAACTGATTTTATAATTTTAGGATGCACCTGGTAACCTCTGCGGCTGACTTAGATTTTATGGCATATGCCTGTGCCCATCTGGTGCAATAGTCAACTACTACTAACACAAATGTACTGATTTTCCTGGTCAGATTTGACCAACTTTCCAACTAGGTCCATTCCAATCAATTCTAAGATTACATTAGATTAGAAAATACTTTATTCATCCCACAGCGGGGAAATTCCCTTGTTACAGCAGAATTCTCTACAATAAAAGCAAAACAAACAAACACACAAACAAACAGGCAAACAACAGAAAATGAGCAGAGGGTTGACTGAATGTAAAGTGGCGTCAAATAAAGGTATCGTAAAGTGCGGTTGACATTCATAATGTTACATTTGTAAATTAAGTAATTCTAATGTAACTGAAGATTGAAGGAGCATGTGTGTAACATATTAAGTCTGCAAATTTAATGAAAGCCTAAGATAATGATAGTTTATAGGCTTTATTTGGATTTTGTACCTTGATTGATTGTAGTCCGTCTCAAGAGTTTTATCTTTTTTATTTTTCTGGTACACTTTGATACCTGGAAAACATTTATTATGTGAATTTGTTATATGTTTTGAGCTGATTAAACTGCATATCATTTATTGTAACTGACAGTGCGCGCAGTGTAGAAAGATTTTTGAGGAGGTTGTGACATTCTCTATGCTGACTGACTGTGACACCGTGACACTCATGTTGGCTAATTAAAATAGATTAAACACTGCACTGACCTAGGCTCACCTCTTCAGGATGTAACGCTCATGTTTATAGGCATCTTTAGGATATTCCCCCTCAAGAAGATACTTCTTCAGATCCATAAACTTGTTATGATCCACATGCACAGATAGGACTAACAGATTAAGCCAACGCAGTTATGCAGACTATCTATAATAATAATGAGCAAATGAATGTCCTTCACATGTGAGCTTTCCAGAACATGTGACACCACAGGCCGACATTCTACAAGGTCACATAAGCCACATCAAATGAGAGTGATGACAGTTTTTGGCTATACATGGGAAAATAAAATAAGTCACCTGAAATGGTTTGGCTGTTGTTACAGGTGATTACTGCCAAGTTACAGTAGGGTCACATGTACTGACGATAGCTGTCAAAATATGTGACACCTTGTGACTAAGACCAGATGTTGAGCAGAGTGATTATTGTTTCTTGTCTATACATATGAAGATAAAATAAGTCCCGGAAATGGTTTGGCTGTTGTTACAAGTGATTTCTGCCAAGTTACAGTAGGGTCACATGTTCTGACGATAGCTGTCAAAATATGTGACCCCTTGTGCCTAAGACCAGATGTTGACCAGAGTGGTTATTGTTTTTAGTCATTCATAAAGTATGAAGATAAAATAAGTCACATGAAATGGTTTGGTTGTTGTGACAGGTGAATTTTGAAATGTTCAAATATGTATGAATTTATTTATGGGGACAATTCACAATGAGTTGACAATCAAATTATTACTTGAGCTAGTTAACAGCTTGCTCTAGCCTAGCTATGACACAGGTCGGTAACCTAACTTCACCGCTTGCGAAGGCTTCTCAGCAGAGATTTTAATGTCACAGAATTAGCAAATATTGATTTTACCTTAACGCTTCTCCAGCTCTCTCTGGTGCACACAGGCCAAAGCGGTACTCCTCTGATGTCTCGAGCCACTACTTCTTTCAACACCTTTGAAGTTTCTACCTGCTATTCTTTTGAAGTCGTGAAGTCAGAGGTCAAATATGGCGGTCAAGCATTTATATCCGTAATCCGTTTCTTGTTTGTCTTTACAACTCTCAATAAGTTACACTGCTGAAAAGCATGTCACATTTTTAAATTAACTTCACTGCTAAAAGCATTACCTTCACTGCCAAAAGCATAATAAATAAAATGTAAAATATCTCTATAAAATGAAAAACATTCATTTTATTTCTATGCTTCTATAACATAAACCAACAATTTTATTTAAGTCTGTCTTATTCAAATATAGTAGCACTACTGCGGTTGTTATACAGCAGACTACTGCAAATTCAAAAAATACAGTAAATCACTGTAAATTAAATGTTACTACCCATAATGCAATGCATATTACAATAATGAACCGGAAAATAAAATTATGGTATTTTACTGGGCATTTTGTGATAACTCTAGAAATTACAGCAAAGTCTAACAGTGTACCGCAAATTCAAAATATACAGTAAATCACTGTAAATTAAATGTTAATACCCATAATGCAATGTTTATCACAGTAATGAACCAGAAAAGAAGATTATGGTATTATACTGGCCATTTTGTGGTAAGTAACTGTAGAAATTACAGCAAAGTCTAACAGTGTAGGCCTTAGGGTGGACAGGCCAGTTTTGATGATTATATGTTGGTGTTACATCTATAACTATAACTAACATCTATAAACTGGGCAGCTAAAATAAACGTGCACTGGCCAAACCAATCCCCTTTTTGCATTGCATTCAGTTGAGTTAAATGGGTCCGGGCTAAGCCCCAAACCTCCTCAGGTCCTAGAAACGCCCCTGAACACAAGTATTACAAATTCAGCATGTTCCACTTCATTTATAAAAGTATGTGTTTAGCTCTTAGATGTGCTATACAGCTAAACCATAGCTGATAGCGGATCATTAATTACTCTGCGGTGCAGCTTTGGCAGTGTATTGGGTGTTTTTTGTGAATGGGAGGAAATCAGTGTGTTGTACAGAGAGCTGTACTTGTGTTAAACAAGACAATACAGATTGAGCCTGCAGAACAATTACAAGATTTCCTGCAACCTTTTGGTCTCAATAATACGCATGTAAGGTGTCGTAATGTGATATAAATTGTGATATTACTGCACTGCTGCCAGTTCTCTTATTTCTGAGACAGTGACTGATCATTATCAGTATTAAATGAACTCACTTCATCTTCCCCTTTTCATTTCTGCATAGCTGAGTTCTCACATTTTACCTAGTCTATATCCTCAACGTTCCACTTCCGGGACTGCTCTGTTGCCGCCAAAAATCTGCTGGATTTCACTCATTTAGGCATGATATCCGTTGCCTTGGGCTGTCTTTGTGTTGGCATTTTAAAATGTGGTTGATTTATGAGGACTATAATTGACCTTTTCTCAGATGTCTGCAGGATAAATCCAGATAGCTAGCTAGACTATCTGTCCAATCTGAGTTTTCTACTCAGTCTGAGTTTAGCACGACTAAAATCACTTTTAAATGTACACGTTCAACCAAAACAAGTTCCTTCCAAGCCTTTTTTGCAGCGGCACCGTGGCTTTTCTCCAGTGCTTAGTACCGCTCAAGACAATTGTGATTGGTTTAAAGAAATGCCAATAAACTACTGTGCTGGTTACAATAAATGCTTACTATTTGTAATATTATTAGATTTTTCTTTTCTGATCCAGGGGTTGTTATGGATGGGTAGTTGCCCACCACTCACATTTCTGTTTCTTTTATTTTTCTCTTCCTTCCCCTATTGCTTTGCTTAGTTCCAACATACTGTATATGCAGATGCTGGAGCCCTGGCAACTCAGGACTGTTGGTCTGAGGTCTATGCCATACCAAAGCTACATAGTTTGTTGGATCCTGCTGCTAGTTCTAGTTCTAAGATGAAGCTTAGGAATAGTTATGTGTAAAGTCTGGTTCTCCGTTCTGAAAGCCCTCTGTTCAGGAATTTGGGAGTTAGGTTCTGCAGGATTTTATTTCATTTATCGCTTTTTATTATTCTTTACTTATTTGTTTTCTACCCTTTTACTTTTTTCCTTTCTTCTTTTTCTTGCCTCCTCCATCTCTCTCTCTCTCTCTCTCAAAACAAGGCACTACGTTACGTTACCCTCCCCTTACTCCTTAACGTTTTATAATGGCTATTGTAACAAGGAATGGGGAAGCAGGTCTGAGATTTGTGTCTTGGAATGTTAAAGGGATCAATGGCCCAGTTAAGAGAGGTAGAATTATTTTCCCACTAAAACATCTTAATGCTTTATTACAAGAGACCCATTTAATTACTAAAGAACATCATAGATTAAAAGCCTCATGGGTTGGCCACAACTTTCACTCCAACTTTAGTAGTAGGGCAAGGGGCACGGCTATTTTAATAAATCAATTCAATTAAATTTTATTTATAGTATCAATTCATAACAAGAGTTATCTCGAGACACTTTACAGATAGAGTAGATCTAGACCAGATAGAGTAGGTCTAGACTACACTCCGGAATTTACAAGAACCCAACAGTTCTAGTAGTTTCCTCCAGAGCAAGCAACAGTGTGACAGTGGCGAGGAAAAACTTCCTTTTAGGCAGAAACCTCGGACAGACCCAGGCTCTTGGTAGGCGGTGTATGACGACCGGTTGGGGTTAGAATGAAGAGTGGCAATAACAAAAATAGAAAAAAATAGTAGTTTGTAGTAGTTCTTTGTAGTAGTTCATGGCATAGCTGGGCACTGTGCGGCATTACAAGGCACAGCAGAGCGTAGCAGGATGAACACGGCATCGCAGGACGTGTAGCGGGACCATGGCGACAGCTGCTACCCTGATTTTGGAGCCTCCCTGATCCGAGGGAACATGCTGGGAAAAAAAGAACATAAGGACTCCGGGGAATGACTCCCCAGAGCTAGGTTAGTAACAAGCATTTCTGGGACATGCACGTAAATGGAAAGATAGAGGAGAGAAAAGCTCAGTGTGACAAAGGAAGTCCCCAGCTGTCTAAAACTATTACAGCATAACTAGGAGAGACAAGGTAAAGAGAGGAGCCTTGTCTGGCTAGAACTCTCCCCAACCGGATCGGGCTGTATGCCAAGTCTCCCTCTAGTTTTATTATATTCTTGATTAAATGATAGATAGATCTGACAACTATGACGAGAAGCAGGTGGGCCAGGTTAGGCGGACGCTGCGACTCATCACTCCCTAACAATATTCAATTCTATGCCCTAACTATAAGCTTTATTAAAGCATTACCAAGAGAGACAAGGTAAAGAGAGGGGCCTTGTCAGGCTAGAACTCTCCCCAACCGGATCGGGCTGTATGCCAAGTCTCCCTCTAGTTTTATTATATTCTTGATTATATGATAGATAGATCTGACAACTATGATGAGCAGCAGGTGGGCCGGGTTAGGCGGACGCTGCGACTCATCACTCCCTAACAATATTCAATTCTATGCTCTAACTATAAGCTTTATCAAAAAGGAAAGTCTTAAGTCTACTCTTAAATGTGGAGACGGTGTCTGCCTCCCGAACCCAAACTGGAACCTGGTTCCATAGGAGAGGCGCCTGATAGCTGAACGCTCTAGGAACCACAAGTAACCCTGCATTCTAGGAGCGCAGTGCTCTTGTAGGGTTGTAAGGTACTATGAGCTCTTAAGATAAGATGGTGCCTGATCATGAAGAACTTTGTAGGTGAGAAGAAGGATTTTAAATTCTATTCTGGATTTTACAGGAAGCCAATGCAGAGAAGCTAAAACAGGAGAGATGTGATCTCTTTTCCTGGTTCCTGTCAGAACACGTGCTGCAGCATTCTGGACCAGCTGAAGACTCTTTATGGACGTCTTCGAGCAGCCTGATAATAAAGAATTGCAGTAATCCAGCCTAGAAGTAACAAATGCATGGACTAGTTTTTCCGCATCATTTTTAGACAGGATATTCCTGATTTTTGCAATATTACGTAGGTGAAAAAAGGCAATCCTTGAAATTTGCTTTATGTGGGAATTAAAGGACATGTCCTGATCAAAGATAACTCCAAGATTCCTCACAGTGGTGTTGGAGGCCAGAGTGATGCCATCCAGAGTAACTATCTCTTTGGATAATGCGTCACGGAGGTGCTTGGGTCCCAGAGCAATAACTTCAGTTTTATCTGAGTTTAACATTAGAAAATTACAGCTCATCCAGGTTTTAATATCCTGAAGGCACATTTAAAGTTTAGCTAACTGATTAGTTTCATTTGGCTTGATTGATAGATATAATTGAGTATCATCTGCATAACAATGAAAGTTTATGGAGTGCTTCCTGATAATATTGCCTAAAGGAAGCATATATAAAGTGAACAGGATTGGCCCGAGCACAGATCCTTGTGGGACTCCATGACTAACTTTGGCGTGCACAGAAGATTCATCGTTAACATGAACAAACTGAGATCGAGCTGATAAATAAGACTTAAACCAGCTTAGAGCAGTCCCTTTAATGCCAATAAAATGTTCCAATCTCTGTAATAAGATATGGTGGTCAATGGTATCAAATGCAGCACTAAGATCTAATAACACCAGTACAGAGATAAGTCCTTTGTCTGATGCAATTAGGAGGTCATTAGTAATTTTCACAAGTGCTGTCTCTGTGCTATGATGAACTCTAAATCCTGACTGATAATCCTCAAATAAGCTGTTGCTATGCATAAAGTCACACAGCTGTTTGGCGACTACTTTCTCAAGAATCTTAGATAGAAATGGAAGGTTGGATATAGGTCTATAGTTGGCTAAAACATCTGGATCAAGGTTGGGCTTTTTAAGAAGAGGTTTAATTACAGCTACTTTAAAGTGCTGTGGTACATAGCCTGTTGATAAAGACGAATTGGTTATATCTAGTAGAGAAGTGTTGACTAAGGGTAAAACTTCTTTAAGTAGCCTAGTCAGGATGGGGTCTAAGAGGCAGGTTGATGGTTTAGCTGAAGAAATAATTGAATTAAATTGATAAAGATCAAGTGAAGCAAAGCAGTCTAAACATACATCTGGTTTTAAAGCGGTTTCTGCGGTTCCTGAGTTTAGAGATAAGTCAGTGCCAGTTAAAGGCAGGTCTTGGTGAATTTTGCTTCTAATAGTTATAATTCTATCATTGAAGAACCTCATAAAGTCATTACTACTAAGAGCTATGGGAATACTTGGCTCAGTAGAGCTGTGACCTTCCGTTAGCCTGGCTACAGTGCTGAAAAGAAACCTGGGGTTGTTCCTATTTTCCTCTATTAAAGACGAGTAGTACGCTGCTCTGGCATTACGGAGGGCCTTCCTAAATGTTTTACGACTATCTTGCCAGATTAAACGAGAATTTTCCAGGTTGGTGGAACACCAAATCTTCTCAAGTTTCCGTGATATTTGCTTTAATTTGCGAGTTTCAGTGTTATACCATGGAGCTAACCGTCTTTGTTTTATTATCTTCTTTTTTAGAGGGGCAACAGAGTCGAGTGTCGTTTGCAGCGAGCCTGCTGCACTATCAACAAAATGATCGATTTGGGAGGGACTAATAGCATAAGAGTCCTCCGTTACTTTGTGACTTGGTAATGAATTAAATGCTAATGGAATCACATCCTTATATTTAGCTACAGCACTATCAGATAAACATCTTGTATAGGAGGTTTTGCCTAATGGCGTGTAGTTCAGCAGTATAAACTCAAAAGTAATCAAGCAGTGGTCAGATAAAAAGGGATTCTGTGGGAACACTATTAAATGTTCAATTTTAACACCATATACCAGAACAAGATCTAGGGTGTGGTTAAAACGGTGAGTTGGTTTATGAAGGGACATTCTAAAACGCTTAACGTGAAAAAGCTTAACGTGGTTTAATGTACCTTAACGACGATCAATTATCACCATATTTACCATGGCCATATATTGTCATTAACACTTAAACCTGTCAAAAAATCTACACTGAAATCCAACGATTATAGAAGTTATCTCACGATAACGTTTTCTTCTTCATTTGTGTCTATGGCAAGGAAAAGGCTTAACGTTATTTAATGTACCTAAACGAAGATCAATTATCACCATATTTACCATGGCCATATATTGTCATTAACACTTAAACCTGTCAAAAAATCTACACTGAAATCCAAAGATTATAGAAGTTATCTCACGATAACGTTTTCTTCTTCATTAGTGTCTATGGCGAGGAAAAGGCTTAACGTGGTTTAATGTACCTAAACAACGATCAATTATCACCATATTTCTCTCACAAATTGCTCCTCATGTCCAGTCAAAACTGTCAAAAAATCGGACCCAAAGTCCTATTATTATGGACGTTAGCTGACATTAAGCGTGATCTGCTTCTTTAAGGGATATTGTAAGGAAAAAGCTTAATGTGAAAAAGCTTAACGTGGTTTAATGTACCTAAACAACGATCAATTATCACCATATTTCTCTCACAAATTGCTCCTCATGTCCAGTCAAAACTGTCATAAATCGGACCCAAAGTCCTATTATTATGGACGTTAGCTGACATTAAGCGTGATCTGCTTCTTTAAGGGATATTGTAAGGAAAAAGCTTAATGTGAAAAAGCTTAACGTGGTTTAATGTACCTAAACAACGATCAATTATCACCATATTTCTCTCACAAATTGCTCCTCATGTCCAGTCAAAACTGTCAAAAATCGGACCCAAAGTCCTATTATTATGGACGTTAGCTGACATTAAGCGTGATCTGCTTCTTTAAGGGATATTGTAAGGAAAAAGCTTAATGTGAAAAAGCTTAACGTGGTTTAATGTACCTAAACAACGATCAATTATCACCATATTTCTCTCACAAATTGCTCCTCATGTCCAGTCAAAACTGTCATAAATCGGACCCAAAGTCCTATTATTATGGACGTTAGCTGACATTAAGCGTGATCTGCTTCTTTAAGGGATATTGTAAGGAAAAAGCTTAATGTGAAAAAGCTTAACGTGGTTTAATGTACCTAAACAACGATCAATTATCACCTTATTTCTCTCACAAATTGCTCCTCATGTCCAGTCAAAACTGTCAAAAAATCGGACCCAAAGTCCTATTATTATGGACGTTAGCTGACATTAAGCGTGATCTGCTTCTTTAAGGGATATTGTAAGGAAAAAGCTTAACTGAATGTAGCTTCGAATTCTCCCAGGGTCGTAGAAAGTGCTGGCTCCGCCTATCTATAATGACGTTGGTGAATAGTCACTCCCGATGGGCCAATGAAAATGTGTATTGTTATTTGAAACTGGAATAACGGACTCTAGGAACATCTTAACACACTGTCAGCTGCACAGACCTTCACTTGTACATGTGGTCACAGTACCGTGTAGCTTCAGCTTATTCAGTAGCCTTCCTTTTGCATTTTACTTCACATTCAACAGCCTTTTTAAAGGCTATTTAATCAGTCTTTTATAGCAGCTTATTTTATAGAATAGCCTATTTAGATAAGATAGAGAGGAAAAAACAAAACCTTTATACTCTTAAAATAATTGAATCCCCGTACTGTTGTACGGGGATTTAATTAATAGAAAGTCATAGTCAAATTTGCAAAAAAGTTCTTTTATTTTTTATCATATTACAATTCAGTACACTATTTCAGAAAAATCTTTAGAAAGGTCATGGCTTTCATGCAGAAAGAATCAGAATTTACGTTGGGTGAAATAGAGGCCATTCTGTGCGATGCTGAGAAGCACAAAGCCGAAAACCGTATTTTGCACGAACCTCCCCTGGATCCCAAGGGGGGTGATGTGTACCTATATCAGAGTTTGAAGGGAGGTCGATCAGACATGGACTTTCGTTTTGACCAAATGTCATGGAAGCAGAAAGGGTCAAACTACCATAACATTAAAAAATATGGCGGTAGAGTGCTGAAGCGGTACTTTCACATTAGGACAGCGCAGTTTAACAAGGGTTCGTCTGAATTCAGAAAAAATGTGTACTGTCTGCTGCAGCAAGGTGAAGATATTCATTTGGCAAATTTGTATCTGATCCATTATTTGGGAGATGTGTCCATCTATGTGCCAAAGAAGCATGGTAATGCAAAGTCACATCGGGTGTTCATTCCGTCTAAAAAAGAGGTATTTTCAGAAATCCTTCAAAATGACCATGGGCAGGCACCATCAAACATCTACCGATCCACGTTGTCTGCAGCCTCCAATGGTAATGTGGAGCACATGCCTGTGAATAGCCCACGTAACCTCAAACAGGTCCAGAACACTGTGTATGCTAGCAGAAGTAAAGACAGAATCTCACATGATGAAATGTTTAGTCTCCATGAGCTTGCATACCAGCTTCCAGGTTTTGTCTGGCACATTTCCAGCTTTCCTGACCTTGTGGTTTTTGCAGGGATGCCAGAAATGATTGATTTAGCACGCACTAATTTGGACGAAGCAACCAAATTCAGCTACCCTCAAATGCTGAGTTATGACACCACATTTCAGATGGGTGACTTCTATGTTTCTGTGCTTGCGATGAGGAACACATCGCTTGTTAATGACCCTGTGTTCCCTGTTGGGTTCATGCTGCATGAACGCAAATTCATGCAGCATCATGAACTGTTCTTACAGGACATTCTGGGCAAACTTGGGATGGGAATGAAAAAATTCAAAAGAGTGCCCATCACTGTTGACAGAGAGAAGGGAATTGTTGGGGCCTTGAAGAGGACGTTTCCTAACATTAGCCTTGTCTTTTGCAGGAATCATGTATTGCATGACATTGAGTACTGGGTAAAAAAGCACGGGGGAGGAAGAGACGATGTAAAAGTACTCAAAGACCAAATTGAGCAAATAATTGATTCAGCTGAAAAAAGACGAATTTGAGGCAAAATGTTGCAGATTGGCGAAGGGGTGGTCCGAGGAATTTGTCAAATACTTCAACCAGCATTTGAAGGAAGATCTATTAGTCAACATGGCTTCCTTCTATACAAAACAATTTGAAGCATTCAAATCCAAAATCCCAACCAACAACATTAGTGAGAGCATAAACAAAATGATCAAATCTCAAAATGAGTGGAAGGAACTTCCTGTTGATGCAATGGTTTTGTCTTTGTACTACATGCAGTCCTACTTCCTCTATGAATTTCAAAGAGCCAGATGTGGGTTTGGGAATTACACTCTAAAGCGGGGGGTCCCTGTTGCTCTGAGGGATGTTAAGATGCCCTCATTCTTTCCGTTAGAGAGAATATTGGAACGAGTCAAGTCCAGTGTCAAAGAAAAGGAATGTAGTGTTGAGAAACCTGCATCAAAACCATTGATGTCACAAACCTCCTTAGCCAGAACTGTGGTTGAGATGGGTCTGGTGAGTCTGAATTCATCTTCAGGGGTGTTCATAGTTAAAAGTCCAACAACTGAGTCTGTCAATGTGGTTCAAAACACCTCCAGTGGCACAACATGCTCCTGTCCAAGTTCAGGGAAATGTTTCCACATCCTTGCCGTGGAAATGGCTGCTGGGCTGCATTTACCCACGAAACGTACATACAGCCTTTCTTTGAAAAGGGGTAGAGGGAGTGAGAGCAAATCTGGCAGGAAAAAACCGAGAACAAAGGACTATGATTACTCTGTCAATCCGGCCCCAGATTCAGTCCTTTCACAAATGCATGACTCTTTGTCGCCTGGTAAATCCCAAAAAGGGAATGACATTGATCATTGCAATACAGACTCATCAAAGGAACAGCTAGCCAGCAGCAGCTATGATACTAAGCATCCTGATGAAGCAAGTTTCCCTCAGACAGACACTGTACCAGCAAATACTGAGAACAGTACATTTGCTCCCTGGCTATATATGCAAACACCTGAGATTAACTGGTCATCAGTATCTCGCAGAAGCCAGTGTCTAGCTCCAAAGCGCTGGCTCGAAGGGGAGACTATTGAGCACGCCATCGCAGGCTACATTGGTCAAGTGACAAAGGTAGACTCTGTTTTATGTGTGCCAACATACATTTTCCAGATGGCTGCAGTTTCAAATTTTGGCCCAATTTTGCAGTTCTGTGCAGCACAAAGGGCTCTGAATTTTGACACAATATTGATGCCCTTCAACACAGATGTGCAAGGTTCAGGCTTACACTGGGTTCTAGCTTCAGCAGATTTTAGGGATCGGGACATTTCCATTTACAATTCCATCCACAGCTCTGCAACTGCAAACACTGCCTGTTCAACACTTCTCAAAGTTGTGGCCTGTATTTTCACGGCTGCTGGAGAAGATTTTCAGGTATCTGATTGGACTGTGACGGATGTCACAGATGCCCCACAACAAGGCAATGGTTATGACTGTGGCGTTTTTACCATTCTCTATGCCTGTGCAGTCATCGGAACGATCAATTAGGGCCAGTGGACAGCTACAAAGCCAGACTGTGGATCCACTCTCTCATTGAAGAGTACAAGCCAGGGAAACACAGACGGTCAGGCCTCTCCCAAAAAAGACTCCTTTGTCAAAGGAGAAAGGTGCAATCACATGATGCGGAGACAAAGGCTGTACTAGTGAGGCAGCGAGACTACAAGTCCATTTGGATAAGGCTACAGATGGATCATGCTAACACCAAGAACTGGACCCTGTGCTACTCATCCAAATGTAAGGGTGACCCAGAATACAGGGATGAGTACATTTTGTGTGTAATTTGTAGGCGGTGGTTTCACGTGAAGTGTATGACAGAAGATCGTGTAGTCATTGCTTGCACTGATTACCACAAATGTGTTATGTGTTCAAACTGAACCTGTTACCATGCTTTTGGGCAGACTGGAACAGCTGAGTTGCAGCAACACCATCTCAATACTCCGAATTCAACCCAAGCGCTCTTTGGTGACGTGGTTGATTACGTTACTGTTGTCATCTGTCCATTGTACAAAGCCCGCCCTGACAATTTGATTTGTCCAAACAGCTCTGGTTTGAGCATAGTTGCTCCACAAGAGATCAAGTCCTGACCAAACATCCCAACCACAAATGTTGTGGGCGGGGCTAAGTTTGCTATACTGGGACGGTCTTCCAGGCATTCATCGACTTCCAGGCATTCACAACCTTTTCTTCTTTGTTGACTGAAGTCTGAGGGATAAAGCAAGAGACCGTTATAATAAATAAAAAAATTAAATAAAAATAGCAGTTTGTATTATAGTTTCAATCGTTTACTTTTTTGCTAGGTGCAACTAGGCTTAGACCTCAACTCCCATTGTCTTTTAGTTGTTTTCCCTTATTCCCTAAAGCCAGTGGGGCCAGGATTTTATTTGTTACAACCAGTTTTGCACAGCGGGCAAGGTTGAGTGACTTCCATACTTCCACTACAACTTTTTGTCTTGCAGGGTTGGTAAGCCCAGGGTAGCAACTGGCGCCTGGCAGTGCTAGCAAGCCAATGGTTGTGTATTAATAATAATAATAATTTTATATATATATATATATACAGTTGTGTTCGAAATAATAGCAGTGCCTTTAGAAAAATTAGTAAATGTCAAAATTCTTCAAAGAAATTGTACTTTAATGAACACAGATACATTGGGGACACAGTACATTCTATTCCAAAGCAAAACAATTGCGCAAAGTCATCAAAACTTAAATAATAATAATAATATTTCAAATAAAGTAAGAAATGGCATGTTCAAAAGAATAGCAGTGTTGCCATCTTTCCTTGGAAACTCAAAAATGTACTGTACAAACAAAGAAATTCTTGATAAGTGAACCTAGCTGAGTATCCTAAACTAATATTTTGTTGCAAAACCACGGTTTCCGATGACTGCTTCACATCTGTGGTGCATGGAGTCAACCAACTTCTGGCATCGTTCCACAGGTATTGCAGCCCAGGATAATTGCACTGTATTCCACAATTCCTCAGCGTTTCTTGGTTTTGCCTCATGCACTGCACTTTTATGTCAGCCCACAAGTTTTCAATGGGATTAAGGTCCGGGGATTGTGCTGGCCACTCCATCAGTTGAATCTTGTTCATCTGGAACCATGCTTTTGCTCGCTTGCTGGTGTGTTTGGGGTCATTATCCTGTTGAAAGGTCCACCTCAAAGGCATTTCCTCCTCAGCATATGGCAGCATGACCTCTTCCAGGATCCTGATGTACTGGAACTGATCCATGATCCCTTGTATGCGGTGAATCGGACCAACACCATAGTATGAAAAACATCCCCATATCATGATGCTTGCACCACCATGCTTAATGGTCTTCAGTGAGTACTGTGGCTTGAATTCTGTGTTTGCAGGGCGTCTGACATACTGCCTGTGACCCTTAGACCCAAAAAGAACAATCTTGCTTTCATCTGTCCACAAGATATTATGCCATTTCTTTTCAGGCCAGTCAATGTGCTCTTTGGCAAATTGTAAACGCTTCTGCACATGTCTTTTCTCAGCAGTGGGACTTTGCGGGGCTTCTTGCTGGAAGGTTAACCTCAATAAGACGTCTTCTGATTGTCACAGTACTCACTGTCAACTGAAGGTCTTGCTTGATCCTCTTGGATCCCATCATTGGCTGAGTCTTCGCCAGTTTGGCTATTCTTCTGTCCATTCGAGGGGTTGTCTTTCTTTTCTTCCTCGTTTTCAGTTTTTGCTCCCATTTCAGGGCATTTGAGATCATTTTAGCTGAACAGCCAATGATTTTCTGCACCTCTTTGTATGTTTTCCTTCTTTAATCAATTTTTTTATTAGGAAACGCTCATCTTCAGAACAGTGTCTTGAACGACCCATTTTCATTGTTTTTTCAGGAGAAATGCACAGCCAGCATGCCAGTTGTCTTGATCCTTAAATACGGATCACCTGTTAACACCCTTTTTTCCCAGAATACCCTCCCTAATTGATGCCCTCTCTAATTGAACTCACCACTGCTATTTTTCTGAACACACCCTTTTCAGTTAATCATTCAATTTCACAGAATCCACAGTATGCATGGCTGTCCTGTTGGGTTTGTTGGTTTTCTATACCTTTATTTTACCCCCCAGAAACTTATCTGGGGTATAGAGTTTGAAATGTTAATAAAACCAGTGATTTTCTTGCTGCTGTTGAGGCACTGCTATTATTTCGAACATGTCTGTATATATATATATATATATAAAATAACATGACGTCTAAATTTACTGTCCGACTGCATTTTCTTCAGTTCAAAATGGTGTAGATTTATAGAAAAAAACAATTTATATGTAGTGTAACCACATTCATTTTTTAAAAATCATTTGGCATTTCTAATTTTTTTAGTCACTGAACATGTCAAAATATCATCTGGTGTGACCGGTCAGGCATGACTGCTATTTTGGAGTTTTTTTTCAATATGGACCAACATTTCAAAAAAATGCTTTCAGCATCTTGTTGAATCAATGCCACGTAGAATTAAGGCAGTACTGAAGGGAAAAGGGGGTCAAACACAGTATTAGTATGCTGTTCCTAATAATCCTATAGGTGAGTGTAGTCATGGCATAGTGAATCAACATTGGAATTACATTTAAGCGGAATTCTCTGTCAACATACCTGTTTCTCTCAGTTTCCACAACAGACTTGAGCGACGGCCGTGCGCATGTAGCCTCACAATACACAGATGATAACAATTATCAACATATTTAATCAAAATTAAATGTAGGCCTACCTGAAACATTACAGCTTTCTTTTGGGCTGTAAACAATTCAACTAGGACAAGGCTAATCAAAGTCAATGCGTGTTAAATTACATTATAATATTACTAAGGTAGTAAAATCCACCGAACGCGGATAATTATAACATAGGGACATGAGACATACCGGGAAGCAAGACCCGGATGCGGGAGATTTAGGACACGTGGTTTATGGATTATTCCACCGGTGTCCGCGCAGCAGCAGAATAACGGGCTGCCTGCTCAGACAGGGGAGAGGTCTCTTTTTCACATTAAGCTTTTTCCTTAGAGTATCCCTTAATGAAGCAGATCACGCTTAATGTCAGCTAACGTCCATAATAATAGGACTTTGGGTCCGATTTTTTGACAGTTTTGACTGGACATGAGGAGCAATTTGTGAGAGAAATATGGTGATAATTGATCGTTGTTTAGGTACATTAAACCACGTTAAGCTTTTTCACATTAAGCTTTTTCCTTACAATATCCCTTAAAGAAGCAGATCACGCTTAATGTCAGCTAACGTCCATAATAATAGGACTTTGGGTCCGATTTTTTGACAGTTTTGACTGGACATGAGGAGCAATTTGTGAGAGAAATATGGTGATAATTGATCGTTGTTTAGGTACATTAAACCACGTTAAGCCTTTTCCTCGCCATAGACACTAATGAAGAAGAAAACGTTATCGTGAGATAACTTCTATAATCTTTGGATTTCAGTGTAGATTTTTTGACAGGTTTAAGTGTTAATGACAATATATGGCCATGGTAAATATGGTGATAATTGATCTTTGTTTAGGTAAATTAAATAACGTTAAGCCTTTTCCTTGCCATAGACACAAATGAAGAAGAAAACGTTATCGTGAGATAACTTCTATAATTGTTGGATTTCAGTGTAGATTTTTTGACAGGTTTAAGTGTTAATGACAATATATGGCCATGGTAAATATGGTGATAATTGATCGTCGTTAAGGTACATTAAACCACGTTAAGCTTTTTCACATTAAGCGTTTTAGAATGTCCCGTTTATGAACACTTTGAGAGAAGCCAATAGAATCTAAAAGAGAGATAAACGCAGTACTAAGGCTATCATTCTCATCGTCCACATGAATATTAAAATCCCCTACAATAACAACTTTGTCCGTTTTTAGCACTAAATTTGACAAAAACTCTGTAAATTCAAATAAGAGAAAACTACGGTGTCCGACATTGACTTTGCGTATGTACACACCGATTCAACATTAATCTTGGTGACCTCCGTTTGGCGTAACCGGGAGTCATTAACGCCAACGTGAATGACAATCTTACTGTATTTACGTTTATCCTTAGCCAGCAGTTTCAAATAAGACTCAACGTCGCCCGCTCTGGCCCCCGGGATGCACTTAACTATGGCTGCCGGCTTCGCTAACTTCACGTTTCTCAAAATAGAGCTGCCGATAACCAGAGTTGGTTTCTCAGCGGGTGTGTTGCTGAGTGGGGAAAATCTGTTAGAAACGCTAACAGGCTGGTGGCGGTCCATGGCCTTTGAAAGCTTACGACTAACTCTTCCTCGTCCTCGCACAGTCACCCAATTACTATGTCCTGGCTGCTCAGGAGTTGCCGGGGGACGGCTACTAGAGGCTAACTCAGGCTCAGGCCGGCCCGCGCCGACTACCGGGGGGGTTAACTACAGTAACTAATGACTGATCTATCATGGTGCAGATCCGGACTCGCCTCCATGTCTATAAATAAACTACACTTGTTACACATACCATTGCCGTTAAAGGATGCAGAGGAGTAACTAAACATCTCACACATCGAGCAAGAGAAAGTAGGAGACATGGCTAACTACTAAGCTAAAGTCGCTAGCAGCAAAAGTACGGTAGCGTTAGCGCTAGCTACCAAGCGTTCAAAACAACTGTTATTTAACGAAAGTCACTGAAAGACGTAAAGCAAATGCTTATGCCTATGCCCCGTTGATGCGAGCTCTAAGAGAAGCAAATGTAGTTTAATGCACAACCCTTTTATCAAGTTCCAGTCACTTCACCAGATATGGCTAACAGCTAAGCTGAAGTCGCTTGACGTTAGCTACCAAGCTTTCGAAAACTGTTTATTTAACGAAAGTCACTGAACATGTGAAGAACTGTGAGTGCTTAGGCAGAACTACTATAAGAATAAGTGTTTAGCGGACAGTTTGCCGCTGTAATAGCAAAACTAACAAATTGAACTAACGCTAGTATTTTAGCGAGCAGCAACACGCTACCACGCTTACCGTGTGATGCATTCAGGTCCATACACAAGAAGGTCAAATTTTTCTCTCTATCTCTATGCACCTAACTGGGATGATAAATTATTCATTGTCAAAATTATCTCAGTCCTGCCTGACCTAAACTCCCACCATTTAATTTTGAAAAAAAATTTTTAGGATTGATTTTCTTTTTTTTTTTGATAGCTATTTACTATTTGCTGTAAATAGCATAGAATAGTCCACTATTGTAATATCGGATCATGCGCCGTTGTTGCTTGACCTTTCCTTCACGCTTCTACAGAAAACACGTCCCCCATGGAGATTGAACTGCACTTTGTTAAATGATGATATATTCTGTAAAACAATGTCAAAAGCTAATGATGATTTCCTTATATGAACAACTCTGACCTCATATGCACATCACTACTTTGGAAGACTCCAGTTGTCCGAGGAGAGATTATATCGTACTCTGAATAAATTGAAAAAAACAAGAACCAGAAAAGCTTATGGAAAGAATAAGAGAAGTGGACAGCAAACTTTCAGTCTCAGTCTCCTGAATTGGACAAAATTAGACAAAATCCCCAGATGAATTACAATTTACTCTCAACCCAAGAGACAGAAAAGTTACTGTTACGATCACACAGATTGTTTATGAGTATGGTGAGAAGGCAGGATGCCATTTATTATCTCAAATCAAGGCCCACTCAACATCCCAGCAGATTAGACAAACAAATACCCACTCTGGTGAATTTACAGTGATCCTTTCAAAAAAACCTTTTATTCCAATTTGTACACCTCTCAATCTCCCCCTAATAATTTGATGCGATTTCTTGATAAACTGGAATTCTATACCTGCTACTTAGGTCAGCGAGATGGATTGTCCCATAAAACCTAGTGAAATAGCAGACTCAATTAGACTAATGCAAAGCCGCAGGGTTGTTGGTCCGGACAGTTATTATTATAATAATTTTACAAAAGATTTATTGATAAATTGGCCCCTCTCCTTTTAAAAATGTTTAACAACTCTCTGGACCCTGTCCCAGACTCTCACTGAGGCCAGGATTACTTTAATACTAAAAAGTGGCACAGATGACTCAGATTGCAGCTCTTACCACCCAATTTCTTATTTAAATGCAGACTATAACATTCTAGCTGAAGTGTAAGCTATCCGGCTTGAACAAGCGCTGCCTATTATTATCTCACCCAACCAAACCAGGTTTATGAAAAACAGACACTCCTCTAACAAAGGCTCCTTGATATTATTTTCTCTTTACCAGTGCATGAGAAACCAGAGGTTGTGGTCTCTTTTGATGCTGAGAAAGCTATTGATAGGGTGGAGTGGGGGTACGTCTTTGAGGTTTTTTCAGAGATTCTGTATCGGTCCCAAACTTATTTCCTGGATTACTCTCTTGTATTCTTCACTAAGGTCCTCCATAAACACTAGAGCTGACAGTCTTTCATTTGTTATTTTTTTTAATATTCAAATAATATTTTAATATTTAATGCACAAATGTTAAATATTTACTACACTACTCAGGGTTATGCAATGGCAATGCCACTAAGCATGTGGTTGTTTTTACACGTTCTGTCCACTAGAGGGACTTCCAACATCAGCCTGGTCTTGAAGGGGATCTAGGTCAGGATGCATTGCATTTCTTGCATGCTGCTCTCTGTTTACATTATATTCCACCACAAGCACACAGCAACAAACACAAATCAACATAGAACTGTGCTGCTCTGTTGTAAAGGTTAACAGTGCTGTCACTACTATTTTAGCAACATGTTTCTTGCAGTTTGCCACAATACTGAGAATTAAGTAAGAAGGTAATATATGAAGTCGATCCTAACTCTGACAGCTGTATAGTCAGCTTTTTACTATTCGAATTATGGTTGAGTTTCAGAATTCGTTCCAACAGCCCTAATAAATATTAATGGGTTGAGGTCCCAATATTTCACCCCTGGCAGAGGATCCCGTCAGGGGTGTCCTCTGAGTCCGTTGGTGTTTACAGTGGCTATTGAGCCATTATCTATTGCACTTAATGTCAGAAACTCTCAGGTTCTGAACACAAGGTACAGTGAGGAAAATAAGTATTTGAACACCCTGCTATTTTGCAAGTTCTCCCACATAGGAATCATGGAGGAGTCTGAAATTGTCTGAAATTGTCATCGTAGGTGCAAGTCCACTGTGAAAGACATAATCTAAGGTCTGGAGACTGGCTAGGCCACGCCAGAACCTTGATATGCTTCTTACAGAGCCACTCCTTGGTTCTCCTGGCTGTGTGCTTCGGGTAACATTGTCATGTTGGAAGACCCAGCCTTGACCCATCTTCAATGCTCTAACTGAGGGAAGGAGGTTGTACCCCAAAATCTCGCAATACATGGCCCCGGTCATCCTCTTCTTAATACAGTGCAGGAACGTCACACAAAACACAAAAACAAACCAGACAGACATGGAAAACAAGCTCAAAGGGGTGGGTTCATGACACTTAAATCTGCCAACTTCAATAAACTTCTTCTAAGGAATTCTTCACCTTTCGTTATATGCAGATGATTTATAACTATTTGTTTCCGACCCAGTATCAACCATGCCACGAATAACTGAAACATTAAACATGTTGGGAACTTTTTCCCTATAAATAATGTTTCCCTTCAGATACCTGATAGGCTTCTTCCCTTTAAGATGTCTATAAACAACTTTAAGTATTTAAGTGTCAACATTTTTCGAAAATTATCTGGCCTTTACCAGGAAATATCCCGCCTCTAATTGATAAGCTTAAAATAGACCTAGAAAGATGGAAGGTCTTGCCCAAGGTATATCCATCTGATAACATACTGATCATTACGTTATCTGATCAAATTTAAGGTTGTACATAGTATTTATCTTACTAACTCCAAACTTTCCAAAATATATCACGATGTCACTGATAAATGTAATAGGTGCCACATGTCACCAGCTAACATGGCACATACGTTTTGGGCTTGTCCTCGTCTTCAGGGTTACTGGACAGCTATTTTTAACCACCTGTCTAGGGCTTTAAACGTTGTATTGACCCCAAGTGCAGAGACTTCTATTTTTGGAGTATAACCAGGCCATTGTTTGCTTGGGAGGAAAATAAGGGATGCTATTGCCTTTGCATCCTTATTAGCACGTAGAAGGATATTGTTGGAGTGGAAGTCCCCAAAGCTTCTTTATGGCTTAAAGACCTCATGATGTTCTTGTCTCTGGAAATTAAATTCAGCTTGAGGGGGTTAGGTACATTTCTAAGTTAATGATAAAATTTGAACAATTAGAAATAAAATTCATCACCTTTTGGCCTCAACTTCTAACAGTTCACCTTTAAACGCAGTAGCACTAGAAAGAATGACAAGACCTTAGACTGCTTCTGTCCTATAGACCTTCAGCAATTAATGTTAAAGGTCTCTTCAGCTAAGCCATTTAGACCCCATTCCAACGAGGCTACTTAAAGAAGCATTTCCTGTGGTTAACGCTTTATTACTAGATATGATCAATATGTCTCTATTAACAGGTTATGTACCGCAGTCATTTAAAGTAGCTGTGATAAAACCTCTCCTGAAAAAAACCTCAATCATGAGATCTTAGCCAACTATAGACCTATATCTAACCTTCCCTTTCTCTCCAAGATCCTTGAGAAGGTAGTCGCTAATCAGTTATGTGATTTTATACATAGCAATAGTTTATTTGAGGACTTTCAGCAGGATTTAGAAAGCATCATAGCACAGAGACGGCACTGGTGAGAATTACTAATGACCTTCTAACTGCTGAAGACAAAGGACTTGTCTCTGTACTTGTCTTATCAGATAGTGCTGCATTTGACACCATTAACCATACCATTCTGTTACAGAGATTGGAACATTTACTTGGCATTAAAGGAATTACACTAAGCTGGTTTAAGACCTATTTTTCTGATCAATCTCAATTTGTTAATGTTAATGATACATCTTCTAAGTACGCTAAAGTTAGCCATGGCATTCCACAAGGCTTACTGCTGTGACCAATCCTATTCTCCTTACTTATGCTTCCTCTATGCAATATTATTAATCACTCATTTAACTTTCACTGTTATACGGATAACACCCAATTATACTTGTCAATCAAACCAGACGAAACCAGTCAGTTAGCTAAACTTGAAGCATGCATTAAAGATATAAAATCATGGATGACCTACAATTTTCTGATGTTAAACTCAGACAAAACTGAAGTTATTGTGCTGGGCCCTAAACACCTCCAACCCTCTTTATCTAAAGATATAGCTACTCTAGATGGTATTGCCCTGGCCTCCAGCACTACTGTCAGACATCTAGGAGTTATTTTTGATCAGGATATATTCTTTAACGCCAATCTAAAGAAACATCTTCGTAACATTGCCAAAATTAGGAACATCCTGTCTCAAAACGATGCTGAAAAATTAGTCCATACATTTGTCACTTCCAGGCTGGACTATTGTAATTCCTTACTATCAGGTTGCTCAAATAAGTCCCTTAAGACTCTCCAGCTGAGCCAGAATGCTGCAGCGTGTGTTCTAACAAGAACTAAGAAAAGAGATCATATTTCTCCTGTTTTAGCTTCTCTGCATTGGCTTCCTGTAAAATCCAGGGTTGAATTTAAAATTAGAGCTCTAAATGGTCTAGCACCAACATATCCAGAAGAGCTCTTAGTACCTTATTATCCCACTAGAGCACTATGCTCCCAGAATTCAGAGTTTCTTGTGGTTCCTAGAGTCTCTAAAAGTAGAATGGGAGCCAGAGCCTTCAGCTATCAGGCTCCTCTACTGTGGAACCAGCTCCTTGTCTGGGTTCGGGGGGCAGAAACCGTCACCACATTTAAGAATAATCTGAAAACTCTCCTTACCCTGTCTCTCTTAGTTATGCTGTTATAGTTCTAGACTGCCACGGAGCTTCTTTCCTTTGACACACTGAGCTTTCTCCTCTCCCTTTCCATAACTGAAATGTTACTAACCTGGCTCTGGGGAATTCACTCCCCGGAGTATTTATTATTTAATTTTTATGAAATTCATAAAACATTTGTGTGTACAAATGACAAGTTTTGGTTTAATGGAGGCGTTATGTGCCAGACTATTTCATGGCCAGGAGCCTATTGGTTAACGGGGAAGCACACAATGATGACAAGTCCCTGCACCCAGTTAAGAAACAGCTCGGCACAAACCTCACCATCCAGGTCAGTTGAATTAAATTGGTAAATCACAAAAGGGTGCTTTATTTAAAGGTACAATATGTAATATTTCTGCATTAAAATGTCCAAAACCGATTATACTTATGTTATACATTTTGTTGAACTGTTTACTTACACTATCCCAAATGGTTCCAACAATGTTTAAACCCAAGGAAATCTGTAATTTCATTTTAATGACACAGGACATATCGTTTGGTCGCCTGTCAGTGGCGTTATATAACCTTTGACCCCTCTAGTTATTCTAACTTTTGTCAAAACACGGGAACTCAGATGATACGTTTGAGACTAATTGTAAATCATACAATGTCACAATAAATTATACTCTGTAATAGTTTTTTTCTGCCACACAGCATAATTTTTTATTGATTACATGCCACTTTGGAACACAGTAATACAGAAGAGACCTAATTTATTGATATATTTTAATGTCAATAAATCCAGATTAACGTTACTACAATGTGCTACGTTGACAAGTAACTTTAGCTAATGCTTTTAGTATAATTGTTTTGACCATGATTAACAGCACTGGGCTAACCCACGATTAAGTTTGCTTCGTGATGTTAGCTATAGATAGACGACTAATCTAATGCTAACTTAGCCAGCTAGCAAACCCCAGTCTGTCTGCCTCACTCCCCCAATGCTAAGAGACTTTAGTCGGGATGAGAGGGGACAACAGCCCCGGGGACACACTGTTAACATTTGTTAGCTACTAGACAGACATGAGAGTGGTGTAAATCTTCTCATCTTATTCTCTATAAGAAAGCAAATACGTGGATTTTCCAAAATATCAATATCAAACTATTCCATCAATGCAGAAATTAGGTCCTGCAAGGTAACAGCCAATAACCAGACCTTCTCCTACTGTGTCTAATGTTTCTGAGACACCAGATTTGTTTTGAGTGAGAGTTTCGGTGGTGGTTAGTCATAGTCGAGCCCTGTGTTGTACACATTCACTGCAGACTTCCCTCTGGGGTTTTCTATACTTCTGTCTTTTGTGTTTTTGTTTTTTTAAACAATATACTGTACAACAGCAATGATTTGTTATTAGGTTAACTGCGACAGTAAACTCTAGGCAGCCTGTCTCTGGTGGAACAGAAAGTCTTGGAAAAGTATTGTTCTAATCACACCTATGGCCAACTTCTATGTTTGTTTTGTTTTGACTATAGAGCCAGATTCCATCTCAATGTCGAGATTTGCGTCCCTTTGCTGCATGTCATCGCCCTTCTGTCTTCAAGCTATCCTGTCACTTAAATGTATTTTTTTCTGCAGCTGTTCAAGATGGATGACACACCTCCACTTCCTCCCAAGCTGTACAAAAGTGAAGCCAAAATATCCTGGATACAGGCACTGGGATCTTGTAATTTTGGAGCCCCCGTCTGCGCAATAGTGATCAGGCGATGGAGCTGTGGCATTACAGTTCTGCCCATACACTCACCAGACCAAAGGCGAGTCTATCACAGCTAGCAATGACATTTAGCCCCGTTTTTGTAGCATCAAATAACTAATTAAAACCAAACATCAGAAAAATTAACTCTCAAGCGATCAAGATTTTTGGATTCACTTTTAAAGAGCTGTCAAGCCGTCATCTATATATGCAGGTAACGTCCAGCCACTGTAGAAACATGGTGGTGCAACATGGGAGAGCACCTGCTCCCTGTGTAGATATGAAGGGCTTATTCTAAGTTTACAAAACAAGTTTCTTAGTTTCAGATGATTATATACTAATGAAAACATAATTATGAACTTTATATTTCTGCTTTGGATATTTCTTAGCTTAGAGATTTTACCTTAGGAACACATATCTGTGGTAAAATATAAAACTCAAGGTTCCCTTAGCTGGCTAGCTAGCTACAGTGCATCATTGCAGAGCATATGTGGAAAATGTCACAGCTTTGACAAAAAAACTTTTTTTTATTCTTTGGCAATAGATCAATCTTAAATATAATTTCAAATAAATATTTGTATATTTTTTATAATATAACATACATTGATAATTATCACACTTAAGAAAAGCTGCTTGTACATTCAAAGTAGATCAATGTCTGTATAACTTTTGGATTGTAAAGGGGAACTGTGATCTGTAACGGTTGAACTGTTTCCCTTCATTCATTTTCTTCTTCAAGCAATGGCTGTGGGAGAGAGCAGATAAAGATAATTATGAAATACTTCATTAAAATTAATCCTCTAATCTCATCAACTGCACTGATTTTCTCACCGTGTAAGCCAGAACCTCAGGACTGGACTCTGGTCGCTGCCATTTGTGGTTGGACAAAATCACGAGGACAACTAGGCCGAAGGCTACAATTAAAACTCCTAATGAATTTCCTAACAAAGCCTCGGATGGAAGGTTAGCATACGCCTGAGTTCCAGTGCTGTGGGAAAGAAAACACATGTAAGAGAGCAATTTAATAATTGTATCTTTTAGGGAAATATTACTAAAAAGTAACTCAGAAATATGCCACTCACAGAACAAAGAACAGTTTCTCGTTGATTCCAGAAATACATGCAGCGATGCTGAGCCACAGTATGCTGCCTCCCATCCACACATGGACAGGTTTCAGGAGAGCACGTATTGATACGGGGGAGCAGGGCAGAAGGAAGCCAGCCATACCCACCACCCACTGAAATAACGAATGCAGGGACAGACATCCACAGACACAGTAAACATACAGGCTGATAACCAAAGCTCAACCATGTCTCAGATTACAACAAAAAGAAAACATGTTATTACATGTCTATTAAAGCAATTTAGATCGTCCTCGTAAAGTTGTATACCTGTATGGCAAAAAGAGCTACAGCAGCGATTCCAATCCAACTGTGCAAAGAGTAGAGGTTGGGAATGTTTTTATCATTGTGGAAGCCAAACACAGCACAAAGACCCACAATTGACAGAAGCAGAGCAAGGAACATCAGTGTGGCATGCAGCAGCTTCCAGGGGAGTTTATTCTGACCCCAGGTCAGGGGGACACGGTACAACACAGCTCCTGCAGGGAGGAAGCAACAAGAGGAAAGACGCAACATTTCATCTGTACATTATAGTTATGTTGTCGACTGTGGCTCTGGAGTGCACTGAGAAAATATCCCTGATAATGTCACCAGGGTCATAAATGTATTTTGGTTCCCTTGATTTTGGCTTTAAGCCTTTTTGTTACAAACTGGAGGCATGCAGTTTGAAAGACCTGGGTGTATTTACACTACCGTTCAAAAGTTTGGGATCACCCAAACAATTTTGTGTTTTCCTGAAAAGTCACACTTATTCACCACCATACGTTGTGAAATGAATAGAAAATAGAGTCAAGATATTGACAAGGTTAGAAATAATGATTTGTATTTGAAATAAGATTTTTTTTACATCAAACTTTGCTTTCGTCAAAGAATCCTCCATTTGCAGCAATTACAGCATTGCAGACCTTTGGCATTCTAGCTGTTAATTTGTTGAGGTAATCTGGAGAAATTGCACCCCACGCTTCCAGAAGCAGCTCCCACAAGTTGGATTGGTACTTCTTGCGTACCATACGGTCAAGCTGCTCCCACAACAGCTCAATGGGGTTCAGATCTGGTGACTACGCTGGCCACTCCATTACCGATAGAATACCAGCTGCCTGCTTCTGCTCTAAATAGTTCTTGCACAATTTGGAGGTGTGTTTAGGGTCATTGTCCTGTTGTAGGATGAAATTGGCTCCAATCAAGCGCTGTCCACAGGGTATGGCATGGCGTTGCAAAATGGAGTGATAGCCTTCCTTATTCAGAATCCCTTTTACCCTGTACAAATCTCCCACCTTACCAGCACCAAAGCAACCCCAGACCATCATATTACCTCCACCATGCTTAACAGATGGCGTCAGGCATTCTTCCAGCATCTTTTCATTTGTTCTGCGTCTCACAAACGTTCTTCTTTGTGATCCAAACACCTCAAACTTGGATTCATCCGTCCACAACACTTTTTTCCAGTCTTCCTCTGTCCAATGTCTGTGTTCTTTTGCCCATCTTAATCTTTTTCTTTTATTGGCCAGTCTCAGATATGGCTTTTTCTTTGCCACTCTGCCCTGAAGCCCAGAATCCTGCAGCCGCCTCTTCACTGTACATGTTGACGCTGGTGTTTTGCGGGTACTATTTAATGAAGATGCCAGTTGGGTACCTGTGAGGTGTCTGTTTCTCAAACTAGAGACTCTAATGTACTTATCTTCTTGCTCAGTTGTGTAACACGGCCTCCCACTTCTTTTTCTACTCTGGTTGGAGCCTGTTTGTGCTGTCCTCTGAAAGGAGTAGTACACACCGTTGTAGGAAATCTTCAATTTCTTAGCAATGTCTCGCATGGAATAGCCTTCATTTCTAAGGACAAGAATAGACTGTCGAGTTTCAGATGAAAGTTCTCTTTTTCTGGCCATTTTGAGCGTTTAATTGACCCCACAAATGTGATGCTCCAGAAACTCAATCTGCTCAAAGGAAGGTCAGTTTTGTAGCTTCTGTAACGACCTAAACTGTTTTCAGATGTGTGAACATGATTGCACAAGGGTTTTCTAATCATCAATTAGCCTTCTGAGCCAATGAGCAAACACATTGTACCATTAGAACACTGGAGTGATAGTTGCTGGAAATGGGCCTCTATACACCTATGTACATATTGCACCAAAAACCAGAAATTTGCAGCTAGAATTGTCATTTACCACATTAGCAATGTATAGAGTGTATTTCTTCAAAGTTAAGACTAGTTTAAAGTTATCTTCATTGAAAAGTGCAGTGCTTTTCCTTCAAAAATAAGGACATTTCAATGTGACCCCAAACTTTTGAACGGTAGTGTATATGGCAGGGGAAGTCTAATGAAAAATGCTTTGTTGTTGTTTTGGAGGTTGAGTCATACTAGGCACCGAAAGGTGAGATATATAAGCTTTATTAAAGTCCAATACTCATCACTCGAGTAGCCCATGAAGAAAATGTGTTAATACCTTTTAATGGCTGAATGAATGAATGAATAACTCTTTTAACATACTAATCGTTAATAGCTTACAAATGATCAGTATGTCATATGTTAATGGAAAATGCTGAAAGGTGTGTCTATTAGTCACTTATACTTGTAATAAAGTTTATAAGAATCCCATTTTGTATGCATTTTAATATATTTCAATGAGGAAGTATCTCAACCTTAAAGTTTAAATAATTGCCAACATCTTAGAGATACAACTCTGAAAAAATAACAACCACCAGTGAACACAGACATTTTGTCACATACTTTCACAAATGTTCATCACACATGTGGAACATTATGACATGTTGTGTGTGCTGCGCACATAACACATTTATTATCATTGCTGCTTTGACACCTTTCAAAACCTTTAACGCCATTTAACATCCAGAGGGGCTGCCCTAAGTGTGCATTGTACATTGATATTTGTATTACACTTAAAAAGGGTGAGGAATGACCAAATGCATCTATTATCCAGTATTCATTTCCCCACACATTGATTAGTACATTTAGGCAGAAAAGGGCTCAAAAATCTAATGCAATCGCTTAGCAGCAGTGCGAAGTGTCTACTTTGTATTGACTCATTGTGTTTACATAAAGGCATCCAAACAGAGAACGTACCCATCATCCACATCCAAAAAAAAAAAAACTGTGACTGCAATCACTGAGGTGTGGCACTTAACGTGGACTTTACCTCACATTTATGATACTGAAGTCATGCATAAAATTATATGCTAGGTCGCTTTGCAACCTGTAATGTGTAATTATCTTAATACAGTCTGACTGTCACGAGGAAAAACAGAAGTGATAAACAGAAATGAAATCGTTTAAACAAAAAATGAAAAAGCACTCACCAGTGCCGTACAGCACAACAAGACCTGTTACCATCAGAACAGGGTGCCAGTTGAACTGCAGTGCTGAGCCGTCCCAGGCAAAACCACCACGCCACTGGCTATTCCACAAACAGACACACACCACGCAGGCAAGGCCCAGACCCAGGCACAGCACGTAGCATATGTAGAAGTTCACGATGGACCTCATCCTGGACGGAAATGTAGGCTAAACCATACAAAAGGAACAAAATCAGAAAAAATAGAGTTGCAGGTGTCATATTGCTGATTTAATCCCAAAATGATTTAGTTACTGGTAATTTGCTGTTCAAATTATGAATTAATGATTATTATGATTAAGACTGGGCTAACTTTGGTTAAAAGTTTTTTTTAAGACATCTGGGTCACTTATAGCCCTTGTTTCAACAGCATTTCAACTGCTTTCTAAACAATGACAGTATAGCACCTAGACGTCTAGCTCAGTTTAAAGTTTATGTCCAAAATCAATGTTAAAAACCTTCTTTTTCACCCTTTTTTCAGTTGCAATGCATAAATGAACTGCCAAAATGGAATGTTAAATTCAGTTAGTACTAGAAACAATAAAAACATATACGTGCGTGTAAAATTTCACTTGAAATCCTTTTGAAAATCTCAACTTTTCCATTAGAAAAAAACTAAATTGCAATTAAAGTGGTTGATTCAACCACTTTAAATTGTTGTTTAGCCTATCTCTTCTAACCTTTAACTGCTATTTATTTCAGCATCACATTAAACTCAACATTGTATCACAAGCTGGACATTTGATTATCATAAGAAATGTACACCAGTGCCTTACCTTGTCCACAGATGCTGTGCTGTATCTCACAACACGCCCTAATCTACAATACCGATCTCAACTCCACATTATGTAAAAATTATTGCTTTATGTCGTGACTTTCCCTGGTTACTCGTTAACAATAGTTAAAGTGTTATCTGCTCTCACTTCGTGTTTCTCTGGTCCAGCTGAAGTCTCACTTCCACATTCAGTTGTATTGTGGTGGCTGAGGGGGAAGCAGTCAGAGGTGGAAGAACAGCTGGGAGGTAAGGGGCCAGCTTGCTGCATCTGCTACCCATAAATATGATGGAAAGTGAGAGTACGACACATTAGTCAGTTTGTATGTAAAGCAATTAGAAACATCCAATCAGCTAACTAAAAACTGTATTTTCTTCTGTCAAACAAATATAGGCTGCAAAATACAAAAAAGTAAAACAATAAAAATAAAAAATAAAAGATTAAGTGGAGTTAAAACGGGATAAAGTTACCCAGTTGCTTTTTCGCAAAGGAACACATGACATACATACGCTTGTTTACATCTTGAGTTTGACATTCGTGTAATTCGTGCATTCAGCAAACTAGTTCAACTATAGTTTTAAATTGAGTGTCGGTAATAAATTCCTTAAGTATAACATTTCATGTCTCAGGGTGGTTTAAGCAAGGCAACATTTGATTAGCTTCTCTTTCAAAAAGTCTTGCAACATTAACGTCCCAAGTTAACGTTACGTAACGTTACTGCTGATAGCATAGGCTATACAAAAAGTCTGACTAATTCACGTGTTAAACTGCGTATATTCGTGTACCTTATTTACATAGGCCTACATTCCACATCTTAGATTATGCGACTGACAACGCGAGGACGAAAGCTGTATAGGTTACCTTTCTTATACTGTCTGGGTAAACATATTTCAGGAAGAAATAACGCATTTCCTTATTGACAACGCAGGGCCTTGTGGGAAATGTAGTTTTATTTGTCACCGTTGTACCCCGCATCACTCCACATTACGATGATTTCCATAATTTTACAATTAAATTGAATAATTCAAAGTCCTGCGCTTTGATGCTCCAGCTCAAAGTTGATGCTTTGCCCTCCAGTTCTTTTGATGATATTTTCTTCAGCTCTGAAATTCCAGCCTCCATGATAAAATAAGATGATAAAAACTTTATTGATCAACTACGAGAAATACATTCATTGCAACACTTAAAGGAATAAGAGTTAGAAGGAGAAATTAAAATATAGCACACACACATGAAATATTTAACAAACAATAAAGCAAGGGAAATTAAATAAAAAAAATAAAAAAAGCTATAAACTGTTTAGCCACTAAACAAGTCTGAAGTTGTATTAGCATAGGCTACATTATGAATTACTACTGCTTTGCCTCTCAGGCTGTGTGGCTGTGATCATGGTATGTGTTGAACTGAAAATCTAAGGGATGCTACTGAAGGAAGAGGGCTATGGCTGCATCACGGATGTCAATAGGATTAAGGGTACTTAGCCCCCAGGGGGCTAATTTGTAGCTTGCATTTTCAAAATCTTTGCACTCATATCTTTGGTAACTGTATAAGAGCTACACTTATATCAACAACCAATCAAAACAAAGCAATGTCTAAGCAAGTAAAAAGTGACAGACATATCCTCTTCTTCCATTCTACTTTGTTCAACAAAAGTTACTGTAATGTTAGCTTTTAGACACATTAAAGCTGCATGGGGAATTTTCTTAGAACAGATTTTTGTCCTGATGAGTTCTTCTGTAAATGCTATCGGTCTGCTCATGTAAATGTGTGATAATTAAAGTAATAGCATACTATATCTAAGTCCTCTCTCTATAAGATAAGTTGTCTAAAGAATGCTATTTAATTACACTAATTACTGTAATTGCGCTGTGTCAGAGTGTCATTTTGTCATTTAGTTTGGCTTTCATACAGGATAACCCAAGAACCAGAATTTTTGACAACACAAGTTTGAGTTTGTACAATGTATGATATAAATCAACAATTATTGATATTGATAAAGCTATTGATAAGGATCCTATTTAAAGTGGCTACTGTCTAAATATAATAACCTGATGGTGGAAGGAATAAAAGATTTGGAGTAACAATTACGCTGATGTAAAAGGATTGTATTTATATAGCGCTTTTCTAGTTTTAACAACTACTCAAAGTGCTTTTACATAGTACAGGAACCATTCACACACAGTGTGATTGAGGCTGCCGTACAAGGTGCCACCTGCTCATCAGATAAGCATTCACTCCAAAGGCGCAGCAGGGACAACTCGGGGTTCAGTGTCTTGCCCAAGGACACTTTGACATGGGTCTGTGGGCATCTGCTCATGTTTAGCCTAGCCTACATTTAGGCAACATCTACATATTTATTTAATTTATCACAGCCAGTGAATGCAGAAAGTTAAGTTGGTGTGTGTGCATGCAGCCAGTTCAGACCAAATAGTAGCAACGAGACGAGATCAATCCTCCAGTTACTTGCAACGCTCTAAAAGCTACCAGTTTCTTTCAGAATCATCATGATAGCACGACGACTCTTTCTACTTCTGTCTAACTTAGGACTTTTTGGCTGTTTTGTAGGTGGATATAGGCTATATCATTTGTTGCGTCTAAATATAACAACATTTAGGGTAGCTTCAGTCCCCCTAAAATAGGCCTAACGACGTCGCTGGACTGCATGATGACTGACCTGAAGGTTGTCAGTTGTCTTTCAGCTCCACCTGGAGGCAGTATTAGTCTGTATTTCATTTGTTCTTCTGTGCAGCAGGTTTTATGCTGCTCTAAAGCTGCAAGGCATAAACTTGTATGTTGTAGTAAACTTGTATGTTAAAGGTTTTTTTGGTCATAAAAATATATACACACTTTACTGACTGTATTATCTTGAATATTATTATCATATGTATTGTAATAGACAATTATGAGGCTATATGTTACTGTGATTCCGTTCAGTCTTCATTGTCTTCGGTTTGCAGCAACGGAGGGTGCAAGAAAAACAGTGCCTCTCAAGGGCCTTGCTTGTGGGATGGGAGTAGCTCTGTGCGTGGGGAACAGGGTTGGGAACCGTACCGACCAAAGTACAGTGTGGACTGGTAGCTGGAGAGCTGCCAGTTCACCTCCTGGGCACAGGCAAGGTGCTATTGAGCAAGGCACCAAACCGACAACTGCTCGGGGCACCTGTCCACCAGACGCAGACATCTCACTATGACATCTATCCATTTGTACATGTATAGGACCTGAGCATGTGTGTATTGTGGTCTAACAACATACTACAACATACGCTAATACATACAGCAGTTCTCAGAAAAAACACTACAATTGAGGTGAATGTGCATCAATATATCTCAAACAGAGCGTCTGAGCCACTTTCCTCCAGCGCTGTTCTCTGAAACATCTGTGACAGATTCCTTGAAGTGATGTTTTCAAATCCTTATCCCAGCCCCCTTTCAGTGTGACCGGCCTCAGCAGCACAGTGTTGAAGATTCGGATGCTTGGGTAGAGTGGGCAAAGTTGGCTGTGTGACACGGTGGGACAGCTTCAGGATTTTGTAAGGGGACATCTGAGTTAATGTGGGATATTTCCTTTACTCCTTAGATTCTGGCATGGCATAGACTTTGTCTCATCTTTACAGCCCTATGGTGGATTCACACCCTCTGTTTTCTGAAGCCAGAGATGCAGAAAGAGTAGGCTTAGTTCCAAGTCTTCATTCTCTGAAAAGTTTTTAAATAACTCATAAAAGTTTAAGTACTGACAAAACGTAATGATAAAAAGTATGTTACTAAAAACTAAAGGTAAAACAAGACCAATCAGTTTACAACCCTGCTAGAGGTTCTTTGAGGCTGTACTAGCCCACAGCGTTTGAGCTAAATGCAAACATCAGCATGCTAACATTCTCACAATGACAATGTTAACATACTGATGGTTAGCAGGTAAGCAATAATGTTTACCATCTTCATCAGCTTCATTTATCTGGAATGCTTTCTGTTGATAATTACCACTATGCATAAAGTACAGCTGAGACTGATGGAAATGTCATTAGGATTGCAAGATTTTGGTCATAAATGAGTAAAAAGTTGTTCAGACATTCCACATTCAAAACCACAAATGTCAACCTCATGGTGGTGCTATCCAACTATCCAATAGCTGTTAGGATTTTCAGTAAAGACCAAATTGGTGGACCAACTGAGCGACAGACTGAACATGCCATGCCGTTAATGATATTCTTTTAGGCCCGAAATTTGATGACTCTTCCTAAAGTAAAATGCAAACATGTTTTGGGTTACCAGTTAACAATTGTTAACATTTTTAAATTTGAGATTCTTAAACAGAGGTTACAACTTCTCATATAGAGGTTAAAAATGCCTGTACCTATTTAAATAACTTTTAGGTTCACCATAGTGTTTCAAATCAAGGAAAATTATGGTAAATCTTAAATATTTTAGGAAATTCACTTCTTTTTTGAGAGTTATACGAGCATATCAAAACCACTCTCATAACTGTGGTTAATGTGGCTCGGAATAGACCCCCGGATAATCGGATGAAGATGGATGCATGATCTGTTCCTTCGAACAGGCAGTAAGCTTAGCTTAACATGAAGAGTGGAAAAAGCCTGGTTCTTTCTAAAGTTGACACAATCTGCCCACCTGCATCTCTAAAGCTTGCTACTTAACACCTTATACTGCATCATTGTGCAGTTAGGGTTATTTTTGCAACTATAAAATGTGGCACACTGCTTTGTGGGAATGTTTGCAATGGACTCATTTGTTGTCACTGTGAGGTCATCAGGCAAACAGAGGAAACTTCAGGAAGTTACTGCTCCTGGTTTGATTCACTTTACATGTTCCCAGTCAAAAAAAATGGGCCATAGGAAATTTATTGTGTGAGATTATTATGATCAACCAGCAGATGGAAAACTCCCTCTTTCTTGCCTTATCATGCCAGACAAAACAATATAATATTAGTTACGGGAACATATCTCTTTCTCATGCCTGTCTGGTGAGGAATTCAAAAGACCCCCCGGAAAACGTCCCTTACCCTCCAAGAAAGAGGGGGTAAAAGGAAGATATGCCAGCTCTGTGTCCCAAGAGACACTAAAACAAGCCTCCCGTGCTAGAAATGTCTACATTTGAAAGGCACACGCCAAAATGATCACACATGGCCACTCATACACACACACAAATGTATGTTTTATGTTATCACGATGTGCTTTTGGGGGTTGAATCTGTTTTTAAAAATAATTGTCTTGAATGTTCTTTCTGGATAAAATCACATCAGTCAGTTTTGATCAGAAACAGATGTTTCTTATGGCAGAAATCTAAAAAGTCTTTCTAAACAGTATCCTGAACAGTCTGTGATAACCTCTGAATATGTTTTCCATTGGACCTTATAGCCAAAATAATATGTATGTTTTCCTTTTACTGAAAGAAGTGGTATTATTTCAGCTCACTGAGTTTTATATATCATATGTTACAAAATAAAGTGTAGAATTTGTAATAATGACTAGTTGGTAAAACAAATGTCACACACATAATCTGGTGACAATTTATGCTTTATGTTAAAACAGTCCAGCCAATTTTGGCCAGGAACACCATAATAGGAATCAAGGAGCAAACACAATACAAAGGTGTTTAGTGCAGAGCTACTGCAGGTGGATGGATTCTGAAAAAATCTTTCATTTTCTGTCAACACTTGGTTGAGATTATTTTCAATTCCTGTGTTAACTCATGCTTTGACCTCCTTTTGTTATTTACATATTCAAATCTTTTTTGTCCTTGAATGCATGCTGCGTCAACTGTCTGATTTTACAGCAGTTCAGGTCAGAAAGCCCTCACAGACAAAGTGTACGATCCCCGCAGGGAATGAAACTGACATTTTGGTTATTATGCTGTGGAATATATGAAATTCAAAATTAAAGAGTCAACTGTGATTTCATCCTGATCTACAGTGTGGAGCCATTCTGTTTGGCAGTGAATAGAGGGCTGACTTTGTGAATAAGAAATTACTCCTTTTCTGAAAAAGTAATCCTGAATTCTGTCACAGTGACCTTTTCTATCTTAAAATTCATTATCTACAGAATTGCACATCAGTATAACAAATTCAGATTAAGGGGTGGGAAAAAAGTCCTCTTCTATCTAGCAAAGAAGTTAGTATATTGAATGTAGTATATTTTACACTCATATTTAGAGCTGAATTTTACTTGTTTTGTCCTTTCCTTCCTATGGAGTAGCCCTGAAGGCCAAAAAAGGAAGAGTGAATGCCTTTTTATTCCCTTCTCAACATTGATTAGCATAGCTCTTAGTATAAAGACTGGCAAGCTGTTTTATCACCTTCTTACTTGGCCTGAATGGCGTGATCATCACAGCTTTCATAAAAATTAGGCCCATTCACTCAAAATTGCACATAATAAGTACCCAGAATCCTGTTGGAACAGCACTTACATGGATGAGACAAGAATTGTGTGAGTCATTTATTACTGAATAGATGAATGTAAGCACAATGGTCATGAAAATGTAGTTTTGAATTGAAGGGATGCAAACCGAACAGTGCACTATTATCGGTATTGTGGTGTGGCAATGGGGAAACAACCCAAGAGAGTGCTTTCTTCAAAAGGGAACCAATAGTAATATCACCACTGGATGTCAATGTGATCCCAAAGGACACACACACACACACACACACACACACACACACACACACACACACTAGAGGTTTTCGGGTCTCTGCCTTCAGCTCCATAAAATCCTTGGCAGCTGTGAAGAGCCAATGAAGCTGTTATCACAGAATGGGAATGAATTCTCTAGAGTGGCAGCTGGGCTTCTTGGGGTCTTACCAATAATTACAGAAAACTGAAGTCAAATTGCTAAAATAGGGACAAGAGATACATAAGGAATCAAAAGGTGTAGGTTGTTTATGTAAATGAAATTTGGATTGCTTTTAAAGGCTTGATAAAATCAGATTTTAAAGCTGCATCAATTCATTGTTTGACAAAATTGACATTTATTACATTCTAAAGTTGATAAGATATGACAAACATGTTAGCAAGAGTGGGTTATTTACATGTTAAGATACAGAGCAACATTAACATTAATTTGGAGTTGGCCGTCTGTCTGTGTGCCTTTGGTGCTGTCCAGGTAGTGTATCAGTCAGTTTTAGAGCTTTTTGTTAAAACAACTAAAAATGAGACTGATGAGAGTGGTGAGACTGACTCAGAAAGGTAAACAATGTGTTAAAATACAAGAATAAGCACCATAGCACTGAAGGGTGCCAGTTACTTTTTACATTTACACAAAGCATTTACACATAGCTGCAGCAGCATACACTTGCTGTCTACTGTTTTGCAGCAAAATGCTGCAATCAATTTATATTAGCAATAGATCAATTTGGTTTAAGGCATGTGTATAAAAACTTATTAAGGATTCACCATACAATCTGGTAATTCTTGTATTATTTCAATATGGCAATTCATATTTCACATCAAAACGCAGTAAAGTAGGTTCCCTCAATTAGATTACAAAGATCCAAAAGCATAATTATGCTACCTGACAACTCAGCCTTTTTATTGCACTGGTGTGATCCAGTTCCTTTAACTGAAAAGAAGAATTGTCAGATGTCAGAATTAAAGTATGACTCAGTCATCAAAGTCTTGGTTTTTTACTGTGCCTCTACTCCTTTGTTTTCTCGCAGTCGCAGTCTCTGCTAAATTTTCCTGTGCTTTTTCTCTGAGATGACGGGTCAGCAGGGGCTTCATCCCTCTCAGTTTTGCACCTGAGCCCTGCAGCCAACATCCACATCTTATTTCCATTTGTTGGCCTCTTTGTCTCTGAGTGTATATCACAGAGATACATTGCATGGACTCTAGAGGTCAATGTTTTCAAACCGAGTTCATGATTCACCAATTAGGGAAGCTGAAAGAGAAACACTGATATGTCTTTTGTATTATTCAGCTGCTTTTGGCCAGAATACTGTGCAGTACTATGCTGGCAGGCTTTGGAACATTAAATCACAGTGTTTCTATTCACTACAATGCTCCATATATTTAACTAAGTCAACTCTATCATTGACAGTGCCTTTATCTTGATGATGACCTGACAAACAGAGGCCAAGTGCTGGACACCAACATTATTACGCATTACCAGTATTTAGACTTTAGTATTTAGTATTTAAAATACTCTGAGCTGTGGTTCATAAGTTTCAAAGAATTTTACTATCATTAAAACAAGATGATTCCTATACCGTCAGCTAAATACTAACAACTCTGACTGAACACATCAATAAATATTTGTACTGTGATGGAACAAGATTGAAGCATGCTAATGCCATGCCATGCTAATGACACAGCTTTAGGGGTGGCTGTGTAAGTCACTTGGTTGTCATTTGACTCCTAGTGACTATGTTAATCCTCAAATTTTCATACAGCACTACCATCAGATAAATAAAATAATCATTGTATGTAGGTTGGCAACTAGCATTTTTAAATGCACTTCACCATAAGGGTCAGAAACAAGTTTTGGACCGAAAACTAATTTAGATTTTTTTACTAGAGCATTTTGGCCTCACAGAGCAGCTAACTAACTAAAGAATAATGTTTCTGTTACAAAATCTCAGGTGAGATGCTGCATTGTCACTGACATAAATGAAAGTGAAAGTTTGTCAGCTTGGACTGCAGACCTTTGATATTGAGCAACTTCATATTTTTAATCCTTGCTACAACACAGTCACATATTACTCATGTTCTGTCAGTCTCAGATTAAGATATGAATGTGTAAGGAATTCATGTTTTGGAGTTACAACTGGTTTGACGCAGGTGTTATTTCTTTTACTGGTTGGAATTCTCAGTTTTGATTTTACTCAGTGTGAATGGAAATAGTGTTTATGTGGTTACATCCCCATACCATCCAACATCATTTAAACTGGATGAAAGGTATATTTATTTATGTATGTATGTATGTATGTATGTATGTATGTATGTATGTAGTGTTCTCCTTGAAAACTACTTTGTATTACAAATGCAGAGCTCTTTAACGGAACGGACTAATTTCAATTTTCAAAGTCAAACACATTTGTAACAAAGTATATTATGGCAGCAGAGCGCTCAGTGATTTAAAAGATGCATACCTTCAAATCACCTTTTCCTGAGTGGTTATTTGGCTTATACACAAGACAGCCGCAACAGAATGTTTAATATTGTTCTAAGAGAGCATTTCTTTGATTCATGAGAGTCAGACAGCTGATTTGTTACAACATTTAGCTGCATGTTTCTATGACAGCTCTATTAAATGATCTGGCTTTGAGAAGACACTGTAGGGCTACTATCTGAATTAATGGACATGGTTTCCCATCAATATTCAATATGTTAATTTAAGACAAAAACAGAGTAAATGAACAGCTAACGCAGCGTGTTATTCAACCTGCTGAATGTGGAATGAAGGAGAAAATTAGGCAGCAAACTGCAGAAATGACTGGCAAATGAAGGAATGTCTGAGGAGCTCATGGATCCAGATTAATGTGTGGATGTAAATTTTACGTTTGCCGGATGAAAACGGTGTTAAAGATTTGATACCTGTCCCTCAGAACACCTTTGGAATGATCTTAAACACAGCAAAGAAAGGAGCATCCACCCATCAACCTTGGCTTTTTGCAGGAAGTGCTAATGCCTACAAGCTCCTTGCTGAGTCCCTGGGTACATCTCTGTCCCACTGAGGAAGCATGGGAGAGATGCGAGAAACTCATGGGAGGAAAGAGGAAACAATGCAAATGTGTTTAGAGGGATGAGATGTCATTTCCTCTCAAGCGTTACATGAATTAGCGTCCCTTTCAGCTGCACAGCTCCCGGGAACACTGCTCTTGTGTATCCTCACTTAAAGCTCCCTCCTCATATAGATTCGTCCTCGATGATCGCTACTCTGAGCAGATGTAAGAGCTTTGAGACGGCCTTCACAGAACAGAGACAGAACAACTTGCATTTCAACCAAGGAGCTAACAAATAAGGCAACTAAAATGTCACATAACCTTGTCATAACATGTAGCAGCTGCTAAAGGTGCACTGTACTGAATAGGTTTCTTTTGTTCTGGGCGGTATTTACAATCTTTATATCCAGTATACCAACACTTAACCCTAAATCTTTTCAAAAACCCATACTCAATGTGTTTGCGTATGTGTATTATATTCTCCATAAAAGCAGTGATATCTGATTTAAATTAATTAATAAAGCGTATGTCACAAATTCCATTCTGCAGCTATCTTACGTGAACATTGGACTGTTTCCTCATGCACTAACAAGAGACTAACAAGGGTGTGGCACACTTTTCTAGCTAGCTCACTGGCCAACACTATTTACAATGCACAATGTAACAGCACTTTGAAATGATATTCAATTCAAGTAAAATTTGTCATCGGTGCACAATTCCCCACAAAACCAACCAGAGCACTATGTATTGGAGGAATACCACAAAACACATATAATTTCAGACAAAGAAAACAAGAGAAAGGGGCAGTGTTTATTAATTTCATTTACACATTTGTACTTTTACTTTTGTTCTTATGCCCAATTTCTGAATTTGATATGTCAGAGCCCATCAGTCAACACCTTTTACAGGTTTGTAAAGTTAAAAAGTAAATTAATATAAAAAACAATAGGCTGACTAACACTACAGACCATGAAAGTGAGAGAGAAAACAGACTATTAAGTAGTAAGTGATAAAGTATAAGTAGATAGTATGTAACATTGTGACTAACATCTATAAAAAAGGTAGTCAAGGCACTTAAAGTGATGCACTTCTGTAGAACCTTTTGTGGTTTGGTAAACTTTTGAGAGGTCATTGTGATCAGGATTATGGCAGAACTGTAACAGACCAGAAATACATCACAGACACAAAAATCAATTAATCATTATCTAACACATGCGTTAGTAAATCAACAACCAAGCTGAACCTTGATTAGGGCAACATTTTTAATCAACAATTTTACAACAGAGTCAGCCAGAGCACATACCTTTTACAACCAAACATAACTGCTGTCCAGCATAATAATATAATATTGTAACAAATGATCACAAGGCATTCTGTTTGTTGCTTCATATGTTCCCTTGCTCAATCAGTGCAGCCATTACGACATTAATTCCTAAGGTCTGATGAACATCACATTCACTAGGTGTAACAATCAACCAGTCTTAAGATTTCGTCTCTTTTTAATTAAAAATGTTTTGCACACTTGATAAAACAAGACACAAGATAAACAAGAACAAAAAAAACTGAATTTAAGCTCATTTTGGAACATGTCAAGTATGACTGTAATTAAGCCACTAAACAATGCCCTGCATTACCAGGATGCCCTTACTTAGCAGCAGCTTTAGTAAAATATTCACATTGTAAATGTAAGAGTGATGTGCTTTTTTTGTCCAAATAGATTTACTTTTCAACAAAAGACCACTATGGACAGTAGGTAGCCTTCTGAGGTGCTTAGTCAACCACTATGGACAATACTCAAGCTTACCCCAACAAGACCTCTCACCATGAGTTTTTCATGCCTGAACACATTCACTATTTATACCAAAAGACCACTATGGGCAGCTGCCTTGTGCTATGCTCCTACAAGCAGCATTCCTCTGTGTTTCAAATTGTTTCAGGTAACAGGTTAGTGGTCTTCGTCATCTCAAGTGCTGTTTGTGAAGGTTTTTCTTGAACAATTCATCTCTCATTTTCACAAAAGTAATGACCATTGAGAACAGCCTTTTCCTTGACAAACTCAGCTGTTCGCCTTTGATTCAAATCAAGTAATGCTTTTAGCAGGTCATTTAAGGTGGCATCTCTGCCCTCTTTCTCCACCCAAATATTCAACAATTCATGGATCTTATCATCATAGAGAAGGTGGTCTTTGCTTTTGATCACATTGTCCATTATCCCAAGGTGCCGGAAGAATCTCTTGTGGTAGCAGAAGTCTATTTCTTCAAAATACTCAAAGCATTTCCTTAGCGACTCTTCACCTACAAACAAAGAAATACTTCTCAGGTATGCAGTCACCATTGTAGTTATAGGTATCATTATTAAGTGATTTTGAACATTTAGAACTTGTACATAACTGAAATATCCACTGTTTTTAACAAAAGGTGTACCAGTGTTGTCACTGTGTCATCATAAGGAGGGGTCTATTGTTTTAGAGAAGGAACAAAAGTAAAAGACACTTTACCATTCACAGGAACAAGCTTGGGAAATTGCTTATCTTCCTAAATGACAAAAGAGAGAACAATCATTAATCAAAGAAGTCTATTGCAATTATTAATGAGTCAGAAATTGTCAGTCCTGGTGAATAAAACTCATTAATAATTCAGTTACTTGGCATGTCCAAACAATCCCTCTTAAGATGACTTGCATGTTATCATTAGTAACAATATCAACACAACACAGATATAACTCCACAGAAGGCCTGTTTCACAATAATTGACAATAAAAATAAATTAGCAGTGAGTCACTTTGGTGGGTCAACAATTATATTGTATATATAAAATCAGAAGGTGAACACAGAGAATGGTCAATATTCATTTTGAAATAAAAGTCAATGTTTCTCACATAGAGTTATGCATTTGTGATAGTAACATGCGTTTTCATACACTTTGTAATGTCAGAATCAAAGTGGAGAATTGGTAGGAGGAGCAGAGTCAGACCAGTGTAACCAGACAGCGGAGGATGTCTGCTTTTAAGACAGAAAATAATTACATTATAGGTGTAAGCAGATGAGAAGGAAATCCGCAAAAGGGAAGCAAGGATAGAAGCAGGGGTGGAAATGAGCTTGTCGGGTCTCACCCTGCTGTTGGGCTGGGTGGGGACCATGGGGCTGACTGGTGGGGGATATGCGGGAAGGCAGAGCATGGCAGGCCAGTTAGACTGTGCTGGGAGTTACTGGCTGAGCTGCCAAGGCTTTCATACAGCACTTTGCACTCCTCAATGCCCGCTGTGGATTTGGCTCTCACCAGTTTCCGGGACAGGATGAGATTCGAGCAGCTCTGCCCTTGGTTTTCTCCGTTGCTCCTTTCCTTAGTGGGACAGTTTTGACTGTAACGCTAGAGGATGAGTAACATGTTCAAACAGCTATAAGTTTTGTCCGTTTCAAAGAGACATTTTTTTTACAGCCTTTATATATTTCTTAGTCTACTGTACATTAGGTATGAGCTTCTGTATTCGTCTTTATTCTTTGTATAAAATCCATCAATAAAATCTAAGGAAACTTTAGTGTCAGCTATCACTTTATTGTCCTGCTCTGCACTCGTTTTAAATACATGACGTATAAAGTGGTTGCAGAAATAACCACACCCCTTGACTTTTTGCACATTTTGTGTTGTAGATTTTTGCCAATCAAGAACCCATAATGACAAAGTGGTAATGAAGGAATATTTTCCATCAGGTTGTGCACGTTTATAGAGCCGGCATTGAAAAGCCTTGCACAGGGAGAAGTATTCAGATACGTTTTCTGTAGTTTCACCACAACAGACCCACATCAATAACCAATATCCGCCAGTGCATAATTATGTAGCCGAGTGCAGTGTTGGATTCTTGTGGTTGTTTTTTTCTAGTTCCTTATGATTTCTCCTTCACATCTTTCCTGGACCTCACGTCGTTTTCCATCTGTGCTAACCCAACTCTCTGAGAACTTCAAAAATCCTCCTTTATAGTAGAGTGGCTAGACGAAAGTCACAAGCCGCTTGGAGAAAACTAAACACCATTTAAAGGACTCAAAAGGGCATAAGGGAGCATATAAGAGCATAAGGGAAAATATTCTCTTTGGGCAGAACTCTAAGCACTACGTCTGCTCAAAACCTTGGTAATACCATCCCTATGGTGAAGCTTCTCAGCACAACAAAGATTCTCAGCACGACCATGACCAAAAGCATACAGCCAAGACAATGCTGGAGTGGCTTTAAGACAAATCTCTGACTGTCCTAGAGTGGCCCAGCCAAAGCCCAGACTTAAACCCCATAGAACATCTGTGGAGAGACCTGAAGATGGCAGTCCGCAGAAGTGTCCTATCCAATTGGACAAAGCTCGTAGAGACTTACCCAACACGATTCAAAGTTGTAATTGGTGTCAAAGGGATTCTACTAAGTTCTGAATTAAGAGTCTGAATATTTATGTAAATGAGATTTCATGTTTTGAGTTTTAATACATTTGTAAACACATGCTTGCAAAAACATGCACTGTGTCATTATGGGTTATTGAGTAGATTGATCAACAAATAAAGCAGGGCGCAGGTTTGCAGTAGCGCTAATAGCATTCATTGCATGCTTAAAAAGTAACATCCCCCCGCAGCTGCAATTGTGTACACAAGAGAGAATAAATGTGTGATCAATTACAAACACTTATTTTTACAGTATATGGAACGCACTAATTTCTGGAGAAAACGTCCAGACCCAATACTGAAGCCACTGCACATGAAATAACCATCAGTGACTCACCAGTCCAGCTTCAGGTACATTTTTCTGAGTGTCTGAAAAAGGATGGGAGAAGAGAATTACGCAATTCAAAAGGAGCCATTTTACAACACGTACTTGTGACCTAAATTTACCTTATTCAACACTAATTAAACAAAAAGGGCAAAAAAACTGCTGCTGGTCAAACATTTATTTCAGCACCTATGGCCACACCAATCAGTCGTGTAAGATCCATTTTCATAGGTCAGCTCTGAAACCTGACCGTGTTATACTAATTTGTGCTGGATTGAGTGGAGTTCACAAACAGCATTGCAAACAGTAGAGACCAGGAAATATATCTTCGCATAGCTTGTCATGACAGGATCCAAATGGAAAAAGTGTTACTTGCCAACAACTGGATGCAGTCCAGTTTCAAGTTTGTTATTGACAACATACAGCGTTAGAGACAGTGGTTTCACATGTTGACTATGCATGTTACCTGTCAAAGCAATAAGCACCGTAGAGGTGTTTATTACTACAAATAAGAGACCTAAAAGGAATGTTAGGAGAGCACAGCTCAAGCGTTTGCTCTGGTCTCAAAACCTCTTTCCAAAGGATACAGTGAAAAATTTGCCAGCTGGCTAACACTGGCACATTTACAGAAATGTTAATTAATGTGCAATGTCCTTACATACAAAAATTTATAAAAAAGTGCTTGAGCCATTATATTCCCTTATATGTACATTGTTTTTTAAATCAAAATGGAACCATTTAGTGCTGAACCAACTGACTGTTTAATCAACTAGTTCATATAATCAGCAACTATTCAGCAACTATTTTGATTAGAGGACAAACATTACAAAGTTATTTTTTGGCCAATTTGATAGTACACTGAATATGTATAAGTTTTGGACTGTATTTCGAGGTAAACAAGAAATTTCTTTAGTCTTATAATAAAATTTAACTAGAAGATTTTGAAATGGTTTAAGTACAGCCGCTCTCTCTGGATACACATTTCATCTTTAAGACAACTTGGAAATGAAGGATTTAAAATACTTCCCAGCCAGTATCTTTCCTAGAAATAGTTTTTTACCTACCTGTTGCTTTACGATGTCTCCTTGTGTGCACAACGATGATTATCCCACCAATAACCACAGCAGCAATCAGTACAAGTGGCACAATCACAGAGGCCTTTGCTGATAATAAAAGCAATATTGACAACCATTAGCACCATATTATGGTAATGGTAATACATTTCATACTTTGTTGCTTTTCTGGTTTTGCAGCATCATGTGTAAAGTCGTATGCATTTTTGTCTTTAAAAAAAGAAAATACAAAGCATGTCTTCAGTGATGATTGGAGTCTTTAAAATGTTGTGCTTTTCAGGTGGCATTAGGATCCACTGTGCCGTGTACCTGAGGCAGAGCCAGCATTGCTCTGGATTTTCTTGCACTCTGTGTTGGAAGTAGAGGTGCAACTCCTCTCCATCTCTTCATCTTCTTCACACCTGAATTGAATGCATGAAGGAATACAAAGGAGTGAGGCTGTTTTAGGAACAATTGGCTAATTCACATATAAGTGACATGAAGAAGGATTATTCTTCCATCACTAAATTTAAACAAACCAAGCATCAGGTGTGTCCTGTTTGGTCTGCATAGACTCACCTTGAACACGTCTTGCACACCTCACATGCTTGGTCAGGAGCACAAAATCTTCCCAATTTGCACTGACATTCAGTATCTTGAGTGGGAGTACATGGCCTTACAACTTCCTGATCTGAGAAAGCAACATGAATAAAGACCTTGTTAAGTCTGAGTTTATGCTCGGAGTACTTTGAAAAGGTTGAATATGGATTTTTCTTCCAGAGTCATTCCAATCAATAGTGTAAATTCTGCAAGCAATTACCTGAGCGACACCGTGTGCACTTCAAACACAGCTGCAGTCCGTTAGCGTGCTCAGTGTATGTCCCTTCGTTGCATTCCTCACACTTCCCCTGCTTTCCTGCACTGGTGCAGGGCAATATCTTACGTGTACCTTTTATACACACACACACACACACACACACACACACACACACACACACACACACACACACACACACACACACACACACACACACACACACACACACACACACACACACACACACACACACACACACACACACACACACACACACACACACACACACACACACACACACACACACACACACACACACACACACACTTCAATCTGGTGACAGAACTTCAGTCTAAGTGGACTACATCAAGTGCCTCTAGGTGTCTTACCAGCTGGACAGAATAAACAGCAGATGTTACCATTCAGATACTCTAGGTCTGGTCTGCAGGGGACGTCCCGCCTTGTCCTGTTGCCTACTAAGTCAAGGCCAGAGCGCGGATATGCCCCCATGGGTTTGAGGTGCCAGATCAATGTCAAAAAAGCCTTTGGGGGGAAAAAAATAAGGACTGTCAACATGTTAAAAACAATAAATATTGTAGTTATTGGTGGATTTCTTTTTGTTTGATAATCAATTTACTGAACATTCAGAGTAGTATATGCAACATTTTATCAACCAAACAATTAACAGAGAAACATATTGGCCGACTAATCAATAATGGTTATAATCATTAGTTGCAGCCCTCATTTTGATAATCCCATAATTGTTGTTGATAATAAAGTCAAAGTGACTGACTGGTTTCACCTTTTTGAAAGAGCTTCCGCTAGATCATAGTAAACTGAATGCTGTTAAATAAAGGGATGGTATTTGAGTGACATTGGACTCTGGGATATTGTGATAGATGTGCATGGAAAGTCTAATCAAATAGAGAAAACAATCAGCAGATTCAAAGATAATGAAAATAATACTAAACTGAACTACTTGTTTTTGTTCCCTTTGGCATCTTGGCTTTTTCATAGCTACTGTCACACTAAATGCTTGCTTTTGGGGGAATAATTGGAATTGTTGGGTCTTTGTAAATTACAGTTTAGTAACCACTGCAATGATAGAACAGAATAGGAAAATTAGATGTGTACTATTAATTAGATCTCTGTCTTCTAAAGCTGTACTAGCACTACTATTACGATTTGATGTCAGATAATCAAACTGTTTTACAGAAACATGGCTGGGCCATGAAGAATATGTTAGTCTAAATAAATCCACTCCTCCCAGTCATAATAATACTCAAATTCCTTGAGGCTCTGGCCGAGGAGGAGGAGTGGCCGCCATCTTGGATTCAAGCCTGTTAATTAATCCCATACTTAAACTAAATTATAACTTGTTTGAAATCCTTGTTCTTAATCTTCTACATCCAACATGGAAAACATTACAGACAATTATATTTGTTGTTGTTTACCGAGCTCCAGATCTATTGTATTTTTATCTGAATTCTCTGAGTTTTTATCAGGTGTAGTCCTTAAATCAGACAACGTACTTATTGTAGATGATTTTAATATCCATGTGGACGTTGACAACGATAGCCTTAGTACTGCATTCAACTCATTATTGGATTCAATTGGTTTCAGTCAGAGTGTGCATAAGGCCACTCTGACTGACTAACCCTACCCTAGACCTTGTGGCATCAAAATGAAAAATTTAGTAGTATTTCCGCAGAATCCTTTATTGTCAGACCATTCTTTAATAACTTTCAAATTTTTACTACCCGACTATACGAAATTAGATAAAAGTTTCTGCACTAGATACCTATCTGACAGTGCTATTGCTAAATTTAAGGAAGATATTTCAATAGCATTTAATTCAATGCCGTTCCTTAACAAAGGACCTTTACGTTAATTTGGGCCCTTCCCAAATTGATAAATTTGTAGATGGTGAACCTGCTTACAGACGGCTCTGCTGCTCCTCTCAAAAAGAAGATGATGAAGCAAAGGAAACTAGCACCTTGGCAACTCCCAAACTCGTAAATTAAAACAAACCTCGCAAAAACTTGAAAGTAAATGGCGTTCAACCAATCTGGAAGAATCTCGTTTAGATTGGCGAGACATTATGAAAATATATAGAAAGTCCCTCAGAAATGCCAGATCAGACTATTACTCATCACTAATAGAAGAAAATAAGAACAACCAAAAGGTTTCTTTTCAGCATTGTAGCCAGGCTGACAGATAGTCACAGCTCTATTGAGCCATCTATTCCTATAGCTCTGAGTAGTGACCACTTTATGAGCTTCTTTAATGATAAAATAATAACAATTAGAGATAAAATGTATCATCTTTTGCCCTCAACGGTTCACCTTTATACGCAGGACCGAGAGTAAGAACAACAAGACCTGACATATACTTAGACTGCTTTTATCCTATAGTCCTTCAACAATTAATGTATTAATTAATTAATTTAAAGTAGCTGTGATAAAACCTCTTCTGAGAAAAGCCACCCTCCCTTTCAATCCAAGATCCTTGAGAAGGTAGTTGCTGATCAGTTATGTGATTTTCTACATAGCAATAGTTTACTTGAGGACTTTCAGTCAGGATTTAGAAAGCATCATAGCTCAGAGACAGCACAGGTGAAAATTACTAATGACCTTCTAACTGCTGAAGACAAAGGACTTGTCTCTGTACTTGTCTTACTATATCTTATTGCTGCATTCAACACTATTGACCATACCATTCTGTTACAGAGACTGGAACATTTAGTTGGCATTAAAGGAATCGCACTAAGTTGGTTTAAGTCCTATTTATCCGATCAATCTAAATTTGTTAATGTTAACAAAGAATCCTCCAGGCATGCTAAAGTTAGCCATGGTGTTCCACAAGGCTCAGTGCTTGGACCAATTCTATTCTCCTTACATATGCTTCCTCAAGGCAATATTATTAGGAAACACTCAATTAACTTTCAATCTTATGCAGATGATACCCAATTATACCTATCAAGCAAGCCAGATGAAACCAGTCAGTTAGCTAAACTTCAAGCATGCATTAAAGATATAAAATACTGGATGACCTACAATTTTCTGATGTTAAACTCAGATAAAACTGAAGTTATTGTGCTGGGCCTAATAAAATATGTAGACTGAAGTGATACTGGTGTTAAAGACCTGCTGATCGCAGTCTGATTCTCTGATATGAATTGCATTGTGGGATATCGGCTTTGAAGGCACCCAGCTCGGCCCATATCATAGTGTTCTGTCTAACGGCACACTGTAATATTTTACCAGTAATAAGACTGAAAGAATATTATTAAAATAAAGAAATGCATACCATGATTACATTGTTGATAGATGTAGCATCATAGTTTTAAAAATATCAATAAAGAACAAAGCAATCCAGCTTCCCTGGCATAAGACCGAAATAATAACATTAAAAGAAATGCATATGACAAGATCTCGTGAATAAATGTTGATTAAAACAACGGTTATAGGGCTAAAAATAACAATAATGTAAAGCTGTATACATTTTCTCTGCTGCAGCCCGACTGGCAGAAAGAATTGTGCTGTGATTACAAGACATGCTTCCCATTGAAATACATTAGTTCAAAAAACTTGCTAAGCATAAAAAAAAAAAAAAGAGATAAAACGTGTCTGTGTACACAAATCAAATTCAATTACTTAAACATTTCAAAAACTGTCGTGAGGCTAGGTTGTAACTTTGTGGATAAAGCTAAAGTTATCATCAATCGCCTGTAATGTTTTCTTCATAAAAATAAGCCAACAGCAAGATATATCTCGGAAGCAAGGCCAACATGAAATGTTATGTTATGAGCCAGTTGGCTAGCTTTGTTTTAGCCATCAATGTAAATTAATGTATTAATGCATAACCAGATTGCATTCCCTTACATAATAAATAGGAGGAAGAGGGCCAATTCAGGATCGCTTTGGACCAAGGCTGACTCGTGTTTTTGCCCATGTTCAATCACTGTCCTTTTTTAGCTTTTTTGATGTTATCCTTAAGGCAATTATTTTCTTTATCTCTTAGCTGATCCTCCCCCAGCATCAGCCATAACCATACAATATCTTGCTTTATTTTAATAAGCTAATGTACTTCTCACTACAAAACCTACCTCTGCCAGTCTGCATGCCGTAAACCGTGTTGTCTGATTTCAGAAATGGACCAGGGTACAGGCATTAATAACTAGAAATAGCCAATCTTCTCGCTAATGGTCTTATTTGCTTATGTAGGTCATATAGAGGCATCAGTATTAAATTATGACGTTTCATAACCAGTTAAAAACTCCTTGTAGTTATTTACTACTTACTTTAGTTTAATAATCTAGTTAAACTTTACTTTTGCTTTAATAAATAATTAATTTATTTGATTTAGTCAAACTTGAGGAACAATACTCCTGACATGAGAAAAGCTACCAACAGCTTTAATATGATTTTGCATATTAATTAGCAGGCATTAATAACTTGATTTCCTCCTGAGTGTTTTAATGTGTATTTGATAGACTACTCCTACGATGATGCCTCTTACTTTGATGATGACAGTGCCGCTCACAGGAAATGGCTAACCTACAGATGGAGTTATGGTTTAGATGACGCACATATAACTGTGCCCGACCAATGGCACTTCTGATCAGGCCACAAGATGAGAGCTGGGAAGGTGAATTTGATGGGAGAGGGGGATTTCCTACAGACATTAAACTTTAGAGGTGTTGAAATTAATCGTTGCATCTATATGCGGACCTGGAGGTTTCTGCATCCATGCAGTGATTGATCATAATCAATTATTGCCTACTGACATTAATTGTTTATTTTCCGGTTGCTGCTTTTTTGGTTTTTGACTGTTGTCTGCTGTGGTCAAACTCCTTCAGGAAGTGTTTTACAATAAAAAAGGGGGGGGGGGACATACACGTATATGAAAGAAAAAAACAAATCATTCAAACATCCATGCCAAACAACTGAAAGTGACCTTGCTTAACGACGCAGAAATACATTTACAAAATTAAGACACTAAATCTTTAAGAAGTGCACTTTAAATCGGCATGCACTATAATCCCTTACTTAGATAAAATATCAACTTTCCGGGCTAGTTTACATAACCACTTCTGCTAGCCCAGTAACGTTAGGTACAGCAATAACGTGCGTGATGTCAGACATAAATACTGGAATTTTAAAGTAAGTAACGTTATTTTAGCGGATACCCTCACCGCCGAATTGAGGAGAGAGTACTAACAATTCATAAAATACAGTTTGGCCCAGAATCTAGGATATATGCGCATAGAAATTGCTAATAGCACTTCATATGATGTATTTAGAAATCGAGATTTGGGTAACACAACAGGAGACACGTTAGGGCATGTATCCTGTTTTATTCCATGAATGTTGTTACTAATTTACTTACTCAATGTTAATTTACCCCGAGCAATCGAACATAGGAACTTAGAACAGCTCACTGTCGTGTAGGCTATGAGGAGAAAAGAGCTTGAATGAACTTGTTAAGGTAGCCTACTTTTTGACAACTACGAGGAATTTGGCACCCAGACTCTGAGAGACACAGGACTTTGACGGATGAATGTGACATTCTCCGAAGAGTCTTGTAGACACAAACTAGCAAACAAACAGAAAACCCCATACAATTATCCTATTTTACCGAGTGGCCGTATTTGCGAAATCGATATTCGATTGTCATTATTCAACCAATAGACTACAAGAGAAAAGAGCTTCTGAGAGCTAATACCCTACATGTTGAAAAGTTTGGATGCGCTCAATGGAGAATGACTCACGCAACCATTTATGAATTGTTTTTTACTTTCAGAAAATGCTATCTTTGTAGGAGCGAAAGAGAAGTATAAGTTATCAACGCAACTCTCTACAAAAGCAAACTTGACAACGGTGTACAATTTAAAAGACACTTACCATGTATTGTAGAAACTGTGTCATGTTTTAGTAGCGATGTCTAAATCCACAGAATTACAGGCAGTCATTTCCAAAGTTTAATTTGCGGCAAAGTGCTTTGACAGGCGTTATGCTACTGTCCCAAAGTCTAGCGCAGGTGTGCGTAATGACGTACTTCGGCTGGGCGGTACCCCAACTGGTAGCCTATCCTAGAGCCACCATCCGACCACAGACCGACAGATAGATAAAGCGTATAGGCGACTTTATGCAATACAAAAAAAACACAGACCAGTGATGTAAGAAGTATTTAAATCATTTACTTAGGCCTAAGTACAAATACCAATATAACAAGTAAAGAAACGTGTTGGAATTCCTAACAAAAAACATCTAAACTTTTTATAGAGTCACAAGCCAAAAGGGTTTTAAACCATTGGTTTATTCTATAACGATGCATTGTATTTTATAAACTTGTCATAGGTTTTTAATAGAAGTATAAATGAGTAGAAGTATAAAGTGACATGGAAATACACAAGTTAAGTCGGCCTACAATACTGTACCCAGTTACTTTACACCACTGACATAAACTTAAAAGTAGTGGAGGAAAAAGTACTTAGATCCTTTACTTGAGTAAAAGCAGCAATATCACAATGTAAATATACACTCTTAAAAGTAAAAGGCATGCGCTTCACTGAAGTGAAAGTACAGATGTAGTATAAGAAAAATATATTTGAATATTTAAATGCAAAATATGTAAATAAAACCTCTTCTGCTTTTACACACACTGTATGTTACCTTGGGAATATAAAAGTCACTACCAGTTCCAAGTAGTTCCTCTGTGGCCCAGGTTAATGGGAAAACACACTATTGCACAATTTCCTCTATTACCAGACTGCATGAAGTCAGCCATCATCATAGTTTTTAGCAATCATCCTTGTGTGTGTCAGTTTACCAATATCTAATGAGCAGTTGTCTGCCGCACACAGATAGGCCTTCACCCTGTACACTGCTGGAACTTCTGTTTTAGATGATAAGGCCAGGGAGGAGGCTAAAACCTATGAGACACTTTGTCCAAGATAAGACATTAATTTTGCATCCAGACAGACTGTCCTGCTTCCTACTCATCTGTTGCACTGAGGTCAAGATCAATTCTAATGAAATGGAAAATGTAATTTTTGCCTTTTCTTACATGGTCTCTGTAGGTATGTTGTTAGAGGGATCTTTTGACACACTGTGCAAGGGGTTCTAGTAAAGCAGCTCAGTTGACTCTTTTTTTGTAGGAATACAAACTTTGTCAAAAGGAAGGGGAAGTTGCAAGCCTTGGACATGAAGCCACACAAAAGTACATTAAGAAGCACATGTGAATCAAAGTCTTGTATAAGGTGTAAAGTCAGATGGGAAAATGTGCTTCTGAATCAACAGAATCTGTTATGCGTACTAGGCTACTGTCAACCAATTGTAAACACATTCACACTGACTGTTAGACTTTTTATTGTATTTTTGCGGTAACTTACTGGCAACGTGCTGTAACTACGCGATTACAGTATCCTAACTGTACATGTTTTTTACAGTATAATACCCTTACAGTAACTTACTGGCAACACGTTGCCAGTAAGCTACTGTAACTACCCGATTCAATAAGTTACTGTAACTACCTGATTACAGTATCCTAACTGTACATGGTTTTTACAGTATAATACCCTTACTGTAATTTAGTTTTACAGTAGTATAATACCCTTACTGTAACTTAGTTTTACAGTAGTAGAATACCCTTACTGTACCTTAGTTTTACAGTAGTAAAAATACCCTTACTGTACCTTAGTTTTACTGTAGTAAAAATACCCTTACTGTAACTTAGTTTTACTGTATAATACCCTTACAGTAATCATATTATAATTACAATTTGCTAAATGATACTGTAATTGTCTTGCTGTATTATAGTCTTTTGTAATTGTGGTTCACAATATATTACACTATTTGGCATTGGCTGTACAAACAATTTTAAATATTTTACATGAATTCTATTGAATTGAATAAATTCCAAATAATTGACTTTAGCCCGTGTACAAAAGTAATACATTTTTATTTTCAGGTACAAATATCAGGAACAAGATATTTTTTTAACTCTGAAAGTGCAAAAGAACATAAAATTGACATTCAAGCGATGCTAAAACAATGTCTAAATATGCGGCAAACACTGGGCAGAATTCAGAGGCAAATACATGTCTGAACAATGTAGTTACCATTTGAATTGACTCTCAAAACAAATTGAACATTTTAAATCCCCCAGAAAACTAAATAACCTGTATTTTCAAATGTATACAAAATGTGGTGTGGTTGTTACCACAAAGCTGAAGTTGTTAGGCTTTGGTTGGGGAGGGGAAGGAGGAACCGTCTGCTTAGAAGGATTTGTGAAGGCCAGACCCATGGTACTCTTGCTTGCTGATCAACATCTTCTGGAAGGTGGACAGAGAGGCCAAGATGGAGCCTCCAATCCAGAGATGCTCTGGTGGGGACACCATCAGTGGCAAAAACAGAACTTTTAGTGGACGAAATTGACGACGCACATTTGCCCTATATGATTATATTAGAGACCGGTTTGAAAGCTGCAGGTCAAAGTGTTCTCGCTCAGTACTGGACCAACTTCAAAGATTGTTGTTCTGCTTACACAAGTGGTAAATACAAGATGATTTAGTTGTGTCAATGTTGTAGCAGGCAGGGTACGTAGCTGCACTACTTCATCATACTCAGTAATCATTTTTCTGGTGTTAACTATTTTACATCACACAAGAAAATGCTTACCTAGTTTCATGTCTTCCACTCCAATACGGTGAGCCGTTGGAGGAAGGTGGCGACTCTGGAGCTGATGCTCATCACCTTTCTTTGGACAAGTCTTCCCGTCTTGTGGCGTGTACCCACTGTAGCAGTGCACTTGGTGCCCTCATCTGGGTTGATCCTTAAGAATCTTAAAAGAAAAACAGGTTTAAAATTTTCAAAATCAAGAGCAGTCATCTAAATACAGCCCTTTATTCTCACTCTCACACACACACACACACACACACACACACACACACACACACACACACACACACACACACACACATATATATATATATATATATATATATATATATACATACATACATACATACATACATACATACATATATATATATATATATATATATATATATATATATATATATATGTATGTATGTATGTATGTATGTATGTGTTTGTGGTTCCTGTGCATGTGGGATTTAAATGCAGCAAAATGATTAAAGGAAGTGGGACATTGCTCATTTCCACATGCAAACCTATAGTTTGCCATGTGCTGATGTTTTTCACATGTCTACAGAATATTCCTAATTCTGGAGTACACAGGCTGCAAAACGTCCTGGACATACTTTTTGTTGTATGATGATAGATTGTTGAAAGGGATCATGTGCTCCTGTGGGTCATAGGGTCAGACCTTCTTCCAGCTTTCTTCTTCCTCCCGTCTCTCTCAGTTGTTCTATATTTGAAATGATGAAAATGTATATTTTAAAGTGCATGCATGGGGTTATAAACACAATTACAACAAGATAAAAAAATGCATGCATTAGTATGCAGGTAACCAGCATAATGTAGGTAACTCTTATATTGTTAGAATAACACAGAATGTTATGTGATGTATTAAAAGTTAATCACTATGCCATTATAAAGAGTCCTTAAATAATTTCTTTAACAAGCTGTCAAATTTAAGTTCAAGGGGCTAGGAAAATACATTTTAAATTTTACTTTTCTTTTCCCCCATAAACCATGGTAGCTATAGACTCAACTCCTAACACCATATTCTTTGAGTTACACACTCTTTAGCTTAGGTCTCACACACAAAAAAAGGATTAATTCAATAAAATATCACATTACAGAAAGCAATAATACTACTGAAAAGTAAGGCACTGAGGCAAATCTTTGCTGGACATCACGATGGTTTTAATTGGCCAAACCCTGAAGCCAAGGCAAAAAACTGCTCTCCATAAATGCTGGAGACACTGAATTTTCCACCAAAACTAGAGCTTAATGTGGTTAACATTGAATTAAATTTACCACACGTCTTTTTTAGCTAAAAAAACTACAACAATTCTTTTTTTCCCTTTCCATCCACCACATTAACATTACTTAGAGACGCTTTTCTTGTCACCCGACATATAAGCTAGAATGTTTTTTGTGTGTTTTTTAAAAGACAGCCTAAATGTTAACTAGATGGGCAAATGTAAAGGTTAACTTTACCTCTACTAATATAACCGCGTAGCCTATAGTACGCCTATAATATAGCTGTAATAAGTTGTGCTTAATCATTCTAAAACACTAACAAACAAACCAATCAACAGAATCGGGAATATAACGTTAGCATTAATGTTAGCCAAAATGCGGCAACAGCAAGCTCATAAGCTAGCAGCAACCGACCTTAAACTTCCAGAATTTGGGTTACATTGTATTTCAGGCAATGGTCTGACAAGTAAAAAAAGATGTGCCGAACAGCGCATGTAGAACGAGTTGTGTTAGCTTACCGAAGTCGTAATTAAAGCTAGCTCATGCTAAATGTTAGGTTGGAGCGAGACTAATTAGAATATTTTGAAAAACTTGATTTATTTCAGTAATTGCATTCAAAAGGTGTAACTTGTACATTATATTTATTCATTGCACACAGACTGATGCATTCAAATGTTTATTTCATTTAATTTTGATGATTTGAAGTGGCAACAAATGAAAATCCAAAATTCCGTGTGTCACAAAATTAGAATATTACTTAAGGCTAATACAAAAAAGGGAGTTTTTAGAAATGTTGGCCAACTGAAAAGTAAGAAAATGAAAAATATGAGCATGTACAATACTCAATACTTGGTTGGAGCTCCTTTTGCCTCAATTACTGCATTAATGCGGCGTGGCATGGAGTCGATGAGTTTCTGGCACTGCTCAGGTGTTATGAGAGCCCAGGTTGCTCTGATAGTGGCCTTCAACTCTTCTGCGTTTTGGGTCTGGCATTCTGCATCTTCCTTTTCACAATACCCCACAGATTTTCTATGGGGCTAAGGTCAGGGGAGTTGGCTGGCCAATTTAGAACAGAAATACCATGGTCCGTAAACCAGGCACGGGTAGATTTTGCGCTGTGTGCAGGCGCCAAAATCCTGTTGGAACCTGAAATCTCCATCTCCATAGAGCAGGTCAGCAGCAGGAAGCATGAAGTGCTCTAAAACTTGCTGGTAGACGGCTGCGTTGACCCTGGATCTCAGGAAACAGAGTGGACCGACACCAGCAGATGACATGGCACCCCAAACCATCACTGATGGTGGAAACTTTACACTAAACTTCAGGCAACGTGGATCCTGTGCCTCTCCTGTCTTCCTCCAGACTCTGGGACCTCGATTTCCAAAGGAAATGCAAAATTTGCTTTCGTCAGAAAACATGACTTTGGACCACTCAGCAGCAGTCCAGCTCTTTTTTTCCTTAGCCCAGGTGAGACGCTTTTCGCGCTGTTTCTTGGTCAACAGTGGCTTGACACGAGGTATGCGGCAGTTGAAACCCATGTCTTTCAAGCGTCTCTTGGTGGTGGATCTTGAAGCACTGACTCCAGCAGCTGTCCACACCTTTTTTCACAATCTTGACTAGGCGCGGTGATCCCTATCGCTTGTACACTTTTTCTGACCACAGTTTTTCCTTCCCTTTGCCTCTCTATTAATGTGTTTGGACACAGAGCTCTGAGAACAGCCAGCCTCTTCAGCAATAACCTTTGTGTCTTTCCCTCCTTGTGCAATGTGTCGATGGTCGCCTTTTGGACAGCTGTCAAATCTGAAGTCTTCCCCATGTTTGTGTAGGCTTCAGAACTGGACTGAGAGACCATTTAAAGCCCTTTGCAGGTGTTTTGAGTTAATCAGCTGATTACTTTGTGGCACCAGGTGTCTTCAAAATGTAACCCTTACACAATATTCTAATTTTGTGACACACGGAATTTTGGATTTTCATTTGTTGCCACTTCAAATCATCAAAATTAAATGAAATAAACATTTGAATGCATCAGTCTGTGTGCAATGAATAAATATAATGTACAAGTTACACCTTTTGAATGCAATTACTGAAATAAATCAAGTTTTTCAAAATATTCTAATTTACTGGCTTTTACCTGTATGGATGCCACAGTAGACAATATGCCTCTACGTGTGGCTGGTTGGTCCTTCAAGGTGTTGTTAAATCTGAAGCTATCTGCCTCAATGTTCCAGTGAATCCCTAATGCTCGCTCTAGTGGTATGTCAGTGAAAGTCAAATCCTTTGTCTTGGTGTCTATTGCACACTCTGATGAAGGTAGGCTCTGTAGGACAGCATAATTGTTCGACACAAATTTGTGAAGACGGAGGCCACCTTTGGTGCAGATTTCTCTTGCTTCATGTGCCACCTGAATGGCCTTTTCCACAGTGTTTGTACTTGTGACTCCATCGTCAACATAAAAGTCTCTTGCCATGAACTGAGAGCCTATTGGATGTGAGAGACTGTTTTCCTTGGCTATGTATTTCAGTCCATAGTTCGCACAGCCAGGGATGACACTGCACCGAAGAGATGTACTTTCATTCTGAACTCTTGAGGTGGTGTGTCTGTGTTTCCTCCCTTCCACCACAAGAAGCGCAGGTAGTTGCGGTCATCCTTTCGGACATGGAATTGGTGAAACATTTTCTCTATGTCACACATGAGAGCTATGGGATGCTGTCTGAACCGTGTGAGGACGCCCGTTAGGTTGTTCATCAGGTCTGGCCCTGGGAGAAGGTCTTCATTTAGGCTTGTGCCGCCGTACTTTGCTGAGCAGTCGAAAACTATGCGCAGTTTTCCAGGCTTTTTAGGGTGGTAGATGCCATGATGGGGAATGTACCACCGTTCACCGTTAGTTCCGTTTTCGTCTACTTCTTCGACATCACCTCTTTCAATAATCTCCTTCATGTATGCTGTGTAGTCCTTCTTATATTTCTCATCCTTGTGGAATTTCCGCCGTAAATGACTAAGCCGGATTTCAGCGAGTTTCTTGTTATCAGGTAAGTATGGCCGTTGCTTAAAGGTTAAGGGCATTTCATAATGTCCTTGGTCATTTTTCCTTATGCTCCCTTTGAGTTTGTCCAAGAAAACAAGATCTTCTTGTGAGACAATCTTGTTGTCTGTTTTAGTGTCCTTAAAGTCTGACTCTAGGATGCTCAACACATCCATCGGCGTTACTGAAGGAAGTTCCTTTAGAGCAACTCTGTGACACAAGCTGGATCCTATTTCATCCAGGTGCGGTGTTGAGCAGCCCACAATGCTCCATCCCAAATCTGTTAGGATGGCATAGGGTTCATCGTCTTTTCCTGCTAGCACCTGTCTTGGTGTTAGTGCCCTGGGACAGTTGTAGCCAATTAAGAGTCCTACATCACAGCAAAGGAGAGGTGGAATCTTATCAGAGATTGTTGTCAAGTGCGGCCATTGTTTTGCTGTTTCGTGAGTGGGTATATGATCACGATTCACTGGAATACAATCTTTAGTATATGAAGGAGGGAGGTCAATGTGAAAGCAGGAATTGTAGTCTCTCACACGAAGTCCAGAAACCCTTTCACTCTTCATTATCATATTCTCTCCAAGCATAGTGGTTAGTTTCAGTTTCACAGGGTAGGCGTCTGCTTGTAATTCCTTGCTTACCTCATTTTCAATGAATGTGCTGTCACTTTGAGTGTCTAATAATGCATAGACAAGCTGTTCCTGGGATGGATTTGTAGCAGAGGATACCCATACAGGGACGATCATGGAAGTGCTGCATGACTGACCTTCTCTTGTGACGTTGAGTGCCGTGGCTGCTGTGGTTTCATCTGCTGTGTTTGAAACTGTATTTACAATGGATAAAGGCCTGTCTCTACCTAAATGTCTTCTGTAGTTTTCATCATGGAGACAGGTTGGATGCCTTCCCTTGCAAACGTCACAAATGTGGCGGTGACGACATTCTTTGGCGCTGTGACCTGGTTTCACACATCCATAACACAGCTTGTTGTCCTTAATGTGTTTCCGTCGGTCCTCGAGGGACGTTTCCATGAAGTCTGGGCACTTGGGGAGTTGATGTTTGTTATCTTTGCACCACATACAGGGGGGTCTTGATCTCTCATTGCCTGGTGTTGATTTATCTATTGTTAAGGACGGTTTGAGTGCTGAAGACATTGGCTTTGTTTCCCTTCATTTCCCTTGTGCTTTTCTTGTCATGGGGTGGGTTAGATGTGTGAAGAGCATGGAAGGAAGTGACTGGGTTGCATGCTATCTCTGCTTCTACTGACATAAACTTTACGAAATCCTCAAAGGTGGGAAACTCTTTATTTTCCATGAGTGTTGTGACTCGACGATTCCAACGTGATGCTACCCAATTAGGAACTTTCTGTGTAAGCTTTTGGTTTTCTTCACAGTCACTTAATATTTCTAGACCCTTCACATGAGGCATGGCTTGCAGGCAGGCATTTAGGAAGTCTGAGAATGCTCTTAATCCTTCTGCATCTTTTGACTGTATTTTTGGCCATTTTGATAGTTTGTCCCTGAAGGCTCTTTGGACGAGAAATGGCTGACCGTAGCGTTGATTGAGCTTATTCCATGCGTCTCTGTATGCCTCTTCATCATTTCGATAAAAGGTGCCTTCAAGGCATTTGTAAGCAGGGCCACTGACGTATTTCTTTAGGTAGTAGAGTTTATCAGCTGGAGAAATACCCTTTCGGTCCACAAGTGACAAGAATGAAGCTTTCCATTCAATGTAGAAAATTGGGTCGCCATTAAACACTGTGGGCATTGGCATTGGGAGTCTGTTTATGGCTATGCTGTCATGGATCGCTTGGGCCAGATAAGACATATCAGTAGGGGGCGCTGTTGTGTCAAGGTGAGGGCCTTGGCTGTATACTGGGGTGCTAGGAGTGATCTGTCTGTTGTTCTGCTGTATGGGCTGACTATCAGTGTCTTGTCCAATTTCTCTGTCATATATCTCAAGTCTGGCAGCTTCAACATCCCTTTCAGCCCGTAGACGCTCTAATTCAGACTTTTGCACTTCTAACTCTTTTTTATGTTGCTCTTCCATTTCTCTTATTTTCTCCTTTTGAATTCTTTCTTCCTGCATTAGTTTGTATTGAGCCTCCTTAGCAGCAAGCTCTGCGGCTGCATCAGCCCTTTTTGCTGATATAAGCGTTGAGTCTGAATGGCGACTGGCACCTGACTGAGATGCTGTACCATATATGGAGTAAGCATAGTCGTGGGCTAATAGCTGACGGAGCCGGAGCTTTTCACCCTCTGCATCAAAGTCGTCATCTACTTCTGATAAGCGTTCATAGATAAGCTTTATAATGTCTTTAGTTACAGCCGCATCAATTTTGCGTCTTATGTCAGTGGATGGTGTGGCTTGTTCTCTTATTTCATCATAAAGACACATGAGATCATTCATTCCCTTCTCAATGGTGTCTGCCATTGTAGCCAGTTCCTTTTCTGTTATGTTTTTCTTTAAATTGTCTTTGGATGTTCTGATTTGAATTTTCCATTGTTCGTACAGGCTAAGCAGTCTTTTTTCTTATTTACTTAGCTCCTCCTTTTGGTATGACAGTATTTTCTCTGTGGGCACACTGATACGTTCTGAACGACGTGGTAATGTTAATCCATCAGCGACATCCATTTTGTGCTCAAGTTCGGCTAGTTGTTTTTCCTTACATTCAGTTAACTCCTTTAGTTCCTGCCTTGACATGCCTTCATATTCCTCTTGATTAAGTAAGCCTTTACTTTCTTCAATTTCTATCCGTAGCTTATGTATCTGTTCCTTTATGCCTTCCATGTTGAGCGCAGTTGTGTAGCTCACTGTTGACCATCACACTAGCTGTTGCAACTCACTGCTCTGTATGCCGTGCCTTGCCGTCTTCTCAGGAATTCCGTGGGCAGCGTGATGCATCAGGTGCGGGTCAAGCTCTTACTGTAGCATACCCTCCGAAAGATGGTCCGACACTTTAACTGATGATTTTAGATTTATTGCAAATCCCAAAACCAACGTAAGAGCTCGTTATAAAAAGAAACAAACACAAACAATAAATGCATTAGCTACATTACCATGTAAGATTCAGAGCATTAGCATAAGTTTAGTGCTAGCTTACAAGTACGGCATTAGCCTTTTAAACAAACGGCTAGAAACAGCTACAGTTGTTTAAACTACCTTTAAAACACCACCAACATAAACATTTTACTGTATTATGATAAATACTAACCTTGTGCCTCTTCGAAGGGGCGCTAAACATTTACATTCAACTGTGTGCCCGTTAGTTTCTACCTTTTCCGTTACATACAGCAGGAAGCTAGTTAACGTGTCAGCGGGTGACTTTCAAAATAAAGGCCCCTTTTATTTAGAACAGGAAGACACAAAAAGCTATTTATTCCATAAAGATAAAACATATACTGGGTTATTTACAGTGGGTGTGGGTAGTCATGAGAGAGAATGAGAGAAGGACATTTGTGTGAGGTGGACCTGTTCACCACAGACCTAAATCTTCTCAGCTGTTGCTACTGACATATGCTGCACTGTCTCTTCATGTGGCTCCTTATGTTTGGCACATTGTCTGCTTCAGTTCTTATATCATAAGAAGGTAATACAATGTGTAATCAAGTGATGACTGATTAACATTAATGTAAATGCTTAATGCCCTAATACCTGTTGATACAACAGTGCAAAGGCTCTTAACCCTACAGTTTTTCACATATCATGTAAGACTTGATTTCTCCATTTTTTTTGCACAAAACTCTCCAGAAAGTGCCATTTAATGGTTTATTTTTCAAAACAAATTCTGGGGGGGCAGACCCCCAGACCCCCCTGGGGAGAGCCCCCCATCCCCCCACACATAACAAATCCCATTTTAAATCCTGAATAATAATGATGCTGAAAGAGCCAAAGAAATTGCTTTGTACGCGCAAAATATGGGTTGGCCCCCCCAAATCTCACTCCAAGGTTTTGGAAAAAGTTGGCAGCTCTGCAGCACGCTGGATCTAACATCAGGTTACTGGCAGGTGGAGAAAAGGGCCTGTTTCAATGGAATGTGATGCCGGCCACGTGTCAGAGGCTCATGGACCATCTCAACTTAACCAATACACTAGCTTGTATATTATCTGACCAATAGCAACCACACCAATTCAAGTTCAAGACCTTTATTTGTCCCCTAGGGGTGATTAATTTTGCTGCAGTAGCAAAGAAGTTGACATACAGTACATGACAACAAAGACAACAACATTGATTAAAAATACAGGATCAGACCAAATGGGGAAATAAATAACACAACATTAAAAGTTAAGTCCAAGTGTGCCTTATGTGCCGACGTTACCTATTCTTTACAGAGTTAAGCAGAGAGATAGCAGAGGGTGCAAAAGAGAATTTATATCTATTTGGTTTGGCTGGTGGCCAACTGAAGCGGGAACCAGAGGGCAGCAAGTTAAATTCTGCATTCAGGGGGTGAGAACTATCGGACATGATGCATTCTGCCTTTTTACGCAAATGTCTATTGTACAATTTGTAGTTAGCTGGATAATAATTTTTCATAATAGACCACGTAGCTACGTTACTGACCTAACATTACCTGGGAGAGCATCGTAGCTCTGCTCTGGGTCCTGCATGACCCACAATGTTTCATTGTTCTACAGAATGAAGTTGATAGCTAAAGCTCCACTGACTAAGGCTTCACAAAGCTTACATAATTCCCATAGCAAATTAACTCAGTAACGTAGCTACAAGTTTTAGATAATGTTAGCATTTAAATGCTAACTTAAGCAGCTTTGCTAGCTAGCTAGTAGCACAACGAAACAACAAAATTCTTGTTCTGGCCAATAAAGCTTTGCATAGTCTGGCACTTGCTTAAATCTCTGACCTGCTCCATCCGTACACTACTAACCTAGGGTAACTGGTAGTCCCACACCCTTGTTTAAAAACTAAAGGTGACCGTTCCTTTGAAGCAATGGCTCCAAACCTGTGGAATGCCCGTCCTACTGTCTTAGATTCTCTGTTGAAGCTTTTAAAAAGCAGCTGAAGACACATTTATTTTAATTCCCTTTTGACTCTTGTTTCTAAACTTGTCAATAAAAGGTGCTATATCAAATAAACTTATTATTATTATTATTAACAAACGTCTAGTTGCATGCTCTCAACGTAGATCACAGACAATATATTTGATAGGTTTGCATGCAGTTTAGTGTCCCAGTATGGCCACGTCAAGACCTGGTAATTGGTTGGGGTTAGGCATGTGACCTTGAGTGGTTAAGGTTAAGATTGGCTGATTGGTCAGGAAGGGAACTGTACAAATGCAGGTTACATTATGGGGAATTTGGGACACTAAACTGCACGTGTACCGAGTCTTTAACATTAGCTTAGCTGCACTGAGCTGCCACTATCACTGTCACTTACCCCTAAATCTCCATAGCCAATGGGGACGAACCCCTGTAAGATTCCTCAAACAAGAAAGCTGGGAACAAAACCGCAAACGTGATGGAGAGAGCAAAAGGCTGTTCACTGAGATAGAAGCAGAAGGAACCGTAAACAAAAGGACATTTTATCAAACAAATAAAAGACTAGACAAATGTTTTGTTTGCAAGTTTTAAGTTTTACCTTTGAGGTGACAATTTTCTGCTTGAGTTAGTGTTTTCTGACATTTAAGTAATTTTGCTTGGAATTAGAGTCACAAAAATAATCCCATAGTTTGTGATATGGTATAAATTAGTAACCCTAACCCCTAACCCTAACCCCCTAACCCTAAACCCTAACCCCTAACCCTAAACCCCTAAACCTAACCCTGACCCCTAACCCTAACACCCTAACTCTAACCCTAACTCTAACCCCCTAACGCTAACCCTAACACCCTAACCCTAACCCCCTAACCCTAAACCCTAACCCCTAACCCTAAACTTAACCCTAACCCTGACCCTAACCCCCTAACCCTAACACCCTAACTCTAACCCTAACTCTAACCCCCTAACGCTAACCCTAACCCCTAACACCCTAACCCTAACCCCCTAACCCTAAACCCTAACACCCTAACCCCTAGCCCTAACCCTAACCCCTAGCCCTAACCCCTAACCCCCTAACCCCTAGCCCTAACCCTAAACCCTAACCCTAACCCTAACCTTTTTTTCTCTCCATATCATCCACATTATCATGAAGAAATATTCAGCAGTGTTACTTCTGCTTGTACTGAGTGAATTGTTCCATAAACACCTTGTAAAATCTAATTCAAATGTTAAAGTAAAATACGTTCTTAATGTTTAATCGGCGCTGTCTCACACATTGTGTGCTATGGAGCGCAGGAGGAGGAGATGGCCACGCTCCATGGAAGACATGATAGCATTAGATAATGGCAGAACACAGTTTAAAAAACTACACGTCTGTATTTAATACTGTGCATATATAATCAAATGTCAAAGTATGAAAATACAGCCGTTAAGCTCTCGCACAATCACTACACTTAATGTCCTCATTATCAGTCCAAACTTTAATACTGTCATTGACAAAACCTGTATGAAGAAAAGTGTTTTCTTTTACAATTTTGTCTTCAAATTGTATCTGTGGGTGGGGGATATAGTTGATCCTGTGCTTTAGGCAAGGTGTCATAAATTGTTGTAAACAAAAATACTACGGTGGAGTTTGGACCAAATTACCACCCAACGTTGGGAACGCTGTAGTCTATATCCTTGACGTTTCACTTCCGTGAATATCATGGTAGCAGCTGTCATGGTCCCACTACACGTCCTGCGATGCCGTGTTCATCCTGCTACACTCTGCTATGCCTCACTACGTCCTGCTGTGCCTTGTAACGCCGCACAGAGCCCTGCTATGCCATGAACTACTACAAAGAACTACTACAAACTATTATTTTTTGTGACTGTTATTGCCACTCTTCATTTTAACCCCAACCGGTCGTCAGACACCGCCTACCAAGAGCCTGGGTCTGTCCGAGGTTTTTGCCTAAAAGGAAGTTTTTCCTCGCCACTGTCGCACTGTTGCTTGCTCTGGAGGGAACTACTTGAACTGTTGGGTCCTTGTAAATTATGGAGTGTGGTCTAGACCTACTCTATCTGTAAAGTGTCTCGAGATAACACTTGTATGAATTGATACTATAAATAAAATTGAATTGAATTGAAAATTAAACTCCGGTACTTAGGAAGCATGGCATTCTATTCCACTGCTATGCTGACAACAGCCAGCTCTATGTGCCCCTTAAAAATAACAACTCTCTCAGACCACTGCTTGAATGCCTTGATGACAAAAAGCCTGGATGACTTCTAAATTTTTAAGTTTTAGTTAAACAAAAACGGAAGTGATGGTTTTTGGTGTCTACACGGGACACTATTGATTTGTGTACAGGTCAATGTTTGTTTGTGTTTATTACAAATGTTGAAGTAATGTATTTCAATGGGAAGCCTATGGTCATGAATGGTCATGAATGGTCACATTCGAAAATCGTGACACACAAAATAAACAACATTAACGTGACCTGTACACAAATCAATAAATCAAAATAACGGGACCATTTCACAAACGGGCATGAGACCGGGTTGTTCCAACTACGGCAGCTAGCCCAAATAAAGCAGTTTCTTACTAGGCAGCACTTTAAGACCATGCCTTTGTGACCACTCAGTTGGATTACTACGCCCTATATGTAGGCATCAGTGCCTCATCTGCTGCTCGTCTCCAAAACGCTGTGGCACGTCTTTAACTGGAACACGTAAATAAGAGCACATTACCCTTGTTTTAGCTTGACTCTATTGGCTGCCTGTATATTTTAGGATCCATTTTAAAATTAACTTACTTGTGTTAAATCCCTAAATGGTCTTGCTCCATCCTACCTGTCCGAGCTGCTTCACCCATACACACGGACCCAGGTCAGCTGAACAACTGCGCCAGTGTCCAAAAACAAATCGGAAACTTAAAGGGGATCGTGCCTTTGCTGTGACAGTTCCAAAAATATGGAATGACCTACCTCTGCCTATTAGACAGACTTCCTCAATGACTAATTTGAAATATCTTCTTAAAACCCACCTTTTTTTACTGATACTATTTCATGTTTAAAATGTTAAATGTTTTAAATGACTTCTACTTTGTTCTGTAAAGCACCTTGTGCAACGTTGTTTTTTTTTTTTAATGTTTTATAAATAAATGATTAATTGACTGGTTTAAAGAAATGCCAATGAACCAGAGCATGTAATTCTCCCATCCCGGAATGCTATGTGGACAAGCCAGACCCTCTTCCGCTCCATGGTCTGGCAAAGCGAGACTAGGATGCTGGGGCTTTGCTGGAAAAATCAGACCCTACATACATAAAAACAGCATTCTCTACAATGTTAATTTTGTTTGCTGTTACAGGTTATTTCAAAACATTAAACAGCTACATTTATTAACTTAAATTACCTTGATCCACTCACTCTCCTTTAACTCAATCTAAGTAGGAATGCTTTCCTTATGCAGTTCAATGTGGTGTTTTTGAAGCCAACATTAAAGCTGAACTCCACTGATTTTACACATCAAAGTCTGTTTACAGGTGTTGGGGAGTACTACTGCAGATGAGAAAAAAAAGCTTTTTTGTGTCTCCAAAGGGAGCTGTGTGAATTCTGATGAATGTCCTCAATGATGTTGAAAATGAAAAAAGGTAGGTAGTAAAGATGTGGGTTTACTAGACCTCTGTAGCCAGCTCCTAATCTCTGCATGAGGCTAGAGGTTCAAGGCATTAGCCGCTACAAGCATAACACACCTGAATCTCTGACCGGGCTGTCAATTATTAAAAATAAATGTATAGATAGTTGCACTGCCTGATGTAAAATTATCAGCGTTTGGACAAGAGATTCTTCAACTGTACATTTATTTCCAAAAGGCTGCATATACATTTGCAAATTCTACTGTACAGAAAACATCCAAAATGTCCATAAGTATAGATACAATATACCACAAAGCTGCCCTGGCATTACCATGATGTTCAGCACTAGAAAAGCTCTGCAGCCAATTTGATATTATAATCTTAAATACGTTTCCAACTAATACCTTTAAATGTATGTCAGTATAATTGTTATTTTTTTCATCTGCATCTGTACTTTACAACATTCACCATTTACAGTAGTTAAACAAGGCACAAGAATAGTGATATGAAGCCATGCGTAAAGCAAAAAAATAGTATGGGACCAACTTAGCTGACAGAAAGTCATGGACACAACAGTGAACTTTTATCTCAGGATTAGCCTTACACCGAAGCATTATACATAGTGTGAATACATTTGTGTGTGTGTGAGCTCACTTTGAAAAAACAAACAGAATTTCAACATGTTTTATGAGATACAGTGGACATAGCTGAGACACAACCAGAATGAAGGTGATTGCTGAGTCTGCACAGACACAAGGCTCTCGATGCAATTTAAACCATAGTTAAGCGTTACAAAAGCACACATTTCCATTCTTGAAGCCTTTACTTACAGGAGTGAAAAGGCGAATATAGTTACACAATTAAAGAAACAATCATATTGAGATCAAATTCTTCACTTGCCAGCTTAAATGATATAAAAGATGATTTGATAAGAAATAAAGAAGAAAGTAAGAGGCTCAGCGCGTGGGGGGATATGACTAGACTCTAATATTATATAGTTATATATATATATATTATATAATATTTTAAATGGGTAGAGAAGCCAAATTATTGTGCATGCGTTTGCTCAACGATATTATACCAACCCGTTCATAAGAATGCGTTGTACCTGATGAGATGAGGGACGTTTTAAAATATATATACAAAGTACATAAAGGAACCAATTTCCAGATGAAAAGTGTGTCCCTTATTTTGTTATAGTATCCAATATTGTGCTGAAGATCCCAAAATTTCCTTCTAGCTTGCTGCTTTTAACTCTCAATACAGTTGATGGTATCAGCATTAAGATTGGAGACAATGTGGGATTTGTGGGCACTATAGACTAAGGACTGGGTAAAAGAAAAGACTGACTCAACTGGGTGCCACAACAAAATCAACTAGTTTGTTCAAGAGAAAGAGCAGCTTCAAGCATATGCTTTAAATTTTTCATTTGTACCACTTTCCTCTGTTTTACCTGGTTACTGATACTGTGATGAGTAAACTTATTTACTGAATTTAGTAACTGGTGAGAAAGGTCATAAGAATCAAACCACAAGGTTCAGTAATGGTTATTATTTTTTATTTTAAACCTTGATGATAAGTGAATGACGCTGTATGAGTCATTGCTGTACCGCATCAAACTAGGGGGTAGCATGTTTTTTTTCTTCTTACCTTTACTTAAGAAGGTGTCCCAGTGAAACAGTATGTCAATAAAATGGCATTATGCAAAATTAATGATTCACAAGAGCAAAAAGTAGCCAACCTTTAAGGTGTTTACACCAAATGATAAAGTATCCATCCATCCATCCATCTTCATCCGCTTATCCGGTATCGGGTCGCGGGGGCAGCAGCTCCAGTAGGGGACCCCAAACTTCCCTTTCCCGAGCCACATCAACCAGCTCCGAATGGGGGATCCCGAGGCGTTCCCAGGCCAGCTTGGAGATATAATCTCTCCACCTAGTCCTGGGTCTTCCCGAGGCCTCCTCCCAGCTGGACGTGCCTGGAACACCTCCCTAGGAGGCGCCTGGAGGCATCCTTACCAGATGCCCGAACCGCCTCAACTGGCTTCTCGACGCGAAGGAGCAGCGGCTCTACTCCGAGCTCCTCTCGGATGACTGAGCTTCACCCTATCTCTAAGGGAGACGCCAGCCACCCTCCTGAGGAAACCCATTTTGGCCGCTTGTACCCAGGACTCGTTCTTTCGGTCATGACCCAGCCTTCATGACCATAGGTGAGGGTAGGAACGAAAATTGCCCGGTAGATCGAAAGCTTTGCCTTCTGGCTCAGCTCTCTCGTCACAACGGTGCGATAAACTGAATGTAATACCGCACCAGCTGCTCCTATTCTCCGACCAATCTCACGCTCCATAGTCCCCTCACTCGCGAGCAAGACCCCAAGGTACTTAAACTCCTTCACTTGGGGTAAGGACTCACTCCCTACCCGAAGAAAGCACTCCATCGGTTTCCTGCTGAGAATCATGGCCTCAGATTTAGAGGTGCTGATCCTCATCCCAGCCACTTCACACTCGGCTGCGAACCGATCCAGTGAGTGCTGGAGGTCACAGGCCGATGACGCCATCAAGATACATCATCTGCAAAAAGCAGCGATGAGATCCCGAGCCCACCGAACTGCAACCCCTCCCCGCCCCGACTACCGATATCCTGTCCATAAATATTACAAACAGGATTGGTGACAAAGCGCAGCCCTGGCGGAGGCCAACCTCACCTGGAACGAGTCCGACTTACTGCCGAGAACCCGGACACAGCTCTCGCTTTGGTCATACAGAGATTGGATGGCCCTGAGAAGGGACCCTCACCCCATACTCCCGCAGCACCTCTCACAATTTTCCCGGGGACCCGGTCATACGCCTCCAGATCCACAAAACACATGTAGACTGGTTGGGCATACTCCCAGGCCCTCCAAGATCCTTGCGAGAGTGAAGATCTGATCCGTTGTTCCACGGCCAGGACGGAATCCACATTGTTCCTCTTCAATCCGAGGTTCGACTATCAGCCGAACCCTCCTTTCCAGCACCTTGGAGTAGACTTTACCAGGGAGGCTGAGAAGTGTGATACCCCTGTAATTGGCACACACCCTCTGGTCCCCCTTTTTGAATAGGGGAACCACCACCCCGGTCTGCCACTCCTTAGGCACGTCCCAGACTTCCACGCAATGTTGAAGAGGCGTGTCAACCAAGACATCCCCTCCACACCCAGAGCTTTCAACATTTCTGGACGGATCAATCCCTGGGGCTTTGCCGCTGTGGAGTTGTTTGACTACCTCAGCGACTTCCACCAGGGAAATTGACGACAATCCCCCATCATCCTCCAGCTCTGCCTCTACCACAGAGGGCGTGTCAGTTGATTTAGGAGTTCCTCAAAGTGCTCCTTCCACCATTCTATTACCTCCCCAGTTGAGGTCAACAACGTCCCATCCTTACTGTATACAGCTTGGATGATTCCTCGCTTCCTCCTCCTAAGGTGGCGAACGGTTTTCCAGAAGCACCTTGGTGCCAACCGAAAGTCCTTCTCCATGTCTTCTCCGAACTTCTCCCACACCCGCTGCTTTGCCTCTGTCACGGCAGAGGCTGCAGCCCTTCGGCCCGTCGGTACCCTGCAACTGCCTCCGGAGTCCTCCGGGATAACATATCCGGAAAGACTTCTTCAGTCGGACGGCTTCCCTGACCACCGGTGTCCACCAGGTGTTCGTGGGTTACCGCCTTGAGGCACCTAAGACCCTATGACCACAGCTTGCCGCCGCAGCTTCAGCAATGGAAACTTTGAACATTGTCCACTCAGGTTCAATGCCCCCAGCCTCCACAGGGATGCCCGAAAAGCTCTGCCGGAGGTGTGAGTTGAAAGTCCGCGGACAGGGCCTCCTCCAGACGTTCCCAATTCACCCGCACTACCCGCTTGGGTTTACCAGGTCTGTCCAGAGTCTTCCCCACCCCTGACCCAACTCACCACCAGATGGTGATCAGTTGACAGCTCTGCCCCTCTCTTCACCCGAGTGTCCAAAACATACGGCCTCAGATCAGATGAAACGATTATAAAATCGATCATTGACCTTTGGCCTAGGTGCTCTGGTACCACGACACTTATGAGCATCCCTATGTTCGAACATGGTGTTTGTGATGGACAATCCATGACTAGCACAGAAGTCCAACAACAGACAACCACTCTGGTTTAGATCAGGAGGCCGTTCCTCCCAATCACGCCTCTCCAAGTATCTCCATCATCACCCACGTGTGCGTTGAAGTCCCCCAGCAGAACTATGGAGTCCCTACTGGAGCCCCATACAGGACTCCATTCAAGGTCTCCAAGAAGGCCGAATCCTCCGAACTCTTGTTTGGTGCATATGCACAAACAACAGTCAGAGTTTTCCCCATCACCCGCAGGCGAAGGGAGGCGACCTCTCGTCCACCGGTAACTCCAATGCAGCGGCGCTCAGCCGGGACTTGTGAGTATCCCCACACCCGCCCGGCGCCTCACACCCTGGGCAACTCCGGAATAGGACAGAGTCCAACCCCTATCCAGGAGTACGGTTCCAGAACCGAGACATTGCGTAGAGGTAAGCCCCACCAGATCTAACTGGTAGCGCTCCACCTCCGCACAAGTTCCGGCTCCTTCCCCACAGAGAGGTGACGCTCCACGTCCCCAGAGCCAGCCTCTGCCGCCCAGGTCTGGTCCGTCGAGGCCCCTGACCTTCGCCGCCACCCATATGGCAGCGCAACCGACCCCAGCGGTTCCTCCCACAGGTGGTGGGCCCATGGGATGATAAAGTATACCTTTATTTAAAAAAATGCTCTACTTGGCTTCAAGTCATACTGTACCAACACAGATATGTACGTGTAACCCAATTGTTTTCTCAGCACTCTGTATGTCTGAAATGTAAAAATGTTCTGTTGTGGAAAAACCAACGTTTAAATCCATTATTATCACCTGTGTCCTTCCGTTTTGTTGGTCTTCTTCTCTGGATGTACGTTTAGCCTGATGTGCTATATATATATATATATATATATATATATATATATATATATAGTAGCTAAATGGAGCCTTTGTTGTATGGTGGTTTCACCCCAGACAAACAATGTATTATTTCTGACAGAGAGACATGTAAAGAAATTGTGCAATGTTGTGTGACGGAATCACAGAGAAAAATACAGAGTGCTGGGATCACAAATGAGGCTAGCCTGTGACTCAGTGTGTGTATAGAACTCAGAAACTTCAATCTTATTTTCCATCCTGCTGTCACTCAGTGAACAATTATAACCAGTCTCTACAACTCCACACCTGTCTGTGCAATGCAATGTATAAATTAATGAGTCTCTCATATAGAGACATCCAGAATATACTTTTTTTATTTGTCCATATGATCAGATATCTGCCAAGGATATTTCTGCCTCCACCCGAGTACAATGGAGGTGAATGAAATTTCAATTGTGGGGCTGTCCATATCAACACAGTATGTTCTGTGAATTTTCAAGTGTAAACAGGACATTAATTTAACAACATTGTTGTTAATGTTGTTAAATGTAATCTTTTAATACTGTGAGCACCACGAATGACATTCCATTCACCTAAGGTAGAGTCAGAAATGTCAGAGGCAGACAACACTGTGCACTTGGGGTAAGTAAGTGTTCTTGTGTAATTTAGTTGGCCTTATTTTGCAGCATGGATCTCTGTGGTAGAATAAAGGCAAATACCGACTGTGATCTGAGGTCCATTGTGTAAACCTCTGCAGCATGAATTATTAGTCTTCATGTATTTATTTAAACTGGTGTATAATTTCATTAATTTTCAGTTCCACAAATTATTACCTCAATGATTATGAGTGCCCTTAAAACACTGGCTAAAGCTCTGACGGGTTCAGTTGGGTACAATAATAAAATTAGGGAGTGTGTTACATTTCAAAGTTTAATGGTTTTCTGATTCTTTCTCGGTGGCCTCTTTATTTATAATGATTCAACTTAAAAGTCATACAGTAATATAGGCCAACAAATCTACCATTATTTTTGGGGATTTTGCCCAGGTATCGCCTCAGTGTGGTATGGGATTAGTATGATTTAAACATGCTTAAAGCATTTTGTATCTATGACATTGACACCATCAGTATCAGTGTTGGGCAAGTTTCATTTAAAAAGTAATTAGTTACAGTTACTAGTTATTTCTTCAAAACTAAATTAGTTACTCAGTTACAAATTATAAAAGTAAAGTCAGAAAGTAACTATTGTGTTACTGTCAAGTAAATTTTAAATGCTCAAATGTGACCCCACCTCCACCCGAACGGAACATAAAAAACGTGTATATTCAATTATTTAGGATAAATCTGGATATTATAATGAAATGGACACTTAATAAAGTACATTATTAATAGAAACAATGTACACAAGAAAAAGTGAGACTAGCCTCCAATCAAATGCCATGTATGTAGATATTATGTTTACATATGGATCAATGTAAACAACACAATAGATGTTTTGGAACTTTTAATATTTATTGCCCCTTATTTGGGCTTGACATACCCGTCTCTCGTTGACTGACTCGCTTGTGTTGTTTGTTGTGTGTCCGATGCCCAACTCTACACAACTCTAAATCTGATTGGCTTACCATGAAACTTTACTCAACCTCAGCCAATCGTCAGCATTTATGCACTTGTCTCGTGCACTGCACACTAACCAAGGAAGAAAAGAATAAAAAAAAAACATTGCCTCTAGTTGGTCTGATGAAAAAAAACAGGTTCAATTATAGTAACGCACCGCATTTTCTGGCAGTAACGGTAACAGCGTTATTAAGATGGGAAGAGTAATTAATTAGGTTACTTGTTACTGAAAAAAGTAATGCTGTTATTCCCATTACTAATCAGTATTCCTTTTTTGTTATATGTAAACTCCCAGTCCATGTGCACATGACCTCTGTAACTATGAAATGTCAATACTTGTGTCTGCGTGTTTTTTGTGGGTTAGGTAGTGGTGGTGGCAGTCGGGTGTGTCAGGAAATGATATGAGTTCTGTGTGACTGGTATTAATGGTGGGAATTGGATGATAACACGCAACAATGCACTCCCTGCCATGCTAGGAAATGATGTTTTACAGCTTCCTGTGCAATAGTTTCAAATCTCACTCTTTCACATTACACCACAACCATGTTTTTTTCTTCATTTAACACATAAGAAGTTACACTCTGACTGGCATTTGGCCTGAGGAAGATCTAGTACCGAAACGTTGCCAGCTATTACATTTATTTTTCCAAATTAGACAATGTGGGGGTTTCTTTGCAACTTTTGCATAAATGATACAATACTGGTGCTTAACTTCCAGTAAGAGATGAAAATGGGAGAATTTCAAGATACTTGGCTTTGAAAGTTCATAATCACAACATTTAAGCCTTCTTTTAAAAATATAATATTGAATGTCAAAAAAGTAGCTTCTAAGTCCTCATTCATTCATTGACACAAGGATGTGGTGTGGGGGAAAAAATTTATAAAATTAAAATGTTGCCACAGTTGTATCATACCCATTTGCATAGAGGAACTTCTATGCAAATAGAATAGGTCTATTTGAATAGAAGAACTTCTATGCAAATAGAATAGGTTCATTTGCATAGAAGAACTTCTATGCAAATACGTCCAGCTGCCGTGTGGACCACTGGTAAAAGGAGGGGAGGCAGTATGGAAAAAAGGAGCTCCTATCTCTTTTCACACAAATTCTGAAAAATAATCTGCACAAGAGTTCAGGAAATACCCCACTCACCATGTGAGCTGGAAAAGGAATGTCCACAGAGATATTATAACTTAAAACAACAGACATTTAAAATAACTTAAGAGGTGTGTGAGTGGAGAGGCAGAAAACGATTTATAGTTCATCCTCAGACAGATTCTTAAAAGAGAGGGGTGGATCCACAGCAGGTACCGGTTCACCTCCATCTGTTGAAATTGGTCGGCATGTTGACTGCTCGCACTGTCTACTCACAACCTCGTGACCTTCCAGCACAGTGTGTGTTGGCCATCACTGCCGGTGTGTACACACAGATATATGCCTTAGTTTGTCAATTTTCACTCACTCTCTTTTCTTTCAGCCTGTTTAGTCAGGAGCAGAGTCCTCTGTTTTCCGATTTGTTACTTTGGCTCCACACACACTGCCCGCTTGTATGTGATTGCAGTCAGACTGAGGCTCATCCTGGGCCTTGGGGGAGCTTTTGTAGTGGATCTTGCCAATCTCCTCGAGGGCGCTGGCTAGAGAGTCAAGGTCAGCAGTGTCCTGGTGGCGAGCCTCCCACAGGCTCAGTATGACTGCCGACGGACTCCGCTGCTTTGCAAAATAACCCAGGTTTCTGTAGAGGAGCACACAAAGAGGGATTAATGAGCTTCCCAGGAAGAAGGCAGTCTCAGGGACAGAACACAGACAACATGTTTAATGTTGGCTTCAGATATGGATTATCCTTGGTAATTATCTATCTTGTAAAAGACATAAGTCAAACTGAATAAAATAAATAATAATAAATAATTGTCATTTTTCTAATTTCCTTTCAGAAAGTGTTGAGCGTGATTGTGATGCATAGCGAATATGCCAGTAGTTTTAAACCTGTGCACTAAAGGATAAGGCTCATGTCATAACAGTTTCTTTGTTTAAAACAAATCCCATTTAAAAAGGGATTTCCTTAAACAGCTGGGCACTGTAGCAAACATTACTTAAACAGGAGGAACTTATTAATTGAACTATGTTTAGCCATGGATTAATACACATTTGGTGCTTTAGTGAGTTGTAAGCAGGAGTGTAAGATTGAGTCAAAGCTCTATTTGCACGGCACTAGTATTTACCTGGGGAACTCTAGTAGCCTACTTTGTAATAATTGCAGAGGTTGTCTATGATCTTAAACCTGCCATTAAGTAAAAATTCCACTGCCAAATTTTGCCAAACACAGAGGTCATAAGAAAATATTAGTCTTGTGTGAATCAACATCTCAGTGATTCTGGATCGGATTGGCTGTGTTGGTAAATAAAGGTTTTGACATAATATGTGGGGGATAAGGAATTATATTTCAGTAAAAAAGTAAATTTGCATATCCTATTTGAGTTTTAAGTAGCCCCATTACAATTATATTCTGTAAATGGTATTACAATTTGTTTTATTACTGATACAATTATTAAACATTTCAACTACTGCAAAAATCATCAGTTTTAAGGCTTTTGGGAGGTCCTAGGTGTCAAGTAACCAAAACCCTCGTGCTGTATTTTGTACAATGGCTCCATTATCCTGTGCAAAATGGAAAACATGTAATTAAAATGATATCAATTAGAATGTATACTTATTTAGAAATAGCACTCTATAAAGAACAGTTATTATACTCACTATAAATCCCAAAATCTACTAACCACTAACTAAACGAAACCCAAATGGGTACTTGGGTCCCCTTAACTTGCCTAACTTGCCATGAAATGTACTCTGTAACTATCTGTAACCAAAAATGTATTTAACATAAATTGTCTTGGTACTATACACAAAAAACATCTGGTTCTTCATGTAGGTAACAAAAGGTTTCTTAAGACCTTTTAAGACGATCAAAAGTATAAAGAAAATAGTACCATCACAAATGATCAGTAATTACTGGCAAACACAGTCCAGTTTGAATTTAAATAACAGGTGGTGACAAAATGAGAGAAAAGAGGCCTTGTTGTATCATGTAGCATTGAATCCAGTTGGGGGCAGTGTTTCACTGCCGCGCCTTAGTGCTTTAAAAAAGAAAAAGAAAAAAGCAACATAAGCGGCTGCAGCCATTGGTCACAACAGGCTCAGTTCAAAGCCACCCAACTTGGAGAGAAAAGCTTATCTGGATAATTTGGAATCCCAAAGGACTCTTAGATACCAGACTTTCATGAATCATGCACTTAACAGGAGATTATAGCTGCCAAAAGATCAGAATAACCGAAGACAACAACTGGATGGAGTAAATATTAGTATGGTGTCTCATAATGATTGCATATTTCCATTTAATAATTACATGTTACATGATTAATGTCAAAAGAAATTGTGTAATAAGGCCAGTGCAAAACCACAATGCACATAAGCCACAACATTCAACAGACAACACAATCACTTATGTGCTTAAGTGATTAAATACGAGTCCTGCCTCCTACTTCTGAGAGAGAAGATGAATAACAAAAGGTAGCTGAATATAAAGCCAGATGCATGAGGTGAACAACACTCACAGCAAGTTATCCTTTTCATCAGCATGTGTTCACAGTGAGACCATTACAAAGAAAAGGATGCACAGGTCATATACTCTCAGAGAGGATGCACATCATAAGCTCACCTATCTAAGTGGAGCTGCTGGGCTAAGAGTTGCCAGTCCTTGCCCTTGGCGTTGGCAGTGTCAAAGGTGGCACAGATCCTCTGGCGGATGGACAAAGGGATTTTAAAGGCTTTGGGCCCTGTCTGGGATGTGATGGTGCAGTCTGTCTGCATACAAACTGGAACTGACTCCTTTTCAGTCTGGAAGAACAGAAACAGACTAGAATCAGACCAGGGTCAGATAGGATTTACAAATGTTGCTTTGTGCTTGTTTTACCAGCTTGGGGAGCCAGATGAATGGGGTTTCCTGGGTCAGGGCAACTCAGACAGGTATGTTTAAGATTTCAAAACGTCAGTGGAAAAAAATACGACAAAGGAAAAGACATCTGTTAGCCGCTAGTAGCACGGTTAGTGCAGGCATTTCTAAAAGAATTAAAGCAATACGCCTCCCCAATCTATCTTTTAATGATCAAACGCTCCACCATGTGGGCTTATAATGTGGTTTTAAATGTTTGGAGTGTTGTGTTAAGTCAAAAATGTCTATTTTTGTTTGTGAAAATGAAGTAATTAGGAAAATAAACACAATGACAGTGTTGTATGTAACAGTGTGACATCTGGCTCATCTGCATTCAAAAGATTTTATTTTTAGTGGGTGGTGGTTCCTAGGTTTATCTGCATAGTACCTCGATAAGGATAGTTATGGTACGATTTGGATCAGATCATATATCTGTATAGTTGTTCAGCCTCAGAGGGGAGAGAGAGCAGCTGACCGTTCACCTGAGATCAGAAGAGCAGACTTTTTGACATTTCATAAACAGCTGATGGAGCGACAGCGCTGTACACGTGTGATGCTGATGTGCAATGTTAAACATGCGGCGCCAAGTGCATTTGACGGCATAAAATCGGCATATGTCAGTCCAACCTGTCGGTCAATCATTGCATCTCTGTTAAAAAGTATTAATTTAAAAAGAAAATAACTGTTCTTAGAATAATTATAATTAGCCAAATAATCATTATTATTAGCCTAACTTACTGAAGGCCATGCTGAACGGATAGCCATTACAGCAAACCATCTGAGAAGTAATGTGAGGAAGCATTTTGGATCATAAGTGGAAGAATTCTAGTTTAGGTTACTGTTTGTGGGTTGTGTTGTAATTTAAATAAATGGCATGTCATTTTAAATTAGTTTGAACTTGATTATTTTAAAACTGACAGCCCTAAACATGATAACAATATATGCATTTCTAAGTTTAAGAAATACCCTTTCTTATTCTTTCACATTTTACACTTGGCTGAGGTAATAAATTGAAGTGTATTGATAAAACATCAGGTCTCTGTGGACTGATAGGAGACTGTGATGTTTCTTGAATTAATACAAGGGTCAAATATACAATGTCATATTTCCATCATGTTTTCCATTGCTTGAGGTTTGACTCGAGCTCTTGTAATCATCTATTTGTTTCCTCTCTTCAACGATGAATGATTTAATGACACCCAAATGTAGAATTAATGCCACCAACTGTTTATTGTAATAAACCAACTTCTAATGTTTAACAGCAACCCAGATTGATTCACATTTTCTTTAGCCAATTTTTTAGAAATTTTGTTAAAATTTTTGCTGTGATAGAAACTAAATTTTATTGTTCCAACCTGGTGGCCCACAGTATAAAACAAAGTATAGAATCTCTCCCAAAATGTTCATGTCTGTTTACTGTTTACTGTGAATGTGTGTGTGTGTGTGTGTGTGTGTGTGTGTGTGTGTGTGTGTGTGTGTGTGTGTGGTGATGATTTGAAATCTACTCACAGCTCCTATAAACACTTTTATTTCTTCCTCCTATCTGTCAAGCCCTAACTAATCATGAAGGTAAAACCATAAAAAATAATTGCAAATAATATTTCACCTGCATTTGACTGCAATACAATGAGTTTAAATAGTGTTGTGGCCTTGACGTAGGACAAGTATTTTTGTGACTGGTTGTGAAAAAGCAGTAGGGTAAAATCAATGACTCTTCTGGCTTAACAACTACTGTCAAGGTGCTCTTGAGTGAGGATTTCTAACTCCTAGCTGCTCCATTGGAGCTGCTCAGCAGCTGACAGAAGACTGCTGTTAGACTGGGCAGCTCCCAGGTGTTAATGCATGTGAATGTGATGCATGCTGTTTGCTGGAACCTGGGTGAATAAAGGTTAGAAAATATGTGCAGGTAATGTGGTGAACAGCTGGATCTTGTTGTCTGTGTTTAGCAAAAATCTGTAATGAAAAAAAGAAAGTAAGAGAGTAAGAGTAAGTGCCCTCACTGCTCTATTATTACACAGTGCAAGCTCAGGAGTGCTGGCCCTGCTGTCAATGGACACACTCCGGGAAGGTTACATAAAGGTTGAGCGAGAAAGTGAAACATACCCCTGCAGCTCAAGAGCCTCACCTCAGCTACAGCTGTGTAGACCTGCAGAATCTGCTCTTGGCCTTTGACTTGGCGCACGCTGATTTTGCAGGAGAGCTGGGTGGTGGCAGGGCTGTATCTCTCCAGAGAGAAGGCACAGTGCAGGGCTGCTGCTGCACCAAACTTTGGGGAAGGAAAACTCCTGAGGAGGCAGAAAGAGGGACATCTGAAACGTAACACGGTACACAGCAGTGTTAACATATGCTCTAAATGGGATGACTCAGCTCCCTTCTCCCTTCTCTAAAAAAAACCTCAACAACAGTCTTTTTCCATCAAAATTAGGAACATCCTGTCTCAAAACGATGCTGAAAGACTAGTCTGGGGTGGCAGTAGCTCAGTCCGTAGGGAGTTGAGAACCGGCGGGTCGTGGTTCAAGTCCCCATGCAGACCAAACGTACTGAAATTGGGTTGAGAGTTGGGTTGAGAACCGGCGGGTCGCTGGTTCAAGTCCCCATGCAGACCAAACGTACTGAATGTGGATTGGTGGCTGGAGAGATGTCACTTCACCTCCTGGGCACTGCCAGGTGCTCTTGAGCAAGGCACCGTACCCCAACCGCTCAGGGCACTGGTCCAGCTCACTCTGACCTCTCTCCATGAGCATGTGTTTATTTCAGACCTGTGTGTAGTGATTACTGACAGAGTGTAAATTGTAATTTCCCACTGGGGATCAATAAACAGTATAAATTATAAAAATTAGTTGTTAATGTTACTTTCAGGCTGACTATTGTAATTCCTTACTATCAGGTTTTTCAAATAAAACCTTTAAAAACCTTCCAGCTGATCCAGAATGCTGCAGCGTTTATTCTGACAAGAACTAAGAAAAGAGATCATATATCTCCTGTATTAACTTTTCTGCATTGGCTTCCTGTAAAATCCAGGATTGAATTTAAAATCCTTCTTCTGACCTACAAAGCTCCAAATGTTCAAGCACCATCTTATCTTGAAGAGCTCATAATGTCCTTATTGTCCCACTAGAGCACTACGCTCCCAGAATTCAGTTATTTGTGGTTCCAAGAGTCTCTAAAAGTAGAATGGGAGCCAGAGCCTCCTCTACTGTGGAACCAGCTCCCAGTCTGGATCTGGGACAGACACCGTCACCACATTTAAGAGTAAACTCAACACTCTCCTCTTTGATAAAGCTTATAGTTAGGGAGTGATGCCAGACAAAACCACTTCTCTTCTCTGCTTCTCTTTATAGTCGTCAGATTAATCTACCATAAAATCAATGATATAATCAAAGTAGAGGGAGGTAGGGCAGTAGAGTTCTAGCCTGACCAGGCTCCTCTCCTTACCCTGTCTCTCTTAATTATGCTGTTATAGTTTTAGACTTCCTTTGACACACTGAGCTTTCTCTCTCTCTCTTTCCATCTGTGTGCATCCTTGTCACAGAAATGCTTGTTACTAATTTAGCTATGGGGAGCTTATTCCCAGAGTCGTTATGTTTTTTTGTTTCCTTGGATTTGGGTGGCAACTAAATCAGGGTTTCAGGTGTCCCGGTGGTCCTGCTCCGTGCCCTGCTATGTCCTGTTGCACCCTGCTATGCTCTGCTGTGTCATTAACTACTAAAACTACTATTTGTATTAATTGCTTCATTAGCTTTATTGTGACTATTATTGCCAATATTCATCTGGGAGTTTTGTTCAGATAGATCTATCTATCTGTTACTAACTGTAAAGTGTCTTGAGATAACTCTTGTTATGATTTGTTACTATAAATAAAATTGTATTGAAATTGAATTGTCCCCTTGTACAGTAACTCTGATTGAAAACTAGCTTTTGGGCTAGGTACTGTAAGCTATATACAATATGTGGGAAACAGGGAACAGGGAAAAGACTGCCTTTGATGTATAATTAATTTCAAGAGGGCGGGCACATCTGTGGGTAAAAGTCCTTGACCTCTGCTAGACTCCGTCTCTACCATATTAAAAGTGACCTGCAAACGATTCTTAGTGAAGACCGTGGCATTAAAAGTGGCGGCCAGTGTGGCTACTGATAACTTAACCCTTGTGGCTTTGATCTTGAGGACCAGTGCTGCTCACAGCAGCAGATAATGGAGCCTGGAAGCGATGGGGGAATGGAGAGGGGAGGTGATGGACATGGAAAGCTTGGATGCTCTTTAGCACTAAAACCTGACTTGATGTATGGCACCACGCTTGGCTATTTTACACCTGCTCCACCAATGCAGGTTTGCTGTTCCTGTCTGCCATTCCGAGGCCCTCATAAATAAGGCCGTGGAGAGGGTTGGTGTCTTTGAAGCAGAGCTTTTGCCTTGCATTCAGATCTTTAAGCAATTACAGCGTACAGTGGGGACACAGCTCAGCTGTTCTGCAAATTAAAACAGATACAAAACAGCATTCAATGGCTGCTGCGGTGCATTGATCTCATACTGTTTGCATTTTAAAGCTCCTGCAAGCAAAACAAACACAAAGCTATTAATCTCAAGTCACGTCCATCTTTATAATTCTTTGAATGTGGGCTGACAGCAGGATGCGCGCTAGAAGAGCAGTTTTAAAGCATAAAACACTGCACACAAACACAAATATGAAGAGGGTCAAAACCAGATGAACATTATTTTCATTTCAGTTTCAGACAGATTTGAGTAGAGTCTGGTAGGTTTGGTGATGGTGATTTTGGGGCTGTTTAATATTAAACAAAAAGGATCTTACTTTGTTTTCCAATGCAGCCTGGTTCGTGGCTGCTGGTTACAGCATTCTCACTCAGATTTTCAAATTTCTGTTCACATTAGTTACTTATGGCATTTTTCTATTAATTGTATGTACTCAACTCGTCATGAGTACGTCATAGAAGAAAACTGCCGTGACCTAACGTGACACACATACAGAACGCCTAAGGTGTGTTGTTTTGAATCCTGACATGGAGCTGTTGCCACAGCCAGAAGACAAGTTAGTTTCAAAAGAAGCTGGAGGCAGCAAAAAATTATTAAACACTATTTAAACACAGCGGATTTGTTCAGGACACCCCCGTCTGTCACGAGCAATGATGAGGCAGTGATTCTCTCCAACCATTCAGTAGTCTGCAGATTTTCATGTCACCTTTTGCTATCGCCTTAGCTTGCTTGGAACCTCAACTGTGGTGGTACTAAAAAAAGTACCTGTACCAGGGACTTTTTTCGTAATGGAAAACAAAAAGGCGAGTAGAGTCGAAGCAAGTCGAGAGATACCATAAAGTGGAAAAATGCCATTAGACACCATACATTGGAAAATATGTCCAAGTTGAAAAATACTGAAACACCATTATTATGCCTCATTTGCATAACGAAACATACAACTTTAGAAAATTCAAATACAAAAATGATTGTCTTTATGTAAGTAATCAACTGGGGAAGTTTCACAGAGATATCTTTTAGTTAAAATATATCTACTGTAGTGTCTCACCTTAACATGGGCTGTAATGGGAAACTGGCATCACTGATTTCAGGATTTTTTAATACTTTCCACCACTTGGATTTCTCCTATAGCTCTGAGTAGTGACAAATTCATGAGCTTCTTTAATAATAAAATTATAACAATTACAGATAAAATTCATCATCTAGATCAAGATCTGACAAAATGCTTGTACAAATAGCCTCAGTAAGGCTAAATAACAACAAGAATACTGTTTCAAAATCAAAGAAAACACATCATTCATAGCACTCACATAATAACATAGAACTAGTGGAGCACAAAATATTTTTTGAACTGTCAAAATCAGCAGGGGTAGGCATGTAGAAACAGCTGTCTGCAGCTTGCAGCTCTCTCTCTTTCGCTCTCTCTCTCTCTCTTGTTGACTGTCCTTTCACTTCCCTGTCCTTTCCCTTTCTGTGGATTGTAGAGACATTAATCTTCCTCTATGATACCTTTCACATTTCCTTTATTATTTATTATGTTTTTGTATTTTAATTATATATGAATGTTTAATGCTCAAATTGAGCCTATTATTTACTAATATTTACTATTATTAATATTTACTACACTACTCAGGCTTATGCATTGCCAATGTCACTTATCAACATGTGGTTGTTGTTATTTCTCTGTCCACTGGGGGAATTTCAATGGGGTAGTTGTGGGTAAACTCAAGCTGTAAAAGTGCTGTTATTAATGTGACATGAAATCATCAAACATGTATTTCAGTTGGATGAAAGGTATACATATGCACAATTGAAATAACTCTGTTTGCTCAAAGCTGCTAAATTGTATGCATGTGACGCAGAGGTATTCTTCCCGGAAGGTATTGTGAACAAATATTGTGATTGGTTCTATTTGGTGAATGGACAGCCTTTTGATAGTGCTTTTGTAGTCCACGACCACTTAAAGCCTTTGCTTAACAACACGTCGGGAGCGGTTAGGGGTTCAGTATCTTGCTTATGCTTTTCCGTGTTTCCTGTCATATAAACAATGTAAAATGCTGGATTTTCACATTTAACGTGTCCTAAAATTCAAATAATGAGGTAAACGTATTTTACATTGAGAAATTCCAGGGAGCTAAAATGTTCAGATTTCAAACTGTTCTAAACGCTTCTGTTTCAACAGTTTTTTTCTATTATACGCTAAGTGTTACGCAACTCCAAGCCGGCCTTATGATTACTTATCTGCTCCAGATAAGCATGACTGGAGTGGGTTTTTTTAGCTACTGCGGTGTTTTGTCGCAAATCGTCTGTGTTATGCTAACAGTAAAAGATGTAATCTTGGTTTTTCAGTGTTGTTAAATTCTCCCCAATTACAGGTCACATTACTCCTGAAAAATTTCCGGTTGTGTAGTATTTGGTTTAAAAGCCTTTATCAGAAAGTGCTGCTAGATTCTTTTAGTGTTCACTGCTAAATATAGTAGATACATATATAACAGCAGTAAAATATGTCATCTTGAAGAACAGAGTAAACAACAGTGGAAGTTTCCACTTTAACTAAACCGTAATAACTATGCCCAAAAGTTGCTGAGTACTCAGTTGCACCAGCAATACTTACAAAAACTCTGATCTCCGATTTGTTCTCCTGCCATGTCCCAAAATAGATCCTGATAGATGGGCTTTGGCTCCAGGCTATGGACAGGCGCAAAAAAAAGCTGTTGTGTAGCGGTTTAATCGAGAACTCACACAGATTTTTGAGGCTCAGAAGATACGTGAATATTCTCAGTCAGTGTGGTAAATTATGCTGGCAATGGGGACAGTTACTATTAATTGATAGCTAACTAAATCCTAGCCTATAGATTGAACAGTTGGTTATAATGATTCCAAATGACATTGCATTGACTTCTATGGGATCGTCTGTTTTCTATCCCCCAAAGGTTTAGCAAAGTACCCGCATGTGCCGGCCTAACGTATACCGGTGCAGCAGCCATGAGAAAATGTTTTTTTTACATTAAACATTAAAAGAATGTAAACATATTCTAGTACAAACACAAAATACAATTATGACCTGAAAATGCTATAAAATAGGACACTTTGAAACTCTTTCTGAAAGTGTTCGCCACAGCGTAGAAAACTTTGGTCCCTCGGTCTCCTAACAATCTACTGCTGAATCAGTTATTTGTAAAATAAATGATTAAAATTGAATGCGGAAATAGCCCAATGATTTTTTTTCAAATGAAAAGACCATACTAATGACTACATAATATTTATAAATGCAGACTGTTATGGTTTGGGGTTTTGGTTGGGTTTATTTTCCCTTTCTTTTGCCTCCTTGTGTTTTTTCTTGTTTTTTTCCCTAGTCTTGTGTTGGTGGTCCTGTCTTGTGTTTCCTGTGTCTGATTGTTCTACTTTCTATTTTATTTTGATAGTGTAGTTTCCTGTCTTGTCTTGTCCTGTCTAGCTTTGCTTGTCTGATTGTCCAGCCCCGCCCTAATGTGATTCACCTGATGTCTCACCTGTTCCCTGTTACCTCATTACCTCATGTATTTAACCCCTGTGTTTCTTTTGTCTTGTGTCAGATTGTTTTGCCGTCACCCTGTGTATTTGTCAGCTTTGCCGTCACACTGTGAGTTTTCCAGTTTTTTTTGTCATCCGTCTGCCTGCCTGCTCCTTGCCCTGTCTACATGTTCATGGTTTTCCCTTCTGTTTCCTTGGACCTCCCCCTTGTGAGTTATCCCCTGCCTTCGTTCCCCTGTGGCTTTGATGTTTTTTTTTAGTTTTTCCTTCTGCTGCTGGGACTACGGACCTCCTGCTGAGTGTTTTTGATTTTTGAACTGTTTCTTAATAAATCCCTGTAAGCCTGCCTGCCTGCCTGCCTGCCTTCCTCGTCCTCTCTGCATTTGGGTCCTCACGTTCCGTCTCACCCCTTAACAGACTTGATAATTTATCAGAAACTAAGATGATTATTGCCCTTTATTAGTTAAACAATCTAAATTTGATTATTTTACAGAAAATGATGTCTCTTTTTAATTTATTAAAGAAAGTATACTGCCTGTCAATGTACTGAAAAGTGTTGGTATACTGCTTTGGAAGAATGAAGTTGAACTGTGTTTGAAATTTAAATTAAGAATTATGGTACCATTTCAAAGTTACAGGAAAATAACTACAATACACAAAGTACAAGAGAAACACTAACACAATGCAGCATCACTCACATTTGTTTGATAGGTGACCCATGGGAGAAGCAAGACACACACCATAGTTATGACCTCTTAGCATCAAAAACAGGATCTTGAAATTAGCACTTTAGTATTGGATCTCTTCATTTAATATCTTGTTGGTTACTGCCATGGTTACCTGACATGTGGTAAAGGGTTTGATGCTCCACAGGAACTGGGGAACATCTTGGATGGACACCTGGAGGCTGAATGTGTTCGCTTGGAAAGGCAACATCTTTGGCTCCTCGAGGAGCTGACCACCTCTGGTCTTCTCTGCAGCCACCACTCCCTGGAGAGGAAAGGAACAGGGACAACATAAGAAGTAGGAGAGAATGGAAGGAAAAGGGTCAGAAAGATAAAAGGGGATAAGAGACGAAGATAATATAGAAGGAAACAAAATTTGAGGGGAAAAAATGTATGAATGCGAGAGAAGGTACACTACCTTTGCATATCAGCACCAACACCTGTTCCAAATCCTTTCCTCTGTCACTTCCACTAATTGACTCATTACAAATATCAACATAAAAACAGGCGGCCAAAGAAGTGACGTAATGTCTCCACTGAACAACTCATACAACTGGTGCTCACATTAGCATCACATTTGCAGCCTCAACATGACAGATTGAAGCTTGACTTTAATGCTGTGGAGTCAGGGGGGCAAACGTCCATCTCCCAAATTGAATTTGTGATGATGAAAGAGCACTCTGATTGTCGCTAGCAGGTATTCATCTATCATCATTGTTCAGCGTCCCAGTGGGATGGTTCTGTGTCTGGCCTGTCTATCCTTTGCCATCTCAATAACAAAGGAAAAAGACAGGAACTAGAGCTGTGACTAGTGCCAGGCCACGCTGATTTATTCTAAGTGCTGTGCTTGCAACAGCTTGATTTAACATGTGTCTGTGTGTGCATGGTTAAGTGTGTTTATACACCTTTACGCATGTGTTTGCAGAAAAGTGTGCCAGTGGTTATGATATTGCTGTAGGTGTGAAAACAATTAATTGTTGGCAAAATGCCCATGAAAGACATTCATATGAAAAATAAATGTGGCAGCAGGGAACCTGAATAATGACATTCCTCTCTGCCATCTGCCGCTGTTCGAAATAGTTGAACACTTAGCAGCTCGATGACGCTGAATTTCTTTGGTTTTCCTGTGTAGCATATTGCTATCTTGGATCTGTGATAGTGTTACTTAGTTTTCATTTGAAGCAGCCAAGATGTCACTATTTAAGTTTTCTGTAGCTGTGATTGTTGCTTATCTGCTGTTTGACACATCACACACGATTGATGTGTCTAGATCATTATTTACAGATACGGAAGTGTTGCAATTTCAGCCGAGAATGAGAAATCCAAACAGAGGTTGGTGGAATAATTATGGGAGTCCAGGGTTCCAAAAGTTTAAAAAGTAATCTTCTGCATAGAGAATGTTAGATTGTGCCACCTTAGATTTAAAACTTTTAAGAGCCCTATAGCAACTTTTTGGACAGACCTCTTTACTCTGTAAATATTCTCTCATATGGTTGCAGCTCTCTGGACTAACTGTTCACTGAGCCGGGGAGGGAAACTGCACGTTCAGTTGACCAATCAGAAGCCAGACAGAAATAAGCTCTTATGTTAACTTCATAACGCCTTCATAAAAAACTTTTTAAAATAAAAGGTGGATTTTGGTTCATTTTTATTATTGTATTATTTATAGCAGTTTGAAAAATAGCTAATGATAAACCTAGTTAAAGTCAGGTATGTTTAGCTTGATTTAATTTTTTACATGTAAAGTCTTTATCATCTTGTGTGTTTATGTATATAGTTTCATTATGACATAACAGATTTGGATAGACATGACAGTCTCAAGATTGGATCATCAGTACAAAATATGAGCAACGGAATAAGAAAGGATTTGGTTGGATCCAGGTACAATCCTGTGTAAATTCAAACTTAAGGAGAGAAGTGAACTACTCCCAAAATGCATTTCATGTAATAAAAATCCACTTACCAGCTTTAAATGTGATTGCATGTAAAATTACCCTCTTTGGCAGATGAAAGTAGCCTGTGTTCATATGGAAAATATTTAATATTCAAAATTGGTTTTACAGTACACAGACTTTAAAAATGAAATTGAAAATTTGAAAATCAAATCACCAACCCCCAGCCACATTACTTGCAATCTAAATTATCATATTACATTATCATTGCATAACAATTTTATAATTCCAGCCAGGAAACACGTAGAAAGTACCCTGCTAGCAAAAGATATATGGGTTGTTAAGGGACACAAACTTTATGGCTCGCCACTTGCCCTATGTTGGCAGGCCGCTCATCTTCAGCTGCAAATTGAAGTGAAGTTTAATGGTGCAGAGACTTTCGGATTTTGCAATTCATGTTTTGTTTTTTTTAGAAGTTAAAGTTTATGGTTTTGAGCAGCTGATTACAGCACCGCCAAATTAGCAGGTAAAATGATGGGTGATTAGCAGTGTGGATTGGTAGCTGGAGAGATGCCAGTTCACCTCCTGGGTGCTGCCAGGTGCTCTTGAGCAAAGCACAGTACCCTCCCTATCCACTCAGGGCGCTGGTCTAGTTAGCACACTCACTCTGACGTCTCTCCATTTGTGCATGAATAGGTCCTGAGCATGTGTATGTATTTCAGGTCTGTGTGTAGTGATTACTAACAAAACAGAGTGTAAATTGTCATTTCCCCACTGGGGATCAATAAACAGTAAAATTAATATTAATAAAAAATATTAAATTATAAATTATTCAGCAACTGCATGACCTATTTCTCACTTAAAATGTTTTCAGAAACACATTTTGGTGAGTAAAATATAGAAAATATGTGATTGTATTTTGAACAAACCCCCGTGACAGTCTGGCTTTGAATGCCTTTTCTGCCGAGGGTCGGCCATCTGGTTGGTCAGGGGCTTTACCCAGCGCAACTGGGCGAGCTCATGAATAGTAACCAGCTTTTGTATTCATTTGCTGATTTCTCCACTTATTTATTTCCAGTGACTAGAGCTGACAGGGGAGGAAGCAGTTCATTTTCACATTTACAACATAACATAAACGATGCACAAAAATGCAAGTAAAAACAGTTTTGTGTGGCAGGGCACCTTTAAGTTTTCTGCAAACTGTAACCATTCCTGATCTGCTTGACACATGACACATTGTGTTTTTACAGCTAAGTCAATGTCAAAATAAGAAATCCACCAGAGAGAATAGTGATGTTTATCATTTTGTTGAAGATGCTAGAATTTTGGACATTGTAAAAATGATCTTTTACCAAGGCTAAAGGTTGAGGTGAACAGTATGGCACAATAGTGGTTGAACAGTGGTAGTATTCACAGTGGAGGGCAACGTCCGCTAGCAGAATACTAATATGGGTGGTATTTTCAGGTAGAAAGCCTGTATCAATTTTGCTGAATGCAATTTTACTGAATGCTGTGACCTTAGAAAAGGACTTGCTGGTGGAGAATTACAGTACCTAGGCCCATTCACGCAACAAGACATTCCCTGTCTTTGTCTTACTGACACAAATAAATCACACACTGGGGTGATTTTAAGACCTTTGATTAAACTGAATGTGTATCGGTATACTATATGTGTAATGGTAATTTAAAAATGTAACAACAATGAAATCCTTAAAAAGTGCATCCATTTGGATATTATTTTTTAGGAAATATGACAAGTGGACCTATTTTAAAAGAAACAGCAGCATTGTGCAACAATAATAACCCTTCCTTGGTCTCAGCTGAAGAAAATGTCTCCCACTTTATGAGTGTTTGTGTTGCATCAGGCTTCCTGTTGATCCACAATCCAGTCTGTGATTGTGCCTGAGCTTGGAAAACACAGCAGAGATGTGCTGCTAACAGACAGGAGCCCAAGGGATGCGCAAAAGTCTGGCATCTGCTCGGCAGGCTGGAAATTCATAAACCAAACCCAGAATGCATTTTAAAGCCAGCTGCTGCTGACGGCTGCAACATGACAGAAAGGCGGTCAGGAGACAGAGTCACGAGGCTTGCAGTGCACTGTTCAGCTTGGCTCAGCTCTTCTGTTGGTCTAGTCTCTGTAGAGGAGAGGAAGCTTGATTTCCTGATGTTCACTGATGAGATACCAATGCTTAAAAACCCTACAGGTCGCTGAAGTATAATCAAGTCTAACAAAATAAAAGAATGATTGGTTAACATTTGAATGGCAGTGATTATAGTATGCCAGCCTTTATCTCAGTCTAATAAAACTGGTGTTGCAGTCCCCAATATCAGCTCTGCGCTATTGTTTTTAGTGGCAGTGGCAATGAGTCTGCAATCACTCACATGGTTTAACCGGTAGAGAGCACATGCTGAGGTCCCTGCTGCCTCAGACAGCCCAGGCTAAAAACACATTCACACAAGATGTTTCAAGCTTGAATCTAGGCCATGACCTACAATTTATATTCTGAACAAAATTATAAACAACACTTTTGTTTTTGCCACCATTTTTCATGAGCTGAACTCAAAGACTTATACAAAGGGCTTATTTCTCTCAAATATTGTTCACAAATCTATCTTAATCTGTGTTAGTATGAAAAGTGGGGGCAAAAACAAAAGTGTTGTTTATAATTTTGTTCAGTGTACTTCTGTATCATGATCAGTCCCGCTCACTGTTATTTTGTGTTTTGTTGTTCTGGACTTCCTGTCTTTGTCTGCCTTCCCGCCTCTGTGATTACCCTTCTGCCACTTATTCATGTCACCTGTGTATCATCATCATCATCACCTGTGTCTCTCATATATGGTGTCACCAGATTCACTATCCTGTGCCAGATTATTAACTAACCCCGTAACTCACTTACCAGCAATATTTCCAGTTTGTTTGTTCCCAGTGTTTCCATGACCATTCGCTTCCATCCAGACAACATTTTTGCCTGCTGATTTTTATACTGTTTTGCCTGATTGTTCTACGAACAATAAACTGAACTTACCTGTCTATCGTGAGTCCTGAATCGTGCATTTGAGTCCGCCTGTTGTACCCTGACACTTCCGAATAGAATAGAAATGGCTAAAGTGAAAATGTGCATCCTCACATTATTGTGAAAGAGGTAAAAGTTGTGTGTCTCTCTCGCCTCTCTCTCTCGCTCTCTCTCTCTCTCGTGCTAATACGATTATCTAGGCTAACAAGGACACTTTCTGGAAGAACATGATGAATTTACTAAAAGTAACTTTTTTCAGTGAAAAACTTTAGCCATTATTACTGGCCACATCCTCTATAAATAAAAGAGACTGTGGAGAACTGTACAACTCAATGCTACTGTAAACAATCATGACTCAACTTTTGTTGGATAAACAAAAGGAAAAACAATGAGCTAGAAACCTACAGTTACCAGTGTCCTTCACCCACCTGAAAGGCGTGTGGTGTGTCATCCACACAGTACACCCAAGCTGTAGTTCATGGAGCCGGCTCCATGCTCCCAAACACAGCCAGCTTCAGTCTCTTGACGGCAGCCTGCCTAAGGGCTCGCCCACCAGGGCGTATGAGCCCGGCTGGTCCAGAAGCAGATGGCAGCTTGTTGAGTCCATCAGACAGTAACAGGAAGTAGACTCCTCCTCCACTGACATCACTTCCTGCAATAAACCCCAGAGGTGGTCCCAATGAAGACACCATGAAGTTCCTCTTAGCTATAACATGGTACATTAAACATTCATTTAACTATTTGTATCCCATTTACTGCTGATAATAAAAAGGACTAAAAAGATTTTTTGCATTGTTATATACAATTTAAACACTCAATACAAAGTTGCAATCTGCAAAGATAGAATATATATATTATTGATCCCGCAAGGTTAATGTTTCACTCTGTTGCTACAGTTGCTACAAATACACACATGTCCAGGAGCTATATATGCACTAAATGGAGAGCATTTGTTTGCCTAGCTCAAGGGCACTTTTGCAGTGCCCAGGAGGTGAACTGGCACCTCTCCAGCTACCAGTCACCACTCTGTACTTTGGTGGGGACACCCTTGTTTCCCAAGTCTCTATGGACTGAGCTAATGCCACCCCATTTATATTCAGATAGTCATATCATGATATATGACTATGAAAGAACAAAAAATCCACCAAAAAATTAATGTTTGGTTCTTAGATCTTCATTAGGTAAAATCAGAGCAGGTTTTTTGTTAATTAATTTGAGAGCCAAGCAGTGGTGATCAAGGATGTTGACTCTTGTCTGTGTGAACCATATGCTTCCAGCTCTATTACCTCATGTTTTTATTAAATTTGGACATGTCCTGTATGTCTTTCCAGGTACTTTTCCCAAAATCATCATTATTATCTAACATTTCAAGTTTCATCACATTTAATTCCTTAAAGGGAATTTAGTACAATCAGGTGATTAAAACTCACATTGTTTATCAATAGGCAAATCTGGGATCAAGCTCCAATTATTGCTAAATAGTCAAACATTATCTTGCACGATGTTTGAGACTTCCCAGACTTTGCTACTTCAAGCAGCACACGGTCTGTTGCTAAAGCCTATTGGAGAAATAAATATTAATGTCCGAGCTACATAAGATATAGCTAGAAATATGTGCTAATGAACGTTTGTATACTATTCTGTATTCTGAATGTATTATGGACTGAGTTCTGGTACACTGCTGTTATAATAATGATGTAGGTAATATAACACTGGTTTAAATCAAAGCAAAAATCCACACAGCAGAGAAAATGTTTAGAACATAGCACAACAAACAATAGTCAATATAAAAAATACATCATTATTTATTAGATGACAACACCAGCCAGGGAAGCACTACTTTATTACTAAGTGGAATGAAGGAATCTTTAATCCTTTCATAATTTTTCCTTTCTTTTCTTTTCCTTTCAATCATCATACATTGAAAAGAAGGCATTTTAACAAATCCAGCAGGAAGAGGGAGTTCTATTATGCCTAGTAATCACAAGCCTAAGGAAATTTGCAACAAATGTGTGTTTTTGCAACAAATTAGCAAAAAAGGGCTGTACTTAGAAATCTAATTGGAATTAAAACTACCACTGCAATGATAAAACAGAATAGGAAAATTAGATGTGGACTATTAAATATTAGATCTCTGTCCTATAAAGCAGTAATAGTAGTGATCTGATATCAGATAATCAAATGAGTCTATTCTGTCTTACTTAAACATGGCTGGGCCATGAAGAATATGTTAGTCTAAATGAAGCCATTCCTCCTAGTCATAATGATACTCAAATTCCGAGGGGTGGGGGAGCTGCAGCCATCTTTGATTCAAGCTTGTTAATTAATCCTAAACCTAGACTATATTATAACTCATTTGAAAGCCTTGTTATTAATCTGCAACACCATGGAAAACATTACAGCACATATGTGTTGTTATTTACTGAGCTTCAGGACCATATTCTGAATTTGTATCAGAATTCTTAGAGTTTTAGGTGTAGTCCTTAAATCAGACAAAGTACTCATTGTAGGTTATTTTAATATCCATGTGGACGTGCAGTCAGGGTGTGCATAAGGCCGCTTACTGTTTAAACCACACCTCAACCTTGTGCTACCATATGGCATCAAAATTGAAGATTTAATAGTATTTCCACAGAATCCTTTATTATCAGAACATTATCTAATAACTTTTGAATTCTTACTACCCGACTATACTAAAGTAAATAAAAGCTTTTACACTAGATGCATATCTGACAATGCTATAGCTAAATTTAAGGAAGATATTCCAACAGCATTTAATTTAATTCCGTTCCTTAATATAACAGAGTGTTGTGGTTTGGGGTTTTTGTTTGGGTTTGTTTTACAGTTTTGTTTTCCTCCCTGTATGTCTTTGTGTTCTCCCCGGTCCTGTGTGTTTGGTCCTGTCTCTTGTTTCTTGGTAAGTGTCTGTTTGTCCCGCTTCCTGTTTTATTTTGATAGCGTAGTTTCCTGTTCTGTCTCGTCTTTTCCAGCTTTGCGTTGTGTTGTTTGATTGTCCAGCCTCGCCCTAATGTGATCCACCTGATGTCTCACCCCATTGCCTCATTACCTCTTGTATTTAACCCCAGTGTTTCCTCTGTCTCTTGTAGGCTCATTCCAGCTTGTCTGTGTGCCATGTCCCTACGAGTTTGCCTGTTGTTCTGTCTTCCTGTCCAGCCCCGGTGATCTTGTCTGTGCTCCAGCAACCCCCAGTGAGTTTTTCCTAGTGCTTCATTTTCCTGTTGGATTATGCCTTTCCCCCATGCCGTTGTTTGGCTTGTTTTTTTTTTGGACTTCTCCGTTTATCCTGTGTTTGCTGGATTTTTGGTTCAATAAACCTTTTGTATTCCTGCCTACTACTCTGCATTTGGGTCCTCCTTCCACTACCCCCGCAAAAACAGATGACTTTAGTCCCTCCCAAATTGATAAATTTGTAGATGGTGGTACGTTCTCCCTGCTGACGACTTTAGACTCTGTTGCTCCTCTCAAAAAGAAGATGATGAAGCAAAGTAGCACATTATATAACTCACAAATTAAACCAAATTTCGCAAAAACTTGAAAGTATATGGCGTTCTATGGGCTGAAATATGTGTCAACAGAAACTGAATTTGAATAATTGCATTGAAAAACTGAATCTGAATAGTATAGTTTGAAATTGAATTTATTGGTTTGGAACTGAAAGCCAATACAATATGATCATCAATGAAAATTCAACTCTATATATCTTCACATTTAGTTCTCACAATTAAAATTAATTTCACAAAATTCAATTTCAAGTTACTGTGACAGACATCTGGGTACTTGAAGGATGAAGGAAGAGCAATCGAGAGCAGATCAATAGATAGGCACATAGACAGTTAGGATAGACAATGTTTCTCCAAGTCAAGGATCCTTCTTTGGTAGGACAGGTCCTTCTTTCTTTCTTTAACTGCCTATGGTCCTTCCACGTCAGGTCCTTCAGAAGCTAGACCAGGCTCCTCCGTTGCATTTGGTGAACACGTAAATGCAACAGGCTAGCAAGTACACGTCATTTGTGCACGCTGCATTTCAAAACACTGGATTAAATGGTTGTGGAACTGTGAACTGTGCTGTTCAATTTTTTTGTTGAGATGGATAAGGTCAGTCTGCTTGCAGGAAGAGAATCTACTGTCGGCAACTTTGCCCGCAACGTGCAATGGTAGGTAACTTTACTGACACTAATAGGCTATGATGTAAGCAATAGTCGTTATCTGTTATTTATCCCTTGTCAGTCAAATTAAAAACACGTGAGAGTTCATGTTTGTAGTTGTAGACACACAATCTTCAACCAACATATGAAAAGTCATAATAACACCATTGATAATGACCCACTAACACAGTAAAGTTAGGTGTTAGTGTGTTAAATGGTCAACAGTTGTCAGTTAAGACCATAATGAAGATACTACATGACTACAGTTACATAAAGTTCCTTCATGTTACAATATGCTTGTGATACAATTTTAATCTTACCAGGACAGGTTGGATAACTACTGAACTAAAGCTTTCTCCTTCTGTCTGCAGCTGAGTTTGATCGCCACTTCATGTTGAATATACTTGTGTGTACTTCATATAGTAAAGTTTGAATAAATGTTATAATGAAGACACACATATTGTTACTCTTTTTAGAGCTTGTATACCTACAAGTTATTATTAAAACAGGTAGCATGCGAATATAATTATTCCTGTGTCCAGGTCATAATTTGATATTGAAAAACAGTTTATATTATATACACACCTAAAAACTTAAAGCTACAGACAAAGCAGTTAATTAAATGCATTTTTTTTAATGACAATCTCTAATATGACAAATAATCTATTCAACATCTCTCTTTGGCCTCTGTCTCCCTGCTCTCTTGTCTTTTGCTTTCCCTCTCCTCCTCCTCCTCATGTTTTTTATATATATTTTTTTTTATTCTTTGTTCTTTTACTGTGAAGTACTTTGGTAGGCCTCGGCCTTGGAAATGTGCTATACAAATAAAGCTGACATTGACATTGACATTGACATCTCTCCCTTCTGGTGATGCTAGTGCAGCACCTAGCTCTAGCTCGTCCTCTTGGACCGGGGCAATCAGACTGGTGCAGACTGCGCTAATGCCCCTGTCATGGTGACAAACCAGGGCCAACTTGCTGCTGTGGCTTCAATCCACAGTGACCGCCCTTGTATGTTCCTTAGTCCCTGTTGACAGCAAACAGAAAAAGATGTTTACCATTATGAATGCTATAACGTTATGCAATACTTTTTACGTAGGAATACACTCATAGATTTGAGCTTTCATTTAACATTCTTGTAAAGTAAACAAGGTGCAGATTTACCTACAATCCTCAGCTACAACTGATAAACACACCGACTTTTAAATCTCTGCTAACATTACACATGTAGAGTAATGGCATTTAAAAAGAAATGAAAACCTGAAACATTAAACTTTACAAACACAAATGGCACAAAAGACAGCCAAAATGCTAACGGCTTAATGTTAAATGGTAGGTTCCGTTAGCGTAATGTTAGCTTGTGATGTATCTACCTTATTATTACTAGCAGTTTGTACCAGCATTAAAGCGTTTAGCTTTACGTTAATGTAACACAATAACTGTGATAACAAATGTACAGCAAACACTAAAGATACTTACATTTAAATGATTTTTGCACCGTCAGCGATGCCGCTCCAATTCTGCTTTGTTCCGCTTACGTCCGCCATTGTTTGTTTTATTAACAAGCCGGCAAAGCATAGGATTGTGGGTGATTTGGGCGTGCAAAAGCTACACATTCATCTGCGCTCGATTGCTTTTCCTTCATCCCTTAAATATCCGGATGTCTGTCACAGTAACTTGAAATTTAATTTTGTGAACTGAATTTGAATTGTGAGAACTGAATGTAAAGCTATATAGAGTTTAATTTTTATTGATTATCATATTTTTATTGGATTTCAGTTCCAAACGAATAAATTCAATTTCAAACTATACCCAATCATACCCAATTATATCTATCAATCAAGCCAGAAGAAACCAGTCAGTTAGCTAGTTGCTGGCCTCCAGCACTACTGTCAGAAATCTAGGAGTTATTTTTGATCAGGATATATCCTTTAATGCCCATCTAAAACAAACCTCAAGAACAGCCTTTTTTCATCTTCTTAACATTGCCAAAATTAGGAACATCCTGTCTCAAAATGATGCTGAAAAACTAGTCCATGCATTTGTTACTTCCAGGCTGGACTACTGTAATTCCTTATCAGGATGCTCAAATTAGGCCCTTAAGACTCTCCAGCTGATCCAAAATGCTGCAGCGCATGTTCTGACAAGAACTAAGAAAAGAGATCATATTTCTCCTGTATTAGCTTCTCTGCATTGGCTTTCTGTAAAGTCCAGGATTGAATTTAAAATCCTTCTCCTGACCTACAAAGCTCTAAATGGTCAAGCACCATTTTATCTTGAAGAGCTCTTAGTGTCTTATTGTCCCACTAGAGCACTACGCTCCCAGTTACTTGTGGTTCCTAGAGACTGTAAAAGTGGAATGGTAGAAAGAGCCTTCAGCTATCAGACTCTTATACTGTGGAGGCAGACACTGTCACTACATTTAAGAGTAAACTTAAAACTCTCCTCTTTGATAAAGCTTATAGTTAGGGAGTGAGGAGTTGCAGCGTCCACCTAACCTAGCCCACCTGCTTCTCGTCATAGTCGTCCGATTCATCTACCATATAATCAATAATATAATAAAACTAGAGAGAGGCAGGGCAGTCTAGCCCGACCAGGCTCCTCTCTTTACACTGTCTCTCTTAGTTATGCTGTAATAGTTTTAGACTGCCGGGGGACTTCTTTTGACACACTGAGCTCCTCTCTCCTTTATCTTTCCATTTGTGTGCATCCTTGTCCCAGAAGTGCTTGTTACTAACCTAGCTCTGGGGAGTCATTCCCCGGAGTCCTTATTTTCTTTTCCCACAGCATGTTTCCTTGTATCAGAGAGGCTCTAAAATCATGGTTGCAGCTGTCGCCGTGGTCCTGCTACACATCCTGCTATACATCCTGCTATGCCATGTTACATCCTACATCTGCGGTGCCCTGCTACGTGCTGCTGTGCCTTGTAATGCCCCACAGTGCCCTGCTATGCCATAAACTACTACAAACTACTACTTTTAGTCACTGTTCCATTATCTTTTATTGTGACTGTTATTGCCACTCTTCATTTCAACCCCAAGCGATTGTCCAACATCGCCTACCAAGAGCCTGGGTCTGTCCGAGGTTTCTTCCTAAAAGGGAGTTTTCCTCGCCACTGTCACACTGTTGCTTGCTCTGGAGGTAACTACTACTGTCCTTGTAAATTATGTGATCTAGACCTACTCTATCTGTAAAGTGTCTCGAGATAACTTGTTATGAATTGATACTATAAATAAAATTGAATTGAATTTAGAGAAATGCCAATAAACAAGAGCACTTTTTTCTCCCATCCTGGATTCCTGTGTGGACTAGCCAGACCCTCATCTGAAGGAAAGTCTGGCAATGCAAAACTACACACTATATGACTATTAGAGATTATTTTTAACCAACTTTGAAGCTAAAAGGTGATGTTTTCTCCATAAGGATAAAGATGAGATAAACTTTATTGTTAATTTACAATTTAAAATACATTTTGCTTAACATACAGAGAATACAAACATAGGTGCATACAGAGATTCATACACCAGGCAGAAAAAGGCAAAGTACCACAATCATTAATCATCTCACAATATGGTCACACAGTATGTTGCAAGCAGTAATAATCCATGAATTACATGTGATTATACAATTTAATGAAGAGCTGTGAGACCAAACAGCATGTTAAAGCACAAACCTGAGGAACAGTATTTATTCCCTCATAAATAATCACAAGTTAACTCGCAGTATGGCAATCAAAAGTCCTCTTATCAGCCATCATCTAGTGCAAGACAGCACACCCAACCAGTAGTGAGTTCACTCACTACTGGGTTGCATTAGAACACCGACATAACCACCACACGCTTTATAATTTTTTTACTTATCTCATAATCATAATAATGTATTTTTACATATAGGAGATTATTGCAACAACGTGTAAATACAATTCCTAACTTTGTGTTGTTTCTTGGACACCGGCATACACCTGTCCCTTTCATCTCACAGTATGTCAGCCTCATGTCTTCCCCTTTAAAATACACACAGTACACTGAGGCTAATTTATTTTCTGTTGGCAAATACTGGTACTGTATCTCTCAATGAGATGCAGCATGAAGTGAGAAAAGTTACACTTTCATATCAGGTGTTTGGATTCCTTCTGTGAATACTTACTATGCATTTTGTACATGCTTTTTCCTCAAAAGGACAGTTTAACACTGCAATATGGCACTGATAACAATATACTGTGGCTAGGAGTCCTGAGGAGTGTTGTCTGAGTAGTGTGTATTCAAATGACAGCTGAAATAAGGGTATTTTAATCTAATAATGTACTGTGCATTTGCAGGAATTATTCATTGTCAAAACCCACCTCTCTCTAACTTTAAGTTAGACATCATTGGTAAGTAATTATTTTGATGCAAGAAGCTTTGAGGATCTCTGCACTCTTTTAATAATAGAGTGAAATCTCAAAGAGACATGACTTTATTCATTCATATTCCTTCCGGTCTCCTTCCCTTTCTCATTTGCAACACTGAGAAATCTTAAGAAATTGCCCTCTTACGCTAAAAAGAAATCCTTTTTTAGTAACAATATAGCAAACCCAGAGTGCATATAAAAGGCAAGGTTAGGTAAACATGAGCTTGAACTTGAAAGGAGGAGGAAGAATATATACACACTCAAAGTGGTGAGACAAACAAGCATACGAGATGTCGGCAGAAGAGCTCTTCAAAACAACATTAACCTCTGACTGAATGACATGAAGAGAGTCAACAAGGTTTGTATTTTACAAAGACGAACATAGAAGAAGATAAAACAAATACTTACAAAACTTTCCTCTTTGATAAAGCTTATAGTTAGGGCAGGCTCAGGAGAGTCCTGAACCATCCCTTAGTAACGCCGCTATAGGCCTAGACTTCTGGGGGACTTCTCATGATGCACTGAGCACCTCTCTCTTCCTCCCTCTCTATAACATCACAGAGTACGGTTTATAACATTACAGAGTACGGTCTAGACCTGCTCATCTATGAAAAACGCAAAGAGATAACTGTTGTTGTGATTTAGCACTAAATAAATAAAATTGAATTGAATATTGTTAGGGAGTGAGGAGTTGCAGCGTCCGCCTAACCCGGCCCACCTGCTTCTTGTCATAGTTGTCAGATCTATCTATCATATAATCAATAATATAATAAAACTAGAGAGAGGCAGGGCAGTACAGCCCGATCCGGCAGGGGAGAGTTCTAGCCTGACCAGGCTCCTCTCTTTACCCTGTCTCTCCTAGTCATGCTGTAATAGTTTTAGACAGCTGAGGGACTTCCTTTGACACACTGAGCTCCTCTCTCCTCTATCTTTCTATCGTTCCATTTGTGTGCATCCATGTCCTAGAAATGCTTGTTACTAACGTAGCTCTGGGGAGTCATTCCCCGGAGTCCTTATATTCTTTTTCGCCCAGCATGTTTCCTTGGATCAGGGAGGCTCCAAAGTCATGGTAGCAGCTGTGGCCATGGTCCCGCTACACGTTCTGCGATGCCATGTTACATCCTCTGCGGTGCCCTGCTACGTCCTGCTGTGCCTTGCTATGCCATGAATTACTACAAAGAACTACTACAAACTACTATTTTTATTATTATTATAATAAATATTATGTTATTGCCACTCTTCATTCTAACCCCACACCGCCTACCAAGAGCCTGGGTCTGTCCAAGGTTTCTGCCTAAAAGGAAGTTTTTCCCCGCCACTGTCGCACTGTTGCTTGCTCTGGAGGAAACTACTAGAACTGTTGGGTCTTTGTAAATTATGCAGTGTGGTCTAGACCTACTCTATCTATAAAGTGTCTCGAGATAACACTTGTTATGAATTGATGCTATAAATAAGATTGAATTGAAAAATTGAATTGAAATAGGGGAAGAGAGCAACTTCTCTTTCTATGTTTTAGGGTTAGTGTATGGAGAAGCTCCTTGTATTAATGGGTTAATATTTGGCTTGACTTGGATATCCTGAAGCTAGCTAACTTTTAAATCAACATGGTAACTTATGCTGCACGGCAAACCCTTGTCTCGAACAGGTTCTGTTCAGATAATCAGATTAAAACAGGTAGATGTGTTTTAAAATATTCCAAGATCTCAGTGTATGCAGATGATTTGAGAGTATACACGTCGGCACCAACTCTGAATTAAATGGGGAGATGAAATATCTGGTTGAGTGACTAAGTTATAATAAGCTTTGGAAACTTTTGCATAACGTTTGAGTTACTTTCACCAAAATAACCACAAAAGTAGGCTATCACTTGGCAGGTTGCTTGTGAATTTCACCATGGGATCAACCGCAACACCATTACGTGTTGGGACACATATGTTGTCCTTCTTGGGTTCTGGCTCTGACCATTGGGCAAGAGATGGGACAGCATCTTGTTTTAAGGCAGCACAGTGACGTAATAAAATAATGGGAGTATGTCCATCTCGCAAATCAGTCTCTGCAGTCACTACAACCATCAAATTCCAGCAACAGGAAATAACGTTGCTCTTTTACTCACAGATTTTTTTTTTCTGGTGCCAAATGTCATTTTGCAATGTTGGTGAATTCTTAAAAAGACAAAACACCACTTCCTTTTGGATTAAAATGCAATGTAACTTACCATGACTGAGATTTTAACAGGTATAATATTACCAAAATTGTATTAATAATAGTATATATATTGCTGCATAACAGCAAAAAGCAATACATGACTTTAATTGCGTTACTTTTGTACCAACACTAATTATCATGGGTGAAAAATATAGATAAAATGGTCACTAAAATGGAAATGCTACTGTATAATAATGTTTTATAGCAAACAAATGGGACCACGTGAGACTACAGTATGTCAAGATGCTTACTATGCTCACACACCAAAAATACATTAAAAAAAGTGTCTACTCTGAGCATTTTGTGCTGGACGACTGCTTTTAAAAAGTGGGGGGAAGGATAATTGCAACCAGGACAAAAACACTTTAAGCCTCATGGTTTGTGTTATCATCTCTCCATACTATCCGCTTCAATCTTCAACGTTACATGCCTTTGGTAGCATTCTCTGTATGTGAAATAGAGGCTGACATACTGTTCTGATAGCTCTTTTAATTATTGTCAGAAAGTTTGTGTATGTGCAATATGTTTTTTTTTTAATGATTTTTGATAGCTCATATTAGACTGACGGTATGATTCATTAAGCTTGTTTGCCACTTTTATCTTGGGTTGTGCCACATTTAAGTATATTTTAGTTCATTTAGATGAACAATATAGGTTATACTATGCACACTGTATAACAATACATTACGTATTTCCTTTACTTCATCTTACATGTTAGCTAGCCTACTTTATATACTACCGCATTACAGTGTTGTGTAGTTATGTTGTTTTTACAATTATCATTGTATAATGTCTGTGAGTCATTACTATCTAAGTTACTGGTCATTGTTTTTCATCCCAGTTTCACCCTTTGTAAGTCAAATAAACTGAGTTTTGATGATCCCAGTCTCCAGTGCTTGATGGTGGAAGGTGTTAGCTGCTGGTCAGATTGCACAGGGTTACGTGCGTGCAGGACAAGACACATTTCATTGTAATTTTAGAACAACAGAGGTGAAGAGACAAGGACGCAACGCTCCAAACTCTGGCTGAGGACAATGATCGATTGAGCCATGTCGTCCAAGAAAAGGAGGACCTGCTCAACAAAATAACGGTGGAAAAGACTGCTATAGAAATAAAGTATTTGGAGAGTGAAGCCAAGCTCAGAGGAGAAGGAAAGGCAGATGATCCAGAGGGAGGCTGAGTTTGAAACTAAACTCGCCACCCTGGAAGATCAAATGACACGTGAGCTTGCTTGTGAGAGGAGAGCTTTCAGAACCGTCATGAGCTGGAATAAGATAGCAGAGAGAAGGAGTGGAACAACAAAAGGAGCAAATGGAGAGGGAAATCAAGCTCTTAAAAGGGAAAGTTTCTGCTCTTCAGGTACAAAACCACTGCCTCCAGGATATTGAAAAGTTGAGCAGAAGGATGGAGGAGTGTACGACCAAAGAGAGCCAAATGGAGAACAAAATCAACATCCTAAAAGCTCAAAACGCCAAATTTCAAGTCAATCTCCTTAGCCTGCAGGAGCTGGCTCAAAAAACTGATAAGGAGAAAGTCAGAATGAAAAAGGAGGAAGAGAAGGCCAAGAAGGCAGCAGAAAAGAGGCTGAAAAGGGAGAGGAAAGAAGAGGAGAAGCAAGAGAATAAAGAGAAGGAGGAAAAAAGGAAGCAAGAGAAGGAATTGAAAAGACAGAAGAAGGAAAAAGAGGAAATGGAGAAAAAAGTCAAGAAAGAGAGGAAGGAGCAGGCAAAGAGAGAGGAGGGATTGAGAAGACAGAAGGAGAAGAGAGAGGATTAACTCCATCAATCTTTCCCTCCTCCACTTCACCTCAACCCCCCTTCCAAAACCAGGTGATACCTGCCACATTTCAAAACTTGCAGGTTAACAATTTTAAAATAGTGTTGGTGTACTCAAAAAAATGTGTAAAAACACACATCTATGATTCACATATTTACCTTTTTTGATTGAACTGAAGATGATCTTTAATTTTCACCTTAACCCTAATGTTGTCCTCGGGTCAAATTGACCTGTTGTCCCATATCAGTGTTCTTTTTAACTACCCAAAATAACATGATTCAATCCACACAACGCTCTTTGGCAAGTACAAATCTCTACTTTCATTAATTTCATAAAAAGTAACTGTAAAACTAAAGTTAATAAATGTTATGTAGTGTTAAAAACATTAAAAAAAGTGACAAACATTGAAAAAAGGGTCAAAGGTGTTGAAAAAGGGACATATACGTAAGAAAAAGTTAAAAACATTGATAAAAGTGTCAAAAAAGTTTTCAATTTTGATGGGAGACATCACAAGGGTTGACACAATATAAAGTGACTAGAGTCTAAGGCCACGTTCACACCTTTTGACGTTTTTAATGGTCACTGGTTCACACCTTTGATTCTGTAGACTCGGTGCGATCTGGGGTTGTAGTTGTAACATTGTTGCATTTTTCACATGTTCATTTAGCGCTCCCACTGCACTTTTTCAAGGGCACCAAACATTGTATTCAAATGGTCACTGGTCTATTACAGAATATCCGAGTGTAAATCCCTGACACTTCGTGGTCTCAGAAATGATGGAGCGTCTTGGTTTTTCTGGTTTTGCTTAAGGAATCAAACATTATTAGCCAATACAAATCAGGTTATTTGTGAAAAAAGCATTGATGATAGGCTTACTATCTTACCTATAGGTTAGGTACGGTAAGGTAAGGTAGCCATCCACAGCCACGTTTAACATTAAAACATGATTTGTAAAATAAAATAAACACGTATATCATATAAAATACGATATGTTGTATATTGCTCTGTCTCTCTTACAGTTAAGGGCTCCTTGGCTTAAAAATGTTGAACACCCATGGCTTAACTTCTGCTAAATGCATTAGCTAGTTAGCTCTGTTAGCTCTTTGAAACTTTGCAGGTCTCAAACAAGTTATTTTGGTTCTAACATACCCACTTGTAACATACTAGTACAGTGCCCATTGAAAATGTGCCTGTTTGGAACAGGCCGATTGCTTGACCTGTGGTACAGTTGCTTGAAGCTTTCTCCAAAACCAATGTACCCCAAATTTACTTACTGAAGAAAAAGGGGACATTGTTGGAACACATACACATAAAGGGCTGGAAAAAAACATATGTCCTGTTCCAAGCATAAGAGCAAAGCTACAAAGAAACACAAAGTGAGTTTGGTCTTGATGGTGTGTGTGTGTGTGTGTGTGTGTGTATTAATGTTAAATGTGTAATGGGGGTTGGGAGATGTTCGAGGAGGCAAATGGAGAGTCGTGGTCAGCAGAGAGACAATCTCCATGACTCTACTCCTGATTTCCTCACATCTAAATTCACCATGCCATGTCTTTCCTGATCCAGAAATCGATACTGCCCTACCAACTACCTCCACTTCCTTACTGAATGACATGCCTCTTCTTGGCCATTACATGCTGTAATTGTTTCTTATCCTCCTGTCGAACCAGCAGTGTTGCCTTCATGTGGCCTTATGTCACCCTCTGAACCCACAGAGAGCATAAGGCGGAATCAATGAACAACCAACCCACAAAGCCCCAGTAGTCTTTTATGGCTCAAACATTACTCATCTGACAAATGTCATTGTAACTAACAGGACCTTTTACAACATAAAGCTCTTATATATAAGTCAGCGAACAGAAGGAGATAACAGAGTCAATAACCCATTGCATCTTATGTCAAGGAACATGACTTTAACGTCATGTACAAATCTCACTAGTCTACACTGAGTGACATCTGTTACATACTGTATGGAAGAGTAAAAAAAAATATACATAGGGAAACTAAGACAACCGATCTTGATGTAAAATACATCAAGCTGCCATACTGGCAAGAAGAAAATACTGTAAACTATGCTTAGTCCTGCTGGCATTCTGATGCATTTCACATGATAATCAAATCAGGTAAATATGCACTGTTGTGTCAACCCAGAGTGATTAAAACAGCAAGTTGGTTGAAGGAATTTGTCCGCCTAGCTATCGACAGCAGGGAAGCACCCCATCACAGCCTGACTCATTTTGACAGTAAAATATAACAGGCTTTTGTCAGAAATGTATTGTATTGTAACAGCTCGTTTCCAGCTTGTTTGGAGCTCGTCATTGGAACAAGTTTGGTACACACCAATCTGATGCCAAGCAAGGAGGGGGAGATACTGTGGTGTGACAGACAGAGGATAGCATGAAACAGAGTAAAGTATAAAGTACAGAGAACAGAGTTTACGTTGCTTTGGATGCAGAGTTCCAAACGTAGAGACGGAGCTATTTTCTTTTACAATAGTTTTTAAATCAATATTTTGTGTCAAATTATTGATTTATTTGGTAAGTAGCCATGTAACAAGTGGGATAAAAGAGAGAAAATTCAAGACCCCTCCACTTCGCATTGGGGTCCTGCATCACCCTGTCGGGGTTGTATTCGCTATAACGACCGCCTCGCTCCACATTATCCCTTACGTAGTTTTGTCACTATAAGCAATTCCTTTCGCACTATACATGGTAATTTCATCCATTCTAAATATAAGAAATATTGATTAGTGCAGGTTTACGACAACATAAGCCAACAATCAACCCGCTGGTTGAGATATTTGCTGTAATTGTATAAGCTAATAAAGAAACAGATGGGCATACTAAAAGAAAAGCATGCAGGCATACAGGTCCGCTGCTACTTGTTTGGATTTCTGATTTAGTTTAGTATTTTTCTTTCTTTTGTCATCTTGGTATTAGAGGCTTTTTTTTTACCAGGTTGCTAGATCCAGATGTTTCTGCAATTGCATAGAACAACATGCTTTTTTGAGACATGTAAACAGGCAGTATGGTGGTCACATACTGTACTTCCATACAATATGGTGGTCACATACTTCTTACATGCATGCTGTAAGACAAGTGGTCAGTGGGTGGAAAAAAGTTTCTATATCTAAATACCGATCAGGTAAAAACAAAGGGTTAGCTACTGTTGTTTATGGAGCCATGCATTGATTACAGCCTTTAATATGGTGAGACTTTAGGATATTAGTGCATATCCCTTTTTACTTTTATGCTGTCACTGTTCTTTTTTGGTGTTTACTTTTTCTACAAAATCTGCACTTCAGTTTGCACTTCAGTTTCATGTATAGTGTAGAATGCTTTGCAATGTAATCATAAGCAGTGGAAACACTGACATTTGATGTCATTTAGGTGTCATTTAACTACAAAGAAGAATAAAGCCATTGAAGAAAAAGACAACAAAGGAGAGCAAAGCACCATGTCCGAGTCAAGCAAAGATCTTGATGGGCTGTACTGAAGTTAACATATGTGGACCTGCAGCTCTCACCTCCCATTTGCTGTCCTGTGTTTTTCTCTTGAGCTGGATGTTCCAGTTCTCGGTGTCCACCTCGACACAGTGAGCGATGGTCATGGCCACTGGGCAGGCGAGGTCCAGGCCTGGAGGAGCATACATCACCTCTGGGCCCAGGAGGATTTCACAGCCTTCCAGTGATTGAACACTAAAACACACAATGACACACACAAGCACACACACACACACACACAAACACACACACACACACACACAGAGACATTGTAAAAATACATTAAAAGAAGTTGTGGATCTGCAGAGACAAGATACAGCCTATGTTTACACAAGGTGACATGTCAGAAGAATGACTGTTTAGAAATCCTGTAATTGTGCCTTTTGATGGTTGCTTCTTTGCTTTCCCACCAACACATTCTCACTCCCAACTTGTCAAATAGTGATACTTGGTCAGGACCCTTGACGTGTAATTGCTACACAGCCAGGCTGCAGTTTTTTTTTTCCAGCACAGGTGAACCAGGCACTACGATTATCCGGAAACTTGGAGTGAGCTTATTAAAAGCGGCTTACAACAAACAGGTCTTGCCAGTGCATGGTAGCCGCACCAGCAGTTGTTTATTGGAAAAAAGGGCAGACAGGATCATGAAAGAGGTGATCAATGCCTCCATAAAGCTTTCTAAGCTCTCATCAGTCACCATTGATCAGGGATCTGAGTGTTGATTTGTTAAGATCTTCACCTTGGAGTGAGGAGTGATTTATAGTTGCCATGGGAGCAGCAGCTTTAACATACATTATGCTACACAACAACTTAACACTAACAGATCGAGAATAAAGAAGCATGCCCTAATGATGTAGTTTCAAAATAATTTTAGATTCAACACAATCTGCTGTATGAGAGAGTTTGCATATCAAAGAACAATTCTAGTTCATAACAACTTATTGTATTTTGACGATTATTTCTATCAGTTTATCTATGATAACAAGAAAGAAAAAAGACATATGAGCAGTCAGATGATCGGATAGATTGCAAACAGATCATCAACCACTTTATTTTGGAGGTACGGGCCATGTCCAGAAAGACAGTAGCACTGTGTGAAAAAAACGCTCTTATCCATTCAATGAGACCACTGAGTTGGCAGAAGCCTCCTGATAAAAAATAAGTTTTTTTTGTGTCTGTATTTTATGTTTTTAATTTGTCTTTAATAGTAAAGCACTATGTGACATTCAAGACAAGTACTATAAATAAATTGTTAAATAAAACTGTCCTTCTTAGATTGTATTGCATCGACTTAGTGGCAGGGCGGACTGGGACAAAAATTCGCCCCTGGCAATACCGTCTCTTACCGCCCAATTTCAGACCAGGACATTATTTGCTCCTTTAATTGCAAAAACCAGGCACACATAAGATTATGGCACCAGCAGCATGAGGCGCACTTACAGGCGTTCATAATTAAATAATAACACACAATTCATACAACCTTCAAATAAACTACAACGGAACCCTTGTGTTTATTATTCAAGCCAGTGTGGCTCCAGGAGTATGGCAATGCCAGCCTGTTGGTCCATAGTGGTGTCGGTCAATCAGTTTGGTCCAGACTGAAATATCTCAATATCTATTAGATGTATTGCCATGAAAATCATGGTTTCCAGTGAAATATCTCTATATCTACTCTAAGGACTGTCGTTATAGTCCCCAGAGGATGAGCTCTAAGTACTACTTTGGTTTATAACCAAATGCCTCCAGAACTAATGACATTCTCATCAGTGTTAGCTGTACTTTGTGTTAAGTTCTAATTAACAAAACATTAGCGCTCATATTTAGGCCAAAGCACTGCACTTTAAGTGGTACATTATATACCATAGGACTGACTGTCTACCGCAATGCAATAATTATTTTTTTATATTTCTATTTTTTTGAAACCCAAATTCTTGAAAACGTTTTTATGAAGACACATAAGCGTGTGAGCTGCATATCCATATTAAAATCTACTTCAAGGTTCTTTATTGATCATGTGCTCAACAATAACAGAAATAGTCATTGGCTCAATGGTGTATTAAGCCCCCAACGTCTCCTTCCAGGCAGCACTGCAACAGTTGACTTCAAGGCACCTAACCTTAACCCAACCCTAACCCTAACCCTAACCATTGCCTAATCCTAGTCCCTATCAGGCAGCACTGGCTGGTACAGCACTGGCTGGTATTGGCAGTGAACATTTTAGGCTTCAGGCACATCCATAGTGCAGGTTAAGATATAGGGCTATATATATATATATATATATATATATATATATATATATATATATATATATATATATATATATATATATATATATTTATATGTGTGTGTGTGTGTGTGTGTGTGTGTGTGTGTGTGTGTAAAAGAAGCGTCCAAGCGTTCTAAAAGAAGCGCCCAAGACTAGCAGACTTTCTCCATTCTACTTGTCACCACAATGAAGGGCTCTATAAGGCAGTTTATTAAGGCCCTAGATGAGGTGCATTACTTATAGTGAGGAATTACTCACTCCTTGGGGACCTGGGGAGCCGTGCAAAGTGGCAGATTGGGCCAGGAGAGGAGACGGCGGTCTTGATGAATGCGCACATTAGCACCCCCATTAGTTTCATCTTTATTTGCTTGTGGTCTCTCACCGGCTTGTCCCACTGTGCTTTTGTCCATTTTAAGTTGATACAGACCCTTTATGGGGTGTGTTAGAATTTTCAAACTAACTTCGTGTTCTGATGGATCTCTGAGGAAGGAGGCTCGGGGTCGAATTGAGAATTAAGAAAAGGTTTAATGCAACAGAATGATGAGGATGATGAGACAAAGACAAAGACAAAGACAAACACAACATGATAACACTGCAGCTGACAGCTGGGGGAGGTGAGGGGCAGAGATATGCATATAGTGTAATATTCTGGCTACATCATACATTCATTGTTTTCACAACATTGTTTATAACTTTTTTAAATCAACAATCCCTCCTTTTTCACACCTTTGGTGTGAAAATACTATAAATGTTACTGAAAACAATGTCTTGTCTTGAATTATATGGACATAAAAATACAACCAAAAATGTAAACATCAGCTGCAAAAGTTGTAAGAAACAAACATGATTTTACAAACAATCCATTTCCTTTGACCACATCTGACTTCTTTTCTTGTAAAAAATGTTATGCTACTGTCGCTCCTATGGCTGATATTACTCAGTGATTAGTGACTAACTTTTAAAACAAAAACATATCAGAAGATACTAGAAGTCTTTGACCAGGTGAAAAGGCAATGTGAACTTAAATCATTTAACAGGCAGGAGAACCAAAAAAAAAATCTCTGAATCAAGAGAATGACATATCAACATAAACATGTATAATCAGAAGAAAACAGATCAACTCCTAACTAAATGTAACTTTCTAATCCAAATCTGCACAAGTAACCTTATTCTTAATCTCAACTCGGTCTGAAGTCAGATGATTTTGAAAGTTCTCAAAAAAATCTCATATGTCACATTTGTGCACCTCGGCCTGTCGCTGCAAGAAGTCCTTACCCTCCTTTTTCTGAAGATTTGGCTGAATATTTGGACACTTTACCCGTTGGATGGAAGGTGACTGAACACACCCTCCTTATAGCAACACCCTCCTTTTTCCTCCTTTTCTGAAACAATTTGTTTCAGAAACATCAAGACGGAAAGATGATGACGCTATGCTTAGCGTGCCCCTGAATCATGGAATCAGGACCCTCCCTTGACGTCCGACACCTGGTGTGAATGTCATCGCGGATGTAACTGGGGAAACATTGGGATGGACCAGCTGGGTGTGCCTCCACTCCAGCGCCTGGGGATGATCTGGTCAGCAGAAGTCAGCATCAGGAAGGGGACTCCAGTCTCTCTCCTCTATGCTGGCAGCGTCAGGAGCCACCGCAGGAAGTCAGCAACAGCGACGCTCCATGCTCTCCGTCGGCGTCTGGTCAGATGTTTGTTGGGCCCCTGCTGGGCTGTTGGTCCCATACGGTGTGGGGTGTCCTTTACTGCAAGGCTGGTAGTCCACAGCACCCAGAATGAACTTGTTCCACCTGGATCTGGATTTCTTGAACAGCTGAAGCCATCAGGGCAGACCAGTCTCTGCTTTCACTTGTAAATAAATGGTTTTGACAGACTTTTTGCTTTTCAAAAGTCATATTAGTGTTTCATTGTGGGAGGAAATAACTGTGATATGAGTTTTTCTTTGATCAATTTCTCATGGAGGGAGAAATGCTTTCCTTTGTCTCTGTGTTTTCCAAAGTCCTTTTACACAATGGGAAAAAACTTCTGTCCAAGACACAAAAAATATGAAATTACTCTTCCAAAGTCATCAGTCCATTGAAAATATACACACATACATACGTACAAAAACAAACATTCAAAAACGAAACCGCGTCAATTTTTCTATAAGTTTATACCTTCCGTGCAGGTTTTACTAAACTCAGCTGAAAAATAACAAAACAGCGTCTTCTTATGTCCTCAAAAGAATTCCCAAAGAATAATTCCCAGATCGAGAGACAAAATCTATGTATCAAAATATGTCTGCTGTGTACTGTGTGTTTCAGATCCTTTACGCTTTGCAAAATCGCCGCCGCAGACGTCTGTTTGGTGTTCGATGTCCGACTGGTGAAATCTCTGGTTCTCACCTGCTTTGTAAAATGTTTATGAGAGTCACGGAGAGACTTATGACGATGACTGGGATGCATCACGGACAGCAGAGCGGGGGACACTGTCACAGGGTGCAGAGGAAGAAGACCGGGATGTACGGGTTTGATGCGCTATACTTGAATAGCTAAATAAAGTATTTTCTTTGATATATTGTCTTTTTATTTTTTTTAAAGTAACAGTGTGCAATATTGGAAACGACATGCAAAATAATAGCCCTTAATATTGAATAGTGAGAATAGAAAAGTGAGAATAGTGCAGAGAGTAGATAATCGGTGTCTGGCTTAGATATTTTTTATTATTTTTTTTTTAAATGGCACGGTTGTTCCGGACACACACTCCGCACTCTTGTTTGCTAAAAACGCAGTCATAAGTGACGGTCCTCCGACCAACCAGTAGTCTTCAGGTTTTCACGTCACCTTTTGGTATCACCTCAGCTCGCTTGGAACCTCGACTGAGGTAGTACTAAAAAAAGTACCTGGTAGCAGGTAGAGTCGAGTCGAGTAGATACCACGCAGTGGAAAAACGCCATAAGACCCCAGGGGACAGGAGACAGCAGGCCCCCTCCTGGTGTTGTGGCAGGAAGCTCCTTTCCATATGTTAAATGCCAGACTTGACCTATGGTTCTTTACATTCAGAGGTGGGGGGCAGAAATATGCATATTACACTATTCTGGCTCCATCATACATTCATTGTTTTCACAACATTGTTTATAACTTTTTTTTAAATCAACAGGTGCATGGATACAGTTTTCAAACAGACAGGTGAAGCTTAAGAGAAGTCGATAAGAGTCCAAATGTTGGTAAAGGGATTTTAACAATGTAAGTAAAGGGATTTTAACAATGTAAGTTTTGCATCCTCAACACCTCTGCCAGCCCTATAAGCAAACTGGAGAGGGTCTAACTGTTCCTCCACCTGCTTCAGTAACTCCTGCTTAACCAACCTCTCAAAAGTTCATCACTAATGAGGTGATAGCTACAAGTCGAAAGTCATTTAAGACCTGAGGGTTCTTACACTAGAATGTTTCCAAATCTTTGTAACTGTTTGAGTCTGGGGTGATTGAGTGAAAATCACTTTAAAGATCTCACTTAACTGACCAGCACAAGACTTAAGGATTTAACCACTAATGTTGTCAGAGCCAGGACTTTTTCTAACCTTAGTTTATTCAAATAATGATTTGACCTTAGATACGTCAATATGAAAATCAAAAACAGGGGAATCACTGACCAAATTCTCACTCATGTGACTGATTTTCACACTAAAAGCATTGTTATAAAATCTCATATAAAAACTATTTAATATAATATAATATATAATATAATAATATAATATTAGAATTAAAATCATTTAAGGACAGTAACGTTGTGTAGACCTGTCATCAGTTTCATGCCACACAGATGAATTTGTACTTAATTTTCCATTTATACTGAAGTTTAGCCTTTCCTATTTCAGCTCTCATAACCTTCCTAATTTCAGCATATGCACTATTAAAAACAGTCCTATTTTCCCTTAACAGATGTTTCAGTTCTTTAGATTTCCAGGGCTTATTGTTGGGATAGGAAACAACTGTCTTAGTTGGAATCACAGTGTCACAGGATGCAGTATGCAGTTATATAACTGCATACTGCATCAGTCAATTCATCAATGTAGTTGGATGAGTTTTGGAGTTTTGAAAAGCGTCCAGTCGGTACAGTCAAAACAGCCCTGTAGGGCCAAAGTGCTCTCCTCATTCCACACCTGTACCACATGTGGGGAGAAGATGCACCACATTATGGTCAGAAAATCCTATAGGAGGACCCACAACAGACTTATAGGCACCCTTAATAGATCCATAGCAGTTCCCCCGATAGATGTAGAGTTTTGAAACAGTTTGGTCCACATGAACTGCTGCTGTGCAGACTGTAGTCAGTTTGTCTACAGTTGTGCCCACTCACGTTTAGCAATCGCAAAAACTGTAACTGCAAAGCATTCATCAAAACAGCTTCATAATCAAGGACTGGCAAAGTCACTTGATTGATAGAACAGCTTTGTAAAACATTAATAACTTGTTGCAACTTGTTGATAATCTGTTTAAAAAGCATTAGGCAGCCTTGATTTGAATCATATTGACTATTCATCTAACTTTGATACCACTCATCTCTAATCCCAGACCTTGTTGTTGTGCAACCCACTTGACTGGGGAAATTAAGGTAAGCAACAAGGCTCTTAAAACAACTCACTATGCTATTTGGTCCCATATCATTGAGATTGCTACTTAAATAACAATAAATAATGTCTGGAATCACAGAACAAGTTAAATAAATGCTTGAAGCACCACTGCAATTGGCATTATAAATGCCTTGGACCAAAAGCAACACTGCGCTGCATTATTTGTGGATCTGTCCAAGGCATCTGACTCTGTTGACCATGAGCTATTACTAGATAGATTAAGTAACATTGGGATAGGAAACACAGCTATTAATTGGTTCAAAAACTATCTTACAGAACGAACGCAATGTGTTTCTATAGATGATCTTAAATCAGACTTTTAGAAATTTTTAAGGGTGTTCCTCAAGGCTTCGATTTTAGCCCCTATTTTATTTTCTATATTCATAAATAATATTGGAAACAACGTGCAAACTTTCACTACATGGCCTTAAGTTAGTGCTAAATACTAAGAAAACCAAATTTATTACGCTTTATCTTCCCAATCCCCAGATAATATAACTATTAACACATTAAGTGGGGATTTAATTGAAAATGTTTTATCATATAAGTATTTAGGTTTTTGGCTGGACAACAAACTTTCTTTCAAAGTTCATGTTGAAAAGCTTGTAAAAAAGCTGAAACTAAGGCTGGGGTTTATTTTAGAAATAAAACTTGTTTTAACATGTCAGCCAGAAAAACACTTGACTTTTTTAAGTATTTTGGACTATGGTGATGTTGTATACATGCATGCTGCCTCTAGTACTCCACCTGTTAGATTCTGTGTACCATAGTGCTCTGCGCTTCTTAACTAACTCTTATTCCCGTACTCATCATTGTACGCTGTATGAACTGGTAGGCTGGCCGTCTCTAAGTCTACGTAGACAACTTAATTTGTATATTTTTCTATATGAGGCCATGTTGGGTAAACTGCAGGCATATTTATGTAATCTCCTCAAGCAGAATTCCAGCTGTTTTCATCTCCGTTCCACCAGGTGGAGATCTTACCAGGTTCCAAGGGTTTTTACTGAGCTGGGGAAAAAGCCTTTTCTTACTTCGCTCCATGGTCTTGGAATAACTTGCAAAACTTGCTCTATCTTAATGATCTAGTCCCATTAAATTAATTTAAGGCCATGTTAAAATGCCATGTAATTCAAAAATGCAACTGCCACATGTGACCTGTTCCTTTCCTCTATGTGTGTGATTTTGTCTATGCTGTATTTCTGTTTTGTTGTAACTGGTGTGCCGTCTTGGCCAGGTCTCCTCAGTAAAGAGATTTCAATCTCAAGGGACTTCCTGGTTAAATAAAGGATACATAAAACAGTAACGATTATTTTCTTCGCCGATTAATCTGTTGATTATTTTCTTGATTAATCAATTAGTTGCTTGGTCTATAAAATTTCAGGAAATGGTGGAAAATGTTGATTAGATGACGTCCTCCAATGTCTCATTTTGTCCACAACTTAAAGATATTGAGTTTACTGCCACAGAGGACTGAGGAAACTAGAAAATATTCACATTTAAGGAATTTTAAAAAATGACTCAAACCGGTTAATCGATTATCAATATAGTTTGCGATTAATTTAATAGTTGACAACTAATCGATTAATTGATTCATCTTTGCAGCTTTAGATTGTTTAATCATGTTTAAAAAAAAACATGAAATAAAATGTTGAACACTGTTAGGACCAATTGCTGTTTAACAACCATTTGCAACCATACTACTACCACTACTACTACTGCTATTGAAAGTCATCAAAACAATATGTAATTTTTGCAAATTTAGTTAATCTGGTAACTGGTTTAAGTGTGTTTCAGAGTCCATCTCCATGTACTATATATCAGCTTGTCATTACTTTTCATAGTAATTGTTAACGAGTTTATCAAAGGAACATGAATGCCTAGTAGTCAATTATACACTTTTGTCTGCTCTTCTTGTTTTAACAAAGTAATAGAGAACAAATAAAGAACAGAGATGTGTGTGTGTGTGTGTGTGTGTGTGTGTGTGTGTTAGCTGAGTCATGGGTATATTTCAACAGAAAATGGAAAAGATGATGACCTTACTAAAATCAATGTCCAGTTTAATCCCCATCCCTTTAATACAAACTTTCAATTTTTTCATGGGTGATTCATCAAAATGAAACAATACAACCTTGTCATGTCATTAATATGGTCTTATTTTGAAGATGTGGTTGATTTGGGGCCATTTGATATGGTTGGTGCCGTAGGGATTGCAATGTCAATCGATGTTGGGGAGTCTGCCCATCTGTTTGCACTTTATTTAGTTGCAAGATGCAAAAACACCTTTTTTAGATTTCTAAGAAATTTGCTGTTAATATTCATGGTTTTCAGACGATGATCACTTGGTTCCTCTGGGACCAATATTGGGCCAAAATTTTCCCTTGTACAAAATCTAATGGGCAGAATATATTAAAATCTAATGAGCACATGTATTCTCCCTACAGGAGTCTTTTCAATTCTGAATGCTCCATGAGCTATTCTCAGCATCACCATCAGTCCAAAAAGTAAACCTGCCTTTTACAAATTTTGATAGTTTGAATTTTGATGAGTGATTATTTCTATTAGCACAGGAAAATACTGAACTCTAAGTAGCCATAGAAACATCTACAGTGGTGTTTTTTTTCAATTACTTCTGTGGATTGGTTAGAGATACATGTTTGTACTGCCTCTGTTGTCTAAATAAAATTTGTTGAAGTATACTTACCCCATTTGCCAAAATACAGGCGTTTCAGGGCTTCAGACTGATAGCAAACAAAATGAACTTCAGCTGAGGATCGCCATACATGAATGGATCATGGACTACAACATTGAGGTTTTCACAGAAACATGGTGACACAGCGTCATGCAACAGCTTGTGCATGTTTCAACATGATTGATTTACAGACGATGAGCGTGACGCCACGAAAGCAAGTGTAGATGATTACCTACGGAGTTGACAAATAAGTAAAGGAGGTTTTCACGAATAGCAAACAGCATCAAATCACACAACAGCTAAATTAATGTGCGCAGACCAGTGAATAGAGAAATGTTTTGTTCTAATCTAATTAAATTAAAAACAAGGAAATGTGAACTAAAGGCGTATAAGCAAATGTAAACCTGGTCAGCACCACTATGTCAGAATGTATGGTAAGTGTAAATTTGTGTTTTCAGTCTCTTGTTTGCAATAAAGTAAACTATTCACATAAAACATGTAAAAGAAAAGTGTTGAATGACAGGGTGACATAGAAGAACATCACATACACCACACAGTAAAACAGATAAGTAGAAGGAATGCCTTTGTCCTCAATATACTGTAAATGGATTGATGAATTATTCCACCTCTGGAACAGTCAAACATTTCAGATTAAGATGGATCTCAGTTTGAAGTTTGACAGCTATTATTTCTAAATTGTAATGTCACCTTGGTGGGGACATAGAGTTGTGTGCTCTGGATTGAAACCATGAGTGATATGTCCAACCAGAGATATGTGTCAGAGATATACGAGCTGCACTCTATCCAGAAAACAGATCAGCTGGTCAGCCACTGTAAGCAGCCTGTACTCTGACT
>JABXJD010003366.1:0-26951 GCA_013375575.1 Percina caprodes | reverse complement strand
TTACTTATTTGCATCCCCTTCTAAGACTAATTATTTTCTGTTCTTTATGAAAGGCTGAGGCACGGTTGTGGTGACGATTCTTTGTCTTAAAGTGCATTTTAGAAGTTACAGAAGGATAAGGAGGAAAAACACATGCACAGTATACAACTACCTGTCAGGTGTAACAGAGAGACACAATTAACATTCAAGTATTTCATATGGTGAAAAAAGCCAGTAATACATACCTATACTGTGAAACTGCCATCGGTTGTAGATTTTCTCAGGCAGGTGTTGTAGAATTTTCTGATGAAAAATTTGAAAAAGTTATGGTTAGGTTTAGCAAAGGATTAGTTATACAAGTCCAGCATAATGGGTGCAATTGGGCCTTTTTTCTTCACCATTCACTTCCTATGCAAGAAACTGTACTGACCAGGTCCAGGCTTTTTCTGAAGAAAATATTTTCTTTTAGTCTTTTTAGTTGATTAATTAATTAGTCAACCTACAGAAAATGTATTCATTGTATGCAAAAATGGCAAATATCCAAAAGTATTAGTGTCTGAAATGTAAATATTTTCTCTGTCTTATGGGATAGTAAATTGAATAACTTTGGTTCTGGTCTGTTGGTTGGACAAAGCTAGACATTTGAGGACATGACCTTGGGCTCGGGATACTGTGAGGGGCCCATTTCAGGAAGGAGGTTTAACAAAGTCTGAGTCAAACCCTCAACTCTGAGTTTTCGGTTCCAGAACAGCTGATTTGAGTTGGTTCAATCAGAGTTAAGCGCATGCACCACCACTATAAAAAGATAGCATGAATGGAGCCATGATACTACGATTCACCATGGTAACCACCACAAACAAACTGGTCGGTGGAAACACTCATGCACACAGTGAGTTTGAACATAGTACAGGCCAAAAGTTTGAACACACCTTCTCATTCAATGTGTTTCCTTTATTTTCATGACTATGTACATTGTAGATTATCACTGAAGGCATCAAAACTATGAATGAACACATGAATTACAATTATGTACTTAACAAAAAAGTGTGAAATAACTGAAAACATGCCTTATATTCTAGTTTCTCTAAAGTAGCCACCCTTTGCTTTTTTGATAGCGCTGCAAACCCTTGGTGTTCTCTCAATGAGCTTCATGAGGTAGTCACCTGAAATGGTTTTCACTTCACAGGTGTGCCTTGTCAGGGTTAATTAGTGGAATTTCTTGCCTTATTAATGGAGTTGGGACCATCAATTGTGTTGTGCAGAAGTCAGGTTGATACACAACACAGGGCCGACAGCCCTATTGGACAACTGTTAGAATTCATATTATGGCAAGAACCAATCAGCTAAGTAAAGCGAAACAAGTGACCATCATTACTTTAAGAAACAAAGATCAGTCGGTCCGGAAAATTGTGAAAACTTTAAATGTGTCCCCAAGTGCAGTCGCAAAAACCATCAAGCGGCACAACGAAACTGGCTCACATGAGGACCGCCCCAGGAATGGAAGACCAAGAGTCACTTATGCTGCTGAGGATAAGTTCATCCGAGTCACCAGTCTCAGAAATTACAAATTAACAGCTGCTCAGATTAGAGACCAGATGAATACCACACAGAGTTCTAGCAGCAGACACATCTCTAGAACAACTGTTAAGAAGAGACTGCCTGAATCAGGCCTTCATGGTCAAATAGCAGCTTGGAAATCAGTACTAAGGAGAAGCAACAAGCAGAAGAGATTTGTTTGGGCCAAGAAACACAAGGAATGGACATTAAACCAGTGGAAATCTGTGCTTTGGTCTGATGAGTCCAAGTTTGACATCTTTGGTTCCAACCACTGTGTCTTTGTGTGACGGAGAAAAAGTGACCGGATGGATTCTACATGCCTGATTCCAACCGTGAAGCATGGAGGAGGAGCTATGATGGTGTGGGGGGTGCTTTGCTGGTGACACTGTTGGGAATTTATTCAAAATTGAAGGCATACTGAACCAGCATGGCTACCACAGCATCCTGCAGTGACATGCAACATCCCATCCGTTTTGCATTTAGTTGGACCATCATTTATTTTTCAACAGGACAATGACCCCAAACACACCTCCAGGCTGTGTAAGGGCTATTTGATCAAGAAGGAGAGTGATGGAGTGCTGCGCCTCCACAGTCACCGGACCTGAACCCAATCGAGATGGTTTGGGGTGAGCTGGACCGCAGAGTGAAGGCAAAGGGCCAACAAGTGCTGAGCATCTCTGGGAACTCCTTCAAGACTGTTGGGAAACCATTTCAGGTGACTACCTCTTGAAGCTCATCAAGAGAATGCCAAGAGTGTACAAAGCAGTAATCAGAGCAAAGGGTGGCTACTTTTGAAAAAACTAGAATATAAGACATATTTTCAGTCATTTCACACTTTTTTGTTAAGTACATGATTCCATATGTGTTCATTCATAGTTTTGATGCCTTTAGTGATAATCTACAATGTAAATAGTCATGAAAATAAAGGAAACGCATTGAATGAGAAGGTGTGTTCAAACTTTTGGCCTGTTCTTCGCAACACAGCGGCTGCTGCAAAGGAGAGAATTTGCGTGGGAGAAAATTGCTGAAAGATTAAATGCGTAAATTCCAATATAGTGTAGAAATATATTTAATCATAAGTATAATATTATTGGGGAAAATGGTATTGAACCTATAATCTATTTCATTTAGGTGCAATTAGGCGGGCAATTCTGAGGCTGCAGCACCATCATTAACAGAATTATAATTCATGTTTTTCAAAAGGTTTACATCATTCACCTGCAATAGTGTGGACCTCCTTTTTAATGGCTCTTACTGGTTTATATCCAGGGAACACTACAAAAACGTTGTAAATATTTGTTGTACATATTTGTTTTTTTATTATTTCATAATAATGTTTAAATATGTTTATGTATGCCAAACCAACCACCAAATTCTTTCTCAGTATTACTTACTTGGCAATAAATCCTTTTCTAATTTTTTACTGTTTGCTGTCATAGACCAAACAATGAAGCGATTTAAGAAAATAATCTGTAAATTAAGCAATAATGGAAACAATTGCTAGTTGCAGCTCTATTTTTTTTATTGGATTCTAAAATAGAAGAGGGAGGAAATAACAAGTAAGTGGCACTGTTTTGACAAAGCAGGATACACTTAAGGAATGCAGTGTCCTTGCCATTTCCCTCCACTTGGCCTAGCATGTCTGCAGATCTCTGTAACACAGGCACTGAGAAATGTCATCACTTCGACAAACCGCTTTACAACTCAATTAGAGCGCCCTAACCTTTCAGCAGCCTATCATTATTCTTGAATGCTGCGGCAGGTTAACTGGGTCCCTCAGGAGAGGGAGAGGGAGTGTGTGTGTGTGTGTGTGTAGTTAATAGTCGGTGCACTGTGTGAGCAACTGATGCCCCCAATGGCTCACTTCTTATCAAATCCTAATCACTGACCCAATAAGACTTCATGATTGCAATAGAGAGGTCAAGTCTATCCTTTACTGTGTTACGTATGCAACTCTGACATACTGACCCAGACAACCAACTCTGGCTGGCATGATAAAAAGCTCATCTGCCCTTGAGAATGATAAACACAGGTAAGCAAGGGATTCAGAGCATGACAAAAATGTGCAGGAAAGAGCTACAAAGATTAAGTCCTCTCCAGCCACAGATGCAAAGTGCTGTGGCAGCGTCTGAGTGAGGAATAGAAAAGAAAAAAAGAAAGATGACAGAGCATGAGCGAAAGGTTTATCGACTATCATCGTATGGCATGGGAGACAAATGAAAAAGCTTTATCAAGGATTTTCTTCAAATAATGCATTTCAAATTATTTAACTAACAAAACTGACTTCAGTTTAACTTTGCAAACATTCAGTTGCTTATAAATTAAAGTGCAAATTATTTTCCTAAAAATCTATCTCACTTGCCATTCTGACATAAAATCTAAGCATTAGTTTGCTTGTTTCTATTGTGTTGTAGTAAACCACAATAGAATTGCGCTGAGAGACGTCATATGATAAAATTTTTCTGCCCTGTGGTACGTTACATTATGCTGAGCGCTGAAGTCATCTCATGTTATGAGTGTCTCAGGTTGTCAACAATGTCCTACTTCCTTTGTCATCCTCCATCTTTAACATTCCCTTCTTGTCCTCTGAGACTAAATCCCTCTCATTATCAGTGACAGCGGAGATGTTGAAAGACATACATCACTTAAAGAGGGCACTGGATGATTATCTCTGCTGTTCAATTTCTCACTGATCCAGAGACGTGATGGTATGCGTGTACAGGCGTGTGGCTGCACCTTGCTATTGATCCCGCATGGGATTACTACATCTCTGCACAGGCTTCGTACTAGCCTGTTTTACTCTGTCTCCTTGGGGCAGCAGTTACATTATGCTAGGTGGTAACACAGCAGGGTAGCCTGCTTAAGCCTCCCCCCTCCCTGTGTGTGTGTGTGTGTGTAAGCACACTTAACAACATCTTCTTTCTTACAGAGAACCCGAATAGGAGAGTGGGAATGAGATGGAGAAGCTAGCTCAGAAAGACTCCCTGCGGAGCTGGAATGGTGGCTGCAACAATGAGGAATTTACTGGCTGATATGAGGCGAATGGAGAGTCTGCTGGACTGAAGGTTGGTGGAGTTACTCTAATCTACAGCCATACTCCAGCATAAAGATGGGGGCATTACTGTGGTACAACTACAGCCTTAACACATTTACATGATCCAAACTTAGGTTTCCAGACGCAGGGCATGGACATGACACAGAATACGCTACTCAAAGAGGAGGTCTGCAAAGGCTTTCTGATGGTATAAACAGACATGCAGTACTCCCAAAAGAAATATAGTCATTTATATATTGTTTAGGTTTTTGACACAACTCAGAGATGATTATACAATCTCAAGACAATGAAACCTCCTGAGACATACAAAGCACTAACCTACTTACATACAGCAAACCCATGTACCAAAAACCCCAAATAACCAATATGTCAATCACATAAAAGAACTTAGGCAAACTAAGATTTTAAAACACAGCATTAATAAAGTGAAATTATGTTAAGTATTATCTTTACATTACAGCATACAACAATATATTTTGGCCTACAAAGGAAATGAGAGCTTGATTTTAAAATCACTTGCAGACTTGTATGTATGATGTGTAAAAACATCAGTTACACATCTGCTTTGTTTAAAATGGTTTGCAGGGTAAGTCCAAACACTGTAGACAAAACAGGCTGCTTATTAACATGCTAACCAAATTTCTGAGCTTGATCCTCATTATGTTTTTTGTTGTTGGTTTCTCATATGACCGTAAATAAAATGAAGTTTAACTTTTTTTTATTTATTTAGTTTTATTTTTGAATAGTTTACCAAAATACACTGACCCATGACCACATTACTAAGAGGTTTTCATTTTCCTCTGTAGCCAGTGGGTGGCAGCAGCAGAGTGCAATCAAACTCCTCCTCAGGCATCCAATAGCTCAGCTAATACTTATTTGCAGCTGTATCTTACAAATAAATAGTTCAAAAATCATACATTGTGATTTCTGGATTTGTTTTTTTTTTTTAGATTATGTCTCTCACAGTGGACATGCACCTACGATGACAATTTCAGACTCCTCCATGATTTCTAAGTTGCAAAATAGCAGGGTGTTTAAATACTTATTTTCCTAACTGTATATACACACACATACATACCACACACACACGTATGTACATACGTATATATATATATATATATATATATATATATATATATATATATATATATATATATATATATATATATATATATATATATATATATATATATATATATATATATATATATATATACATATATATATACATATACATATACATATATATATATATACATATACATATACACACACACACACACAAACATATGTACACAAACATACACACACACATATATATATATACACATACATATATATATGAGAAATGTACAGTATATATGAAATCTATATATGAAATATATTATATATATTATGTATACTGTATATATTTCATAATTTGACATTAAATAAGCCATACATTTATAAAAAAAAACATGCATCCACAAAATTAGTGTCCTTGCATTTGACAAAATCGGTTATTTATTAAATGTGCGGAAGAACTTCAAATCAGGTCATGTTTGAAGGGTAAATATAAGCACAGGTTAAAGCGTAGCTTTACGCATGATTCATTTACTCAGCCTGCTCCAAGTGCAGACCCGAGAAACACTAAGTAAATTAGCATTAATGCACTAACCAATAACCCCCTGCTGGTGAAATGTCAGTCACAACAAGGACTGTATAAAGAGGAAATGGGGAAGGAAAAGAAATCACTTAGTCAAATAGCCATGGTTTAAGTTTTTTTAAAGAAATATGTTAATCAACATGTAGAGGAGAGTTTTAGTGATTCTAGCCAAGATGTGCATCAAGAGGAATATGATGCCATTACACCAGATGACAATTGATGGGAGTTCATGACACTGAGTGACACTGTATTTTAACAACCTACTAGTTACTAATTAAATGGTGTATCTGGTGTAGCATTTAAATAAACATGAATACCAGTCATCTGTTTGCGATGAGTTATGTCGCAATGGACAATACAAGAAATAGCAATATTTTGGTTTAGGCTTTTGTTTTTTCCCCTTTTCTGCATCCTCTTCTTACTTTGTACACTGGTTCTGTTTTATGAAGATAGTTGTGCAGTAATTTTGGCCAGGACACCCCTTAGATATCAAGAGACCATCTTGGTTAAATAAAGGTTAATCAGACAAAATCCATAGATTTTCTGCAGTTTTCTATGAGACAGCTTTTGCAGTATCCCAAGCTGAATTAAATTCAGCTATCCATCAAAAAAAGGTTAACTCGCTATAATAATAATAATAATAATCAGAAATACCCATATAAGGCAACTCAGTAAGTCAAGTATCAAATTGAATGAGGGATTTTTACAGAGGATAACAAGGGGAATTCAGAATGCTGAGTTGGGTCCGGATGACAGACGCCAGGTCATGGTGAGGTCATATCCTGGATAGAAAATGGATTCAAATTGACTTCCCTCTAAGTTTTGTTGGTCCCACAGCTGTCCCTTAACCTGTCCCATAACCTCAGTGCCACCAGGATTAAACTTCTTTTAGACAGTGAGAGGTCATTTAGAGTCATACAGCAGCAAAAACAACTGGAGTCCCTCAAACCCAGAGAAGCTCAACCTGGTCTTGTGATAGCAAAAACTAATACAGGAAGTGGTCTCAACTGGTGTCCTGAAATTACAAGTAATAGCACTTGCCGTGTAATTAGTGTCCATCTAAAACAGCTTTTCAGTAGGCTTGTTCAAGATGAGCCAGGTCTGCGCAGAATCGATCACTGGCAGTTGCCGCCAAATGCATGCCGGTTAGATTTGTGTCCGACTTGATCCCGACTGGCTGTGACGTCATACGCACGTAGGCAACAATAACCTCACAAGATCAAGGCGGCTGCAGTTCTGAGACGCAGGCAGCACAGTTGTTTTTTGCCTACTGCAAGACCCAGGCAGACCCAGGGTATGCTGGGGAACACCGGCCTCTCAGCTGAGGGATTTTACCTGCTAATTTCGGCTTATTCTGTACAGAACACGTGTGGCTTATAGTAACGTTAAGAAGTCAGAGAGACTAAATCGCATGTAGAGCATTTTGAGAGCTACTCTGTCATCATATAAAACAACTGGAGACTGTGTACCAGCTGATATAGGATTCTGATGACCTTTTATTAAATCGGAATCAGACCACAGTGTTTCTGTCACTGCCTGTTCAGTCTGAAGGCTGCAGGAATCGGCTGGAAACTGACTTTACCGCGTCTTTTTGTCACTGCCCCTGGCTGCTGCCTGCTCTCGTCCACTTTACAGGCGAGGCCCAGTTCATCTCAAACAAGCTTAGTATCTCTTTCACTACATACATTTGCTTGCACTTTATCTGTACAGCAGCAAGAGGCAACATAAGAGGTGATTAAAAGGACTGCATTTTGACTCCAATCCAAAATCATATAAATGGCTGCCAAAGGGAGACAGGCATTATCCAACTGACAAGGACGTTGTCTCACACACCTGCCTAGTATCGATAAAACTAAAACTTACAAAACACAATGAACACCAAGCATCAAGCTCTGACAACCTGACAAGTCCTCAATTGTATGGAGGTCTGAACTCAATCTTTGCCATTTCAGGACATATAAATAATTTGGCATTTATCATAAACTCTCTACCTTCACAAGCTCATAAGGTAGCTATTAGCCGGGGGATGACTAACAGTTCCATGAATACATGTATCTAACATACCGTCACACCTTGATTAAACACAGGTCTCCACTGAACTTGTTATGTGACTTCATAAAACAATTAACAGCACCAGTGATGATTTAGGTGTGTCATAGTAAAGCATACAGCACACATACATTTTCACATTTGGTCAATAAGGCCAAACTTCTTTTTTCAACTGTGTTAAAAAGCCTAAGCTTACAGTACAGCAATATTAAAATCAAATTGATGTAAATGATTAGACGGGACTTTTCTATCCAGCATTTTCAGGACTGTTGTTGTGTCCTCACAAAGATCAAGTTGCTCATCTTGGTCAGTTCTGGTGCAGCATCACAAGCTGCCACGGTGGATGTCTTCATGGCAGCAGACACAAAGAAATCGTGGGAGGGAATAATGGCAAATGCTGCCGACGGTGGTGGGGGTGGGGTGTTCCAGCAAGGTTTAAGGGGGAGGGACAAAAGATTACCCCCTCTAGATATTACTCTACTACCATTACTCAAATAGGCTCAGCATGGAGGAATAATTCTCCCCCACAGCTACCCAAAAAAGGGGGTCACATACCTAATCATGACAGCAAAGTAATAGCTAGCTCAAAGCAGACACACACACTGGCGATATGTACTGTATAGGTCAGCCAGATTTAAATGCAAGAAGTGATTCAGGTGATGGAGAGAGTGCGGGTGGGGTGGGGGTGGGGTGGGAGACTCTGTTTTCCATGCGCCTAGAAAGATAAGGACATAACTGTGGCTTTCCAAGAAAATCCTTGCACAGAAGATTAGGGACAACAATGTTGAGCGGTGTTGTTCCTGTTTCACAGCACTAATGTGTTTTACAAAGCACAAAATGGCTTTTGTCTCAAGCGTTAACCATTCCTAGCCGATACACCGGTCTGATGCTGCGAGGGTTCATGTTTTGGTTGGTTGACCTCTGTGGCTAAAACAAATGACACACATTAACAACAAGAACTTTTCCTGAGAAATTGGGTTTATGACATAAATGCCACAAATTTAAATTCAACAAGGTTATATATGACTATACATGCTTGTTACAGAAAAGATTAGGATGCACAATCCACTTGCCTCAAGATATTGTATTAGTTAATCTTTTACCGCATTTGTCAGGTCCCTGTGTTACATAATACAACCTCTGGGACAAACTAATACATATTAGTACTGCGTGGGGCATTGATATATTTAAGACCAAATATGATCAACATGCCTACTATAATGTGGCATAAGAAGAAAGTCTGCAGAGTGTAGCAGAGCACAGGATCAAAGCAACCCTGTATCTGTCCTGTACACACCACTCAAAGCAAGCTTATCTTCTCAGTGCATGGGTAAAAGCACACGTCGCCACAGGCAGGGGCTAAAAGGGGACAAATGAGGGTTAAGCGGCCTTCAATATTAGTTCTCCTTTTAAAGATGACTTCATAAATATGTAAGCGGCATGAATCCAGACTTTATTTACAGGTGAGATGACTGGAAGTGTGCATACAGGCGGTCTTGGTAAGCAGTGGAGAAAACTGGAGGGACATATAGTGAGTCAGATATCTTTTCTTTAAAACAGATAGGGAACACCAATCTTAATAAAATATTTTTCAAACAGCAAGCTAAGAGGCCATTGATTACAAATCTGAACATTTGAGTCTAGCATCAGCAGATGCACTAAAACACACTAAGTACGTAATGCATCACTCAGACAGAAGAGCAGAACAGTAATGTGATAACACGAAAATAGAGTTACAGTATACTAGATATGCCCGACAAGCAAATTTGGAATCCATAGCTAAAGACAGATAACAGCAGTGTCTGGCTTGATGCTACTTTAACAAACAAGAATTGGTCACTGGGTCTGAATCCAAAGTGAAGGATCCTCTTCGGTGTTTTCTAAGCTGGAATGACTTACTCTATTTCAGACATAATGCAAGAAACACTCCCACACAGTGTTCCCAGGTGATCAGGAAAACTGGGACAAGACATACTGTACAGAGGGACAAACAGACCGCCCATTTTTTTCTGCTACCATCCTTACAGCCCTGCCCTGAGCAAATGTAACTGGAGAGCTGGCTGTTTGTATTGGAAACTGGAGCTGCCTTTGCAGTCAGGTGGGAAAACGAGGCAGGGGACTTTAACCTGCATTTGCAACATAAGAGTGTTTAGAAAAAAAAGCGGGAGGGGCCATAGAGCCAACACACAGACACAAGACATACATGTACTTTCTCTGATTTGCATACACACCTAGGTTTTAAAAATAAGAAATTAACTAAAAGCTTACCCACAACTTGCCGAAAGCTGGAAAATGATTGAGCAAATGCTTTTTTTCTCCAAATGATTTATGGGCTATTTAAGGGCAATTCAGGAAGTAGCCAGAGCTACATGCAGTTAGGCACCATGGAAACTATGGTCCCGCCCCAGAGTTCAGCAGTAAACAGGTTGAGGCTGAAGCAGCTATCAGTTGAAATTAGAGATGGAGAGAAAGACAGATGACTTACTTCAAAAATAAAGAGGATAGAGTCCAGCTCCTCCCTTTGAGATTTGTTCCCTGAAACACAAGGAAAGTATTCAGCTTTTAAACACAAAACTGGGAGCTAGACTGCATTAGCCTCATCAATAATGTAACAGTAATACAGGCCATTTCGTAAACACTTATTCAAAGGAACTTGTTTTACCATTAGGGCATACTCCTGCGAGGAATTTACCACGTCATTATAATATAATACAATATTATCACCATGAGTGGGCGTTTTTGCTAGCTAACCTAAGGAAAAGTTCAGCACATAGACGGTACCTTAGAATAACGTTGCATGGAACGGGTGATTTAACGTCCCTGCTCATTTTACATACAGTTTAACAACAAAACAAAATGCTGAGGGAATGTTAATGTTTTTTCATGTTGGTTTTGAGTGGTATGCACCCCCACTAAGCTGGAAAAAGTTTTAAACAGCAGATGAATATAGCGTGACGGTGGAAATACAACGTCTACTACAGGGGGGAGGCAAAGGCAGAGGGACTGCAGGGTTAGCTTCTTGTCTCATCTGGGGTCTGATGAACAGTAAATTAACGTTAGCAAAAGAAAATATTATTAAATTATACTAATAAAACTTTTCATCTATCCACACGGCGTTCACTACAATTTCAAACAAAGCCACACCGCTTTAGGAGACAGGATTTGTTAACCGTTTTAAATGATATTGGTATATTTAGAGGATCTTTAATGCCAATAACGCTATTTTCCAAGCGACAGTAGCTGTCATATTTCACTTAGTTTTCATGGTAAATCAGCCGCCGAGGCTTTTGTTGCTGTTTGTCATTCTGGAGGATAAACTGCTGTAAACATGCTGTTGTTTATTCAGTCATTGTTCCAGTTGCACAACCTCAAAAGGGGAGAGAGAGCAGATGACTGTTCGCTTGAGTTTAGGGGAACAGACAACTCTCCAGAGTCGTACAATTATGACTTCATGACATTTTTTACAATACTGAAGGAGCAGCGGCAATCGTGGACCGAATATATAAAGTGGAAACACTGCGCGATGTGCATAATAATGGTTTTTCTCAATTGCTCTGTTTTTGCAATCGTTAGGAGCTGAAATAGTAACCAGGATTAAACATTTAATTAATTGCACAGCACTACTAACCCAATAGTTTTGGAGTCAGCTCACCAAACAGAGTTGAACTAGACCTAACCAGAAATTGACTCTCTATGGACTCTATGCTTATTCTCTGTAAATGTGGGTAATAAACCTCCTTCAGTAACACATACCAGGCAGAGGGTTAATTATTGAACCACCATCTAGGGTGGTGGTCAACTAGTGAGTGTGCAGTTCACAAAACAAATAAAATTTGCACTCACCTTTTTGTTTTAAGTTGCTTTCCAGTGTAATGAAGTTTTCATAAAAGATGAAATAAATTTGAGAGCAGTTGCTTTCAAAGAACACCTTCAGTTCACTCTTCTCAATGTTATCTGTGAAAAAGGGAAAATACAGTAATAACATCTTAAATGTATCATGAAAAGTGAATATATCATGAATATAGACCATTATACCATCTGGATCTGGGCAATAACTTAATATAGATATGTCTTGAAATGAGAATAGATTTGGTCTAGAATTATGGTAACCATGATATTGTGGTAAAGCTTTCATTTTGTGTTGATTTATAGGCTATTATTTGATTTTGTTAGTATTTCTCAGCTGTAATAGGATATATGACATTTTAGTTGTGTGTGTCCATGTGTCAAGGTTTGTCAATGAAAGTTGAACAAAACTGCCAGTACTCATTTAACAACCTATTTGAGATACCTGAATTCTGAGCAGTTCTGTGAGTGAATTTCTTCTGCTACGTGACTTGGTTTCTTTAACTAAACACCAAAGGGACTAAGGGTAAATGGACTGTATTTATTTAGCGCTATTCTAGTCTTAACGACTACTCCAAACACTTTTACATAGTACGGGAACCATTTGCACAAATTCATCCATTGTGGCCGAGGCTGCCGTACAAGGTGCCACGCATATCTACACTCCAATGCACAGCCTTGCCCAAGGACACGTCGACATGGGCAGGCCCAGGGATCGAACAACCAACCTTTTGATTGGCAGGCAACTGCTCTACCACTAAGCCACAGCCACCTTGTCACGGTTTCAATTTAAATTCGAAATTGACCGAAACTAAATCACAAACTTCAAATTAAAAAACGGATTGTCAATGTCAATGCTGCCACGCTCCCATGTCACATGCCAAGTGGAAAAAAAAACACATGTTGAAGTCAACCTTAGCTAAAGCCAGTCAAAAGATAGCATGGCAACTGCAGATGCAGGAGACCCATAGATAGAACTTGAACCCCCTCCTCTTTCACTGAAGTCGCCGATGTGGAAGCATTTTGGATTTCCAGTGAGTTATGTTGATAATGTTCGTGTTTCAGCTCTGCTATGTGCTAAATTGTTCAGAGAAGAGCATGGACATGGCTGCTTTATTGTTTTTTTTGTGAACTTGAATGTCATCCTCTGTGAAGAAGACTGCAGTTACAAACTGATGAAAGGTTATTTTGCTTAACTTTCCAATTGACTGAAGAAATAAGGTATTGTTACATTATGTTGTTAATAAATGTTTTCAATTTGAGTATGTAGTGTGGTACATTGCAAACAAAAGTCAGATATTATATTGCTTAAAAGTCTAGTCTAAAAATGGCATGGCAACCTGTGTAATGTAAAGAAATGAGATAGGCATGGGGAACTTTCCATAAGATCATCTCTCAATGCAAATCAAACCAGCTATTAAGCGAACTGAAACAATACCATGCCAAACTTTATGTATGGTGAAGGGTATGTGATGATATGGGGCTATTTTAATTCCAAAGGCCAAGGGAACTTTGTCACGATGCATAGTATCCTGGATCCATGAAATAACTGGCCTTTAAAAATAAAAATGTGCCTGCCTCTATGGGAATTTGAAATAGGGGTGTGTGTACTTAGCAAAAAGCCAAAATATGACTGAATATCCACTCACTCAGTAAATATATGCTGGTGTTCCAGCCAGCAGGTCCATTCACATTTTCCTCTTAAACTTTTACATCATCCTTAAGAATGTTAGTTTTTCATCGAGTTTGGGGATTATTTCTTGTAGTTTTGTGTTATTACTGAAATGGAGAGAGGTGGTCTGGATCCACACACTGAGGTTGATGGCCATGCAAAGTCAAGACGCAACAATTAATGAGGGAAATAGGCGCTACATGTGTACAGTCACAAAAAGACTGGCACTAACAAAATCCCAAATTCTCCATGTAATGAACCCCTATTATTTGCCATACAACTGTGGTAATGAGACAGGCCGGGTCTGAATAATTAAATATAGGCCAGGAGGAGTCTTGGCACAATAACAGCAATTAAGGTTCACCTTCTGCTGTGATTCTCTCTCTACCACATGACAAACTGGAAGACTTCCAGAAGCAATCCAGCTTTTAGAGAGTGCTGGAATTATGCTATGTGGGACAAAGATGATTTATTTTTGCCCTGAGATTAAAGCTAAGATAATGAAGATGCATGATGGGAAGATCAAGTCAAATCAAAAATACATGATAGTTTTCAGCCTTGATGTAGGAAATACCAGCAAGGCATCATCTGAGGATGCCAAGTGGCTCTTTGAAGTAGAAGCTGGATGTGCATAAAAGCAATAAATATAATCTTATTTGTAATTTTATAATAGTAATTGTTTTAAAAGGTCCCATGACATGGTGCCCTTTGGATGCTTTTATATGGGCCTTAGTGGTCCCCTAATACCTGAAGTCTCTTTCCCAAAATTCAGCCTTGGTGCAGAATTACAGCCACCAGAGTCCGTCCCACAATGAGCTTTCCTTAGAATGGTCCATTTCTAAGTCTGTAGCTTTTGAGAGCCATGATGAAAGCCATGATGAATCATGAATCATGATGAAGATTCCAGATCAGCCAATCTGAGCTTTCATTTTCAGAGACAGAGCAGGATACCCAGGGCTCGGATTACACCTATTGCCAATTCTAGCCACTGGGGGACCATAGGCAGGCTGGGGGAATGCATGTTAATGTTAAAAAACCTCATAAAGTGACATTTTCATGCCATGGGACCTTTAACACTCACATGTAGCCAAAGGCTAATTCTACATTGAAAAATGTAGAAATCAAATCTCTACATTTTTCAATTGCATTTTTCCCCCACTTTGTCTTGCACACTAAAGACCACATCCAATGCTTGAGCTCCATCCCTCAAAGAAGGCAACACATCATGAAATGCTCCTTGCTCCTGGCATTAAGCTAATTACCTCTGCTCAATTCACATTCAAGCACAAACACCGACACACACAAGTGCACACTCTTACACACACATTAGAGCTTGGCTGATAAAGGATTTTTAAGGCTGATACTATACAAATATTTGGTTACTTAAAAATCCGATTTTCCTATATCGGCCGATATATATATATATATATATATATATATATATATATATATATATATATATATATATATATATATATATATATATATATAAAAAAACTAAAACAAAAACAGATTTCCCTAACATTAGTTATTTCTAAGTTCTCACTAAAATATAATAATTTGTTTTATTGTCACATATAGTGTGTGTGTGTGTGTGTTTGGGGTCATTGTCCCGTTGAAAAATAAATGATGGTCCAACTAAATGCAAACTGGATGGGATGGGATGCCGCTGCAGGATGCTGTGGTTGCCATGCTGGTTCAGTATGCCTTCAATTTTGCCTCTCCTTAGCAGGGGTTTTCTAGCTCTTATTTGACCATGAAGGCCTGATTCGCGCAGTCTCCTCTTAACAGTTGTTCTAGAGAGGTGTCTGCTGCTAGAACTCTGTGTGGTATTCATCTGGTCTCTAATCTGAGCTGCTATTAACTTGCCATTTCTGAGGCTGGTGACTCAGATGAACTTATTCTCAGCAGCAGGGTTACTCTTGGTCTTCCTTTCCTGGGGCGGTCCTTATGTGAGCCAGTTTTGTTGTAGCGCTTGATGGTTTTTGCGACTACACAAATTCAAAGTTTTCGCAATTTTCTGGACTGACTGACCGTCATTTATTAAAGTAGTGATGGCCACTTGTTTAGTTTTACTATTATTATTGGTTCTTGCCATAATATGAATTCTAACAGTTGTCCAATAGGGCTGTTGGCGGTGTATCAACCTGACTTCTGCACAACACAATGGTCCCGACCACATTAATAAGGCAAGAAATTCCACTAATTAACCCTGACAAGGCACACCTGTGAAGTGAAAACCATTTAAGGTGATTACCTCACGAAGGTCATTGATAGACCACCAAGTTTGCAGCTCTATCAAAAAAAGGCTGGCTACTTTGAAGAAACAAGACATGTTTTCAGTTATTTCAGTTTTTGTTAAGTACATGATTCCATATGTGTTCATTCATAGTTTTGATGCCTTCAGTGATAATCTACAATGTAAATAGTCATGAAAATAAAGAAAACACATTGAATGAGAAGGTGGTTCCAAACTTTTGGCCTGTATGTGTGACACACACACACACACACACACACACACACACACACACACACACACACACACACACACACACGAGAGGCTGTGGATGTAGGCAAAATCTGATCATCAGTGGTAAAGAAACACCCCTGCTGTGGCTAATATTTTATCTGATGTTTGCTTGCTTGACAAATACGCAAAGTATACACCATTGACACTATAAGTTGTTTTGTTCCAGAAACGCTGAATATAACTGGTTTCTTCCCATTGTTTCTCTGAATTTATCTCAGCTAACCTAGATGACTTGTGTTCAGTATAGGTAGTTGAAATGATAAACTGCTCTGCTGTACCAAAAAAATGTTAACTGCAAAGATTGACTAGCGCTTACCATATCGCTACACATCACCTTTTATAGACAAAAGAAAAAAATACTTGACTGCTAAATGTGGATAACACTGACAAAATGACAATTTAAGGGTACAAGTAGATTGCTTTTGTTTAGATCCACTGTCTATTAAAAATTTCCTACACATTAATTCACAGCTGTTGCAAATCGCAAAATGATATTAGGTCATGCATGTGACTCTGCAATAAAGTTTAAACTTTCCTCCATCTTACCAGTGCCCAGATCTCCCTACTTTAGGGTCAGCTAAAACACTGGGGTGGTTTTTTGCTGCAAAAATAAATATTACAGTCTTTTTTCTGTTTTTTCTGATCATGTAGCACCAATGTAGCATCAATTTAAAAAATGTTTGTGCCATTCCACTGCATAGACAGACAGCAATTAAATACTTCTTTAAGCAGGCTGCTGTTGAGATAATAACAGGTTTGAGCAAAATTAGAGCTGACTTGCTTAAAAACTTTCCCATTCAGCAAATCCCTGAGACAATGGACAAAAAGTAGATTTGACCAGTGTTCTATAATTAGACCAGTCTATCTCGAAGATAAATTCCAAGGAAAACAATGTAATGTCTAAATCAATCAAGATTTTAATATGCCTAATTAGGCAATCAAAAAATACAATTCCTTAATATCAAACAGGTCTGAACCGTGCAAATGGTGTACCTGTGTGCATGAAAATGATAGAAAAAGAACAGAGGAAGTCTTTATAAAAATGATGCAGCTGCTATTTGAATATTGTTGCGTGATAGGAGCTGATGTGCTCTCCAGCCTTCAGACTCGCTGCACTCCATTAGGGATGCACGGTATGAAGAAAATATCTAATTGCAATTATTCTGACTGATATTACAATTGCAATATGATTCACGATATGGAAGGGAATGATCATGTTTGTATCATTATTCTCATTTTCATCAACTTATATTAAATCTTAAATTAAAATTATTAGAGTGTAATTTTTGCGAGGAACTGTACCTAACAAATATATTTTCTGTAGTCTGTAGGCTAGGATTTGTAGGCCGGGACGTCGCTGCAGCACCACAATACTTCATTCAGAATGGTTTGACACTTATTTTGCCTAACAAATATTATGCCCCTCTGCAAACTAGTCCAGATAAACATAATCTTTAAAAAGAAACAAAGCCAGAGTCTAGACCGCTTGAATTGCAATATGCTAAAAGATTATTACAGAATTATTTACTAACAACATCAAAAATATACTGTGTGCCACAGCTTTGAAGCCAGTAAGAATTAAAAAAGTTTAACTGAAATTATCTACAGGCTAAGTACAAGTGTTCCTCTGTTCCTGCTCTCTGGTTTAATGCTTACGCTTTGTAAAATAAGTGTTTGGCTAACGGATGAAGTAGTACAATGGTAGTCAGTATTGTGAACTGCAACATCCAGCAAGGCCCTTCGCTCAGTGGGCTTCACTGACTTCTCAGGTAACAACATGAGCCTGGGAATGCAGGGAATGACATAGTATCCTCTAAGCCTAACTCAGGATGTAACGGTATGAAAATGTAACCTCACTGTTATAGTGACCAATATTATCGGTTTTATTTTCGGTATTATCATGGTATCAGTGCACCTGCACGTGGTAATCCACAGGGTTAATAATGATATTTTAAATGAAAACGGTAATTGTTATCGTCAACATTTTTAATCGTGATTTACCGTTACACCAGTAATCGTTACATCCCTATGCCCAACAAGACAACAGTGTTCCACTATTGACACCCCTTTGCCTGCAAGACACTAATGTGACAGTAAAAGAGTGCTGGATGAGTAGCAGCTGTGGATGGCTGTGATCATACAGGACTATTATGGTGGGAGGAAACCATGTGTCTTAACACTGGTGATTGCAGCTGAATAAGCAGATAGCTTGGAACCCTTGTTTTCAGAACCTCTCTGTTTAAGGAAGCACAGTTAATGCCAACACGCAGTGATGTGATTCACACATAACAGTAATCTTGTAGAAGGGAGAGTGCTACAGAACTAATAGAAGGGAAATGAGAATGGATAGAGGGGTGCTAAGAAAACCCAGCCAAGTTCAGTAACAAAACAAACCAAAAGGTCAATTGCTGCCCCAAATGCTATTCTTGTAATTCTACATCATATCGACTGAAGCTAAATACTCAACTATTGGCCATCAGCAGCCTCAATTACAGTAAACCGATTATTCTGCAAGGGGATCATTAAGTCAGCCTTTTTGTAAACCAACCAAGAACTATGAACTGTGATCTAGATACTGCTGACAGTGATAACTTAATGATGCAGAGACCTGCAATCTTCTCTAGTGGGATTAATAAACATATGCCAAACAGTGTGTGATGTTTCCTGTTAGGGAAGGGCAGATGTGCGAAGCCCATGTGATAGGACCAGCTGGAAAACAATAACGTGCAGCCAGAGCGGAGGGCAAAAATGTAATATTTTGAAGGTTAGAAAAACACAGCACATTGACAAAATGTTCTAAGGAAGCAGATAATTTCCACAATGTCAGTGCAAAGATTATGCTTCAACCTCTGGCTGGATAAACTGACTTCTGATATTTCAGATGTCATTACTAAAAGTTTCCCTGTGACTTCTGGGGCCAAGGGTGAAAGGGTGGATTAATCTGCTAAGTGCCACACAGTATTAGGATATATAACCCTATGGCTTACCTTTTGTGTAGTGCTGGGTGATATGATGATATACATATATTGTCAAAATGATATAAAAAAAATACCTATATAATTTCTATCGCAATGTTGAAAAACTAGCGACCAAACTGTATTACAGCAATATTAACATGGACAACGATTTACATTCTGATCCTTGCAAGTTATGTTTTTGTTTGCACTAAAGTTCATAATAAAATATACAGTATCGCCCAGCCCTATGGTGCATAACAACTGTTCATTAGGTAACCAGGGAAAGAAAGCTAATCCATCTGGTGGAAAAAAGCAGCATCATTTTGAGCTTTAACAATTAGTCTCTTTTGGTTGCTTGCTATTCTAATGAACTGATGTTAAACTGGGTTTGCCCAGCGAGCAATAAGAGAGTGCACACAGTAGTGCACACATAGGGCTTGTCAGCCAAGAAGGTGAAGGTCATAGTCAGCTAAAGCCTATGGTATATTTACACAATCAAAACCAAACTGGCTACTCTACCTACAGCTCCCTGTTCAAACTTAATAAGCACACAACACATGCAATACGTTCTCACATTTAATGTTCAAAGGTTGTGTTAAATCATATTTAACCCTTTGGGCAAATTACAATGTATGCCACTTATACCACCTAAAGCAGAATCATTAATATGCCATGTCATACTAAAGCAGTCTAATCAGGCCTTTGATCAGACTCATTTGCATTAGCTCTGGGCTAGCTTACACAGCAGGTGCACTATATTCTTGCCAGAAAGGAGATGAGGAGAGAGAAAAGACTGATAGGTTTCTTTGGCAGTACGCTCAGATCAGACACAGAGGACTCTTTAAGAGCTCCAGCAGAGTGATGGCTGGAAGGTGTCAACACATAGTAGAAGAGATACAGGGGTGGCAGCTAATGTGGATGTTGATGGATGCACCATAGATGGTGCTTCTCTCCCTAAATGGTTGTCTACAAAGAAAGAAGGACCAACTTAAAGAGACTGCACAAGATTGATCATTTAAAAAATTAGTGAGGTATTTTCCTTTGTATTTTTTTCTTTTAGCAATCCTCTGGAGAGGCACACTAATCAGTAACTCCAGGAATTTGCGACTGCGATCGCAACAATTCACGCAAATTCAACCAATCCCCATGAATTCGTGTGACTCACAATTTTGACCACTCACCGCAAATTTAACCAATAACCGGAGCTTCCTGTGACTTCAACCAATCACTGCAGTCCCATGTGCCAGACTTTACATCAGTACGTGATGTTGAAAGCCACTGACCAAGTGGGAGTGAGAATGGGTTGACGTAACACAAGTACGTCACCAAATTAATTTCCTTTTCTCCGATATGAAGATGAGACGTGTTCTTATAATACATTCATGGTGTGAGTCGAACATTCACATTTACCACCAAAATGTACAGCAAAAGACCTTGCAAAACATTTTAGACCGTCCTGCCCACCTGTGTCAATGTATGCTGTAATAATTGTTCACTCTAAAGTCACTCTTCAGCGTGCGTGGCTGCTGCTCAGTCCCCCCTCCGATACTGACCCGTGCACACACACAAACGCACACACACGGTGGATGCAGGAAAAACGGAAGATGAGACGTACAGGATGACCTAAAAAAAATTGAGGACAGCTATGCTTGTTATTGTAAGTGCAATGCTAAGTTATAAAGTCCAATAAGTAACGTTACTTTATCAAACCATATGAATGTGTGTCCCAGCTCAGGAAATTAACAATGTAAAGATCAACAAGCCACTGACAGACATGTTCAAAGTTGATTCATTCAAAAAATTATTATTTTTAAAATAAATCCACCAGCCATTTTCGTATTATACCAACATTTTGAGCCTTTTTGATAAGATAACTACTCAGCCCTGAGTAGTTTTATTCTCCCTAAATAAGTTTCCTTTTATTTTTAAAGAATTACACCTAACTTTTTTTTAGCAACTTTCACTGTCTCTCGCAACTTCATTGCAACAAAAATACAAGAGTTTTACCGCAATTTTTCACAATAGCTCCCGCAAAATCAGGCATTTTGGGCCGCGGCAATCTGATAACGGCCACGAAATCCTGGAGGAACTGAATGACAGAAGCAGTATTTTAACCGGTTCAAAATGATACTTTTCATCAATTAGAGAGTTTTTAGATTTCAATCTCACCTTTTTTCCCCTCTTTGTTCAAATACAATACTTAAAAAGGTATGTTATGGACGTTTAAATGCTATATTGTATTTTATGTGCTTTTGTTATCAAAGAGAAGACAATAAAAATAAACAGATCAGCTGCTCACAGCACTTCACCAATGGGTACGTGAGGCGGTTGATATTTGACTATAGTAAAAGGAGTTTAATCATAAATGGAGCTGAGAAGGGAAAGTCTTTCATATGATGCACTTTACAGAGTTACAACAGGTAGCAGGCTGTATGGGCCTCATTTGAAGTAGAGCTGTGTGACAAACATGATATTTTTGACCAAATACATCAATATCAATATTGTGGCGACACTGTGGGTTGACATGAAAGGGCCCGCTGTTTACTAACTTCATGTAACCAAAAAAGTGCAGCAGTAAGTTATTCCACCATGGGATGCGTTGTACATCACTCTGACAGTCAATACTCACTGACCAGCACCTGATTTCATGTGTGTGTCACAGTGCCAAAGTGCGTTTATGCTGTCAGTTAACACTCTGTGTAGCGGAGCTTTTAAGATAATCAACCATGACGTTATAAAGTGCATTTGATAGTAACATTGGTTAATCTAGGACAATATCTAGCCTCATGTCGATATAATATCGATATAGTGCCCAGCACTAAATTCAACCCTTGATGACACACTGCTGCTTCTAACACTGTTAAATGTGCTCCAAGCTGTGCCAGTCTGGAGATGTTAATCATAATTCAGTACGCACTGGGCCAAACTGACATTTTTTATCAGGGGGTAAAATGGAGCCAATTGACTTCATTTTCTGTATCAGTATTGATTGAGCTTATAAAGCTTTCAGTTTCCAGGATAGCACAATTGTGACTCTGACTAACAGCCATGTATGCCTGTAGTGGGCTTGCCCCTTTCAAGTTGCCATAGATTAGAGTTGACAAAGACACAGAATGGGTTACAATTCATAAGGTATGCCAGTCTGTAATAAAAAGCTCAGGGTAAATGCTACAGCAAAGCGTCATTATATTGTTTATGATTCAGGGTTCAGCACAAAAACTGCACCTGCATTAAAACAAATCCAAGAAATGCCATGACTCATTATGAAAAGGGCCTGTCCTGCAATGACAACACTTATGGTGCATATAATTTCATTATGATGCCACTGTGCCAAACACTCCATGAATGCCTCCCAACTTGCAGTCTGTCTAGCTGTGTAACAGATTGGGAACTATGGGTCTACATAGAGCAGTGTGAAAGAGTCATGGTAGAACTGGCAAAGCCTGACCTTATCCCAGTCTGAGCTCACACATTAGAGAGTGGCTTATCTCTGCATCTTAGGAATGAAGAGCTGCTAAACTTTCACTCTTCTTAAGGTACTTTACAACTAAAATCCTTATCAACACAGGGGTTACATTTTGTTTCCTGTGTTCATACTGTACAAGTCTTTCTGGACATTGCTTTTCCTTAAACAAAAGGGAAGAAAAAATCCCAAATAAAAGATGGACACTAAACAATTTGTTTTCAACCTACAAATTATTATGTTTAATTCTAAAATGAAAAGTTATACTTTAGTTGAATGTTGCTTTTTTCCTTTTCATTTATAATTCAAAAATGCAAACAGGTAAACGTTAAATGAAAGGGCAGCCTGAAGCATGCTATAAGAGACAGAAGACAAAACATCAACCCTTATTAATGTACTCATTCCTGTTTTTCAGAAAACAAAAATAACTGAACAACATTATTCACTCTCCACTCCACGCTGTAGAAAACAGTTTAAACATGGAAGTCCACTTAATTATTAAAACTAAATGTGATAGCTACACTTCATTGGTTGTGATGGCCAAATGTGTGTATATGCCAAATGTAATCACTCAGAGATTCATAGAAGGGAATACATAAAGACAAATGTGCTACATGAAAAAACAAGTGTAGATATCTTTTCAATCTTCCAGTATTTTTACTAAACCTAAAATTTGTAGCAATGTGTAAGCCTGTATACTGTAAGCCAAAGCTAAGTGTTTATTTTCTTTTGGCTTTAAACCTGAAATCCAAAGCAGATTAAAGCAGGAGCTTGGAAATTCAGAAAGGCAACATAAAATATAAATCCATTTTGAGATTAAATCTTAACAAGTAGTGTTGCAGTAAATTGCAGGTCTTGGGCTAGGTCTGACTATTATAAAAGCAGGACAGGTAAACAGTTGAACCAGACAAACTGGTTTCTTTCATCATATCTAAAAGTGTTTTAAGGAAGCTCTGCAACACATAACTAATACAAAACAGAAACCTTTCTGTACAGTATAGAAAAATTACAAAAAATATATATATATTTTTTTTTAAGTACAAATGAGAAAAGACACAAGACATTGAAATATATTCAAGTAGCCTATTTCATACAAGCGCCAGACCATTACAGAAACCCATAATGACATCCCTGCAAACAACTAACAAGATCCCTGACTTGACAAATAGCAAATATTTGATGTGAACACACTGCAACATCAACACATTAAGATGTCACCGGACACTATGAGGTGTGGTGAGCCAGCACCAGTAATAAATAAATACAATGTGTAACAGATAACTGCTCTGTTTTATCATAGCATAGTTTGCAATTCTAATGGCCCAGGGATTGCAGCACAGGACTTATTTATACCACCAACTGCTTATTTTGACACTGGCACCAGTGTAGAGGAAGACTCACATATGCTACCTTAAATGCAAGAATAAAGAAGAGGAGAGTAATTCAAATGTATAAATAATAAGAGTTAATGTGTACCTTTCATTTAACATATTGCCGAACCAGTTCACTAACAGGTTTATTAATCTGATTTAAAAATCAAAAGCGTAAAACATGGCCAAAGTGCATATTTACATTATACCAACTTCCAAACGCGGTTAAATCCCACTCTGACCAAAATAACTTATCAATTACCCCTAGTGACTATATCTTAGCACTCTGTTAACTATAGATGCTTCACAATACTCGTCTTAGCATGCACCTGCTTTAGAGTTGCCTGGCTCATTAAGCTAGCCTCTGTTACACTAACTTAAATCGCGATTACTTTTTGCATAGAGGCTTTTTCATTGAGCTCTATAAAAAGCTAAAACTGAGCTATTTTGACATTAACAACAACATATTTCAATCATTTGTCATTTGTAGACTGTAAATGCCTCATGAGCTGATGATAATGTCATCATATTTTACCATCCAACATCTCCTGGGCGGCTGTGGCTCAGTGGTAGAGTGGTTGCCTGCCAATTAGAAGGTTGGTGGTTCAATCCCTGGTCCTGCAGTCCCATGTCAAAGTGTCCTTGGGCAAGACACTGAACCCCAAGTTTCCCTGATGCAATGTGAATGTAAATTATGCACATTTAATTCTCTCTGTATTTAGCAGCACTGTTCTACTGTACAGTGTACAGGGTTTTCCCCCAACTAATTTTAGGCTGTCAAAACAAACAAAAACATAAGATAGGTAGCCTGCCTTTGAGATGCAGGCAAAACCAGATTCCCTACCTCAAGAAGCACTTCACTGATATTGACAGTCAGATAATAACAGTTTGTCACAGTGGTCACACAGGTCAGGAAAGTAAATCACACTGCAAAATGTACTAGTCATCTGAATTTATTGTAGTTCTATCAAGCTAATCTACAATCTAAGTTAAAATCATGCAACATTACATTCCTCCATAATTTAAATGTTACCAACTGATTCTGTGGCTTATTCCTTCTTTCAAATCTTCTTCTCTAGCAGCTCTGCTAAATGCCCAGACCATAATAACATAAGCTCTTATCATAATAGACAACACCACCAGCCAGAGACCTGTTAATGGCCGTCGCATAACAGCAACAGCGGACAATTGTGTCTTAAGAGCTTTTAACAGTGTCACTAACAAATGTCAAATAACGTTTTTCCCCTCTACTTATGCAAGGAAGCCTCATACTGCTTCAAATGATGTGTTTGTCATTTATTCAGGGTTGTCTTATATTTTGGCCAATGATGTAATTGAAATCAATTTGTAGACATTCTTTTTCACTTTTATATAAAATAGTCTATTGTATTTGTAGTAATCAGTGCAAAAAGCTTCATTAATCCACTACAATGTATAGGCACTGTATGTATTTTCATAGTGAAACTTTAAACTGGTTTTAACTTTAGTGAGTGATAACCTGTGATAAGAGAAAAAGCCTCAATACCCTTAATAGTTAAAAAGTAAGTTAACAAAACATTTGTTAATGATTACTCTGGTAGTTATACCAACAAACTCAAGTGTCGACATTATGCCTATATAGTGTGGGATAACAGATGATAAGAGGCTGACATTATTCACAAGTCTAACCTGAGTGTTTTACAAAATGGGAAGAATCAGAAGTCGAGTGATTGCGGCCTTTAATTCAGCCCCACAGAGGACTTTGTTGAGAGCCCTTCCAGTGTTGTGCAACCTGTGCTCGATGTTTCCTTTGGTGCTTCACCTTGTGATTTCATCTTAGCGCTTTCAGTTAACCCAGACTTCAGCAACACTTAGCGCACACACATAGAGAAAAATAAGGTGTAATGACACTTCATAAACATGACATTTCTTCATAAAATGAGTGCAGGGTTTCTTTTAAAAACATTACCTTTGACTACAAACTCACAGGCAAGCACTCACAAACACATCTGACTGTTATCACTAACAACACTTGCACACATTAACGGTTGTTCGCATGCAGTTCACCAACAGGACTGAAGCTTAGATTGATTACAGCAGTTGAAGAGAACAAAAGGAAGAAAAAAATAAAAAATAAAACTCCTTAGGATATAGCTTGTACAATTCTGTTTATTGTAGTAATTACTTATGCTTCAACCATAGGGCCCATGTTCAAGGCATCATGATAGCAAAGCATGCAGAATGACTACAAGCTCCAGCACACTGACTGGTCTACAGCTGTCCTGGCACAAACATCTTCTTCTGGAATCAATGCATATTCCTCCAGACAAACACTACTGTGTACAATGAAATTAGTGAGATTTTCTACATTATTGCTAGCATTTTGACAATCTACTTCTGGCTTATTTTTTGAGGAATTGGGACACTTGCATACAACAATAAATGCAGAATGAGTTGAGACCGAGCTTGAAAATGACTTTAAACAAGAAACAGTCGTTTGTGCCTCAGTTGAGAGAAGCAGTGCATGATCAGGTGGTTTGCTGGCCTCCTGTAATCAACAACCTCAGCCAAATCCAGCCAGGCATGACCAGCAAATTAACATGCAGCAGCTCACACTCTATCCCACAGATCTGCTCAGTGAGCAGAAAACCAATACAGGGCCACTCTGAAAATAGCCCAGACCACAGATTGTCCTTTCAACTCCAATACCACTGATACTACGAGTAGTTTCAACAAGCTGGTTATAACAGATTTCTGGTCTTGGTACTACAAAAGCACAGAGACAACGAGACACGACTTACAACATTTTGACTATTTTAGCTTTTATAGCTTAACGGACAATGACAATG
>JABXJD010000974.1:0-128188 GCA_013375575.1 Percina caprodes | reverse complement strand
CAAAACAGACATTTCTCCATCTTTATCAATACTGTGGTATTGTCAGAACCGCAACAGATTGCCATTTTTTTTTTTCATAATAAGGTTACTATGTGTGTGTGTGTATGGTTATTTTAGGGCTACCGACCGCTGTAGCCATAGTAACGCACCAGGCCACGTGCTGTGCTCTCATTTCAGCACCATGGACAGCTCTCTCCATTTCAATTTCTCTTTCTTTTTCTCATCCACACACTGGCTGTATAACACTTAAACATCCTGTACAAGCATGAGCCAGGTCAAGAGGGGGAAATATTTTCATAATGTCTCTATTGAAGCATTTTGGGCCTATAAGGAAATGTTTCTGTTCCTCACAGCTCACTTGACAGTGACACAGTCGCCTGGAGGTTAGAGAGGCAGCCCTGTAACTGGAAGGTCGCCAGTGTGAATCTGGTAGGAGGGGAAATGAATATGAAAAGCCCTCATGAATAAATTTAAAACAGGGCATCACAGAATGAACATGTTGAATGTTACGGATCTCAAAATAAAGTATAAAATGGAATAAACAAATACACTATGTCCACCTGCAAATATGTTTTATATCTTAATTTGTACTTGTTACTCATTGCATCTTTTGACAATGTATTTCATAAAACATTTGCAATGCTTGATTTAGCATTTGTAGTATAGTTTGCATTTATGGTCTGTTATTATGTCCAATAACACATTTCCTTGCACAATGTGCTCCTAGAGACTTTGCTTTTTTTTTTAACTTTATTTATATTTCTATGTCAGCATGTCTATGTCACATCAAACATTATAGAACATTCCTTGACAGAGGGCCTTTCATTCTTTGTTCATTCAATGTTTTGGTTGTCTTTTTCTACCCTTTTGTTTCTTTCCCCCCAATGTTTTTGTCATTTTTTTTCAACATTTGTTGCCTTTGTCTGAGCTTTTTGAAATTTTGTGGTTTTTTTTCCAAAATTTCTAAAGCTTTATTTGTTTTTTCTCACATTTTTTTCACACTTTTGTCACATTTGTTTAGCATTATTTTCAGCTTTTTTATTTTTTACACTTGTTCACATTTTAGTCGCTTTTGACATTTGTCTTTTTTTCACATTTTTCTTTTTTTTTCATTTGTCACACACAAGTTATTTTATAATATTATTTTCTCCAAATGCTATAAAATTGACAAAAACACCCAAATTCAATTAAAGTAGTGAACTGGCTATTTATTTAAGTTGTGAGGAACGTTGTAGGGAACTAGCCACGTTACTTTTTTGGACAATTTGTTTGACAAACAGCGTGAGTGCAGTGTGGTCTCCGTAAAGCTAGCTAAAAATGGAAGCAACTCATCTCAAGATGGACAAAATTATTAATGTAATGTTCACTGGCCAAAGTAACAACACATTATCTATGTGACTCACTGCAAGAAGAAAAGGAGAAGTGCTCACTAACACAGATTTAGACAGATATGTGAACAATATTTGAGAGAAATAAGCCTTTTGTGTGCATAGAAAAAGTCTAATTTAGATCAGTGTATATATCTCTGCTCTTTTCCTGTTTCATTCTAAGGAGGTACTCCCAGTAGAAACAACATAGGATCCAGTGGAATGACAATGTTCGGTATCTTTTTTAAAGGTCCAATGTGTAGGAATTTCTCTTATCTAGCGTTGAGATCATATATCGCAATCAGCTCTCTCGCGCCAACCCCTTCCAAGTACAAGTTACAGCTACGGTAGCCTTCACGCTTCAAATAGCCGGTCTCTTGCTCTTTTCAATCTCCTTTTTCTTTTTCTGGGTGAAGGAGAAGACTCCTGTTCGTGAAATTTGGATTATGAATACGTGTGGTCCTACAAGTTTCCTTCTTCAAACTTGCTGGGGCTGGGAAGCTATTAGCAGCATTAGCAGCACCTGTGAGTTGATAATGTGATTGCAAAAACGCAAAAGGCGGCGCAGTATATCCTCTATGTCCCTTACCAGCTAACATATTTCAAGATGGCGCATGAATATGCAGTTCAAGTGAATGGAAATGTAAAATTTCAAGCCAATAGGAATACTTGGAATTGATGGTGGTGGTAAATATTCATGAAAAGGACAAGTTTGTGAACGGAAAACACAGATTTTGATAATTAACAACTAAACCCATTACACACTGGACCTTTAAATCACCCATCTTATAACTTGCCAGTATCCCTGCAATAATGAGTCCCAGAAGAAATGTGAATGATCTCCTGTCAGTGAAGAAACATCTTTCTGTTTTTATTTTTACGTATTTAAGAAATTAACAGTGACAAACAATTACAAACAATACACAGGGACAAAGAACGCGTCCCAGGGCCAAAAAGAAAAAAACAAAATTAAACAGAGGAAAGATGACAGAACACAAGCAGAAACAGACACACACAAAACACATAAACAGACACACACGCAGACAGACACAAGACAAGGGACCAAACACCCGTGCAAGTTGGGAGGATCTTTGTGAAATATTGAAATTACAAACGGAGTCTAAAATATCTCATGTTTATTTTCCAAACAAATTCCTTCTATAGATTACTGTATTGCCTGTACTTGTCCTTTACACACATGTCTTCTGAAGACGTTGTATAACCTTTGTGTGTGCCAGCGTCCTCACCTTTCTCAAAAAAATGCTTGATATGGTATCAAAACCTTTTGGAATTCCACACAGCCCCTGTTTCTCATTAGACAACCACTCTTTCTATAACAGTAATTGCTAATGGTGGAGACAAAGGCCATCCTTTAAAGAGCAGCTAATGGGCAGCAGCACAGCACAAAGACGTGATGCTGATGCTTTTATCACTTGTTGTCTCAGCTCTGGCTCACTGATTGTATGGAAGCCTCTAGCAGGACACAGCTGAATACATTTTTAACCCGGTCTTGATTGGGTTTTCATGTTATTACCATCTTGAATAAACTAAAATACTTGTGCATTATGCAAGCTGGAAAGACTTCCCGCATTTTGAAGTGATGCACAAGATCTGCAACGCCTGTTTCACGAAGCATTAACGGAGCATTTTGTTGTGCTGAAGACTTTTGACCGAATTATTAAAGTCCCGCTCCTTTGCAGAACGATGTGAGTGCAGAGTATGACACTAGACAGCTGTTTTCACATTAATCTTCTGAAGTTTCTCTATTAGAGCTATGGAGCTAGTTCTTCCATATGTGTATGTTTCATGAACATGCACAAGGATGCACACAAACTCATGTGGGTGATGCCAGAAACAATCCTGTTTCATCAAATTTCACTAATTGTGTACAGGAGACCGTAATGCATGAAAAACACAGCAATGCGCCAACTATGACGGTGAAGAAAAAGACAGTTAGCAAGTCAAAGTTTTAAAATCGGCTTTGCAAATGTGTTATGAATGTGTAAGGAAGGAAATGCGTACAAAATCACATTTGTGATACACACAATGCATTTTGGTGAGAAACACTCAATCTAAACACAACTTTCGTTTGTTTAAAACTCCATACAGGGACTACAGGTGGAAATTAGCAATTGTTGCTATAACCTGGCCCAAGACATATTCTCTTGTATTACAAGTTTAATGTGTATTTTTAGATTAATTAGACTGCGCTTCCCTAAAAACAACCACATTAGTCGTTTCTTCAAGTAGTAATTACAACTTATTTTTCCATTTATAGTGACTCCGCCCTCTAGTGGCCCTAGTAGATATGAGGAGCAAAGCAGGAAGTAACATTATGAAATATAAGTGTGCCAAATGTCTACATAAAGAGGTAGGTTGGGGTGGATGGGTCAAGCAAATACAGGACTTTCAACCAGGAGACTGGGGTTTGAGTCCTGTTTGAAAAAAATTTATTCACTTTATAGATAATATGTCACGTTCTCTGGAAGTAAAGTGGCGTGTGATTTCAATCCCGTCACAATCTTTCCTAAATTTAACTAACAAGTGTTGGTGCCCAAGTAGTTTTTGTGCTTCAGCCTAATCAAGCGGTGACCGTTTAACAACGTTAACGACGTGTTCGTATTTCCTGCCACGGCTAGGGCCGCTAATTTATGAAAAAACAACCTCAATCGTCACATGGTTTGGACGACGTGTTGTTCAAAGTGCAGCTTGTGTGTGTGGAAAACTGAACTGAAGTGCACATAAACTGAAAATGTCTAGTAGGTAAACTTCTTGTTACATCCCTATAAACCAGAGAGTAACCACTGGACCATGGGAGACGCTTGTAACTAAATAATCAGTAGCCTTTGTATTAATAATACAGAACCAGAAACTGTGCAGCAAAGCAGCACAGCAGGTGAAAACCAAAACAAAAAGCGGGCTTGCCACGCTCAGGGCAGAGGCTTGTCTACAAAGAGACAAGACCACAACATTAGTAAATGGAAACTACATTTTAAACAAAACCCAAGTACAAGATAAACACCCTCCTTTTCAGGACAAAGGAGTAAAACCTCCTGACACATGCTGTGGTCAGCACAGCCTGCTGCCAGCCAGCACTACAAAAGTATGGAGAATAGAGAATTTAGTGGCAGGATCTCCTCCTCAATTATCCCAGGAGCTGAGAAAACACAGGTGTGCTCTGAGAGAACAAAGGTGTACTCACTCAGCAAACACAGGTGTGCTGCAGTTAACCTGGAGAAGAGGGGAGAGGTCCTCGCTACACACGCAACAGACAAAATACAAATCCCTATGTAACACTTCTGAAATGTAAAAAGATATTTCCATATAGGTTTTCTTTAATGACGAAGTACATCACATCTTAACAATTTTTAACAAGGTAAATGTTTCTGTTTTTGGAAGAAGAATCATATCAGGCACAAATAGTTATTCCAAGAAGAGTACTTTTATATATGTCTGGAGGGTGTCTCTAACTTTCCATACAACAGCAATGATGGAACTTTCCACATGTTCTATTTGGGGTAAACACACAAAGTAGAAGCTTGGCTTGGGTGTATTGTATGCAACAATTGGGACGTCATTATTGGCTATCAATCGGCCATCTCCCATCAAAGAGACAATATAATAATGACTGTGGAACATGTAACCTCCAGGAGGCTCGATAGTAAATCCCGACGTCCCAGAGCTGCCAAATCATTCCCCTGCTGCAGTCAATATCGTCTGCTCGCATTGTGCCAAAATGTTTCCCCTGAAGCAACCCATTAAATGTTTATGCACTGCAAGCGGACAAGTTTCTCCTTTCTGAAGGTAGATGGATACTCCATTGAGCCTCTGCCTTTCTAACATTGAGGAAGTTAGTTCAGCACTGTTGCTGTTCCAATAAACCAAACGGGTCATTTGAAATCAGCCGTAACAGCTAACCCAGATTACTGCCCTGCTTAAGGTTTACGGCGAGGGAGCACTTGACTAAAATAAAATCATCCTTAAAAACGGATTCATTCTTTTTAAATGTGGTAAAATAGATCCTCCAGGAGACAAGCTGAAAACAACACAAGGACTAAATTAGCACAGAGGGGTCTTAATGAATGATTAAATTAAACTACAGCAGCTTCATATGCAACTGTATACCCTGCCTGTCGTAAAGAGATGCCCCACACGGCCTGCTGACACAAACACACACACACTGGGGGGAAATGGGATGGGACAATAGGTGGTTACTCTACGGTGGTCCTGTCTAGTGTGTCCTTTTGTTGGGTGAAGATACAGGAGGGACAGGCAGGACAGGCCACACAATAGGAGAATCTGCTGGGTTTCCTATAGGTTACCGTGACACTCACCTGCACAGGTAGATGAGGGGGATCTGCGGAGAGCCATTTCACATCAACTCTGAGTGACTCCAGCTGAGTGGCAGCCCTAGTTTGCTTTGAGTTCAGTCAGTCAGCCATGCTGGTTTGCTGTCCACAGCAGGTGAGAGCAACAACAGCAACACTCTGACTCAGTGGAGCAATCCTCAGCTCAGCAGAGGCTTAGCACTGCCGGGATAATATGCTCCTCCAAATGGCTGACTGGCTATAGCAGAAACTCCACAACTCAGCTTATTGTGTACACTCCTTAATACATTGCGCACCGGGCTTGCGGGTAACAGACCGGCTGGCTGATTGGGTGTTCGGCAAAGCCACACAGAGACAGGCAGAGATTACTGGGTGCTCTAATGTGAATTAATTACTCTGCCTTCTGTTTAGCTTTAGCTGCTAACATGTGGGGTCTTAAGGGTACGTCTAAGAAGCATCTCAATGCAAATTAGAGTTATACAATAACAGGTTTCATCCAAGAAAGAAACATAATGGCTGTTGACATGAGGCACACGTTACTGACTTTAGGTCTTCAGTGACAGGTTCAAGTGCAGCCTCATCAAGATAATAACAGATTCAGGCTGTTTGCAGCTCAACATTATGGCAGAAAATCTGAATTAAAGGTGCTCTAAGCAATGTTGGGTGATGTTACTTCTTGTTGACGTTCAAAGTATTTTCAAACAAAATGAGACTAGCTTGCCCCTCCCTCCTCCTTATCCCGTTCCCTTCCTTCTGTGCCCGCACACTAACCCCCACCCCAAAATCCTTCTTGTCGGTCATTGGCTGGAATGCTGGAACACTGTTAGTGTATGCTTCATGGTGCAGGTTTGTTTTGTTGCCGTTTGTAGACCCTGGGCTGTCTACAGAGACCGTGTTTTTACAGTGTAGTCTAGGGACAGGCAGCTAGCAGATAGTAAGGAGATGTTTTTTACAGTGTGATCTGGGGACAGGCAGCTAGCAGATAGGGAGGAGATGTTTTTTACAGTGTGTTCTGGGGACAGGCAGCTAGCAGATAGGGAGGATATGTTTTTACAGTGTGTTCTGGGGCAGGCAGCTAGCAGATAGGGAGGAGTTGTTTTTACAGTGTTCTGGGGACAGGCAGCTAGCAGATAGGGAGGAGATGTTTTTTACAGTGTGTTCTGGGGACAGGCAGCTAGCAGATAGGGAGGAGATGTTTTTTACAGTGTGTTCTGGGGACAGGCAGCTAGCAGATAGGGAGGAGATGTTTTTTACAGTGTGTTCTGGGGACAGGCAGCTAGCAGATAGGGAGGAGATGTTTTTTACAGTGTGTTCTGGGGACAGGCAGCTAGCAGATAGGGAGGAGACATTTGCTGTATGTGAGAACAAATGTAAAACACGCGTGACATCACTTAGAGCCCCTTTAATTTCCAAAAAAGATTAAGAAAAAAAGTATTTTCTCTGGTGTTTCTTGAAAAGCTTGAACAAGAACCTGCTGAAAAACCAGTTCTTGAACTGAGTCAGGCCCGTTTGCATTGTAATGTAATGTTACTTTTGACTTTCTTGTATAATAAATATAAATGAAATGAAATGATGAAGCTCACATAGTACTGCTGCTAGACTCCTTGCAGACTAATAACGTTGTAATTAAGTCCTTCAATGTCTACACTGGCTTCCAGTCTGTTAAATGATTGCTTTAAATTTACTGCAACTGTGACAAAGTAATCCCTGTACTTCTCCGCACTTTGGACATGTACTGTTTTCTTACAGGATCCTTCAAATGGAGATGGTTACGGAACTGCTTCTTTCACTGTCCATGATGATAAATATGGCAATGACGAAGATGGTGACACACATAATACTCAGCAACTAGACCCTGTGAGTAGCAGTAACCCTAATCAATGTGTTATGATTGAAGATGATCTAGCACTCTGGCCAAAACAGCACAGACAGAGTGCACGTCTTTCTCAGATAAATAAGGACTGAAAAGGGGGAGAACAAGGGTTGTGAAGGGCCCCATGCCTGTGTTTGCCTTAGGCCTCAAAATGACTATATCCGCCCTGATGGCAGGTATTGTCCACCATGTTGGTGGAAGAGGATACCGTCAAAGGGTGTATGTTGAGCCTGCACAACCACTGGAGCAATACACCACTGAAGAACTGTATGCTCGCTTTCGCTTTGGGAATGCTGATATTAAGTACATTGCAGAGCTTGTCACGCCAAAACTTCAACGGAGAACCCAAAGGAGTCACAGTCTGTCTGTGGAAGAACAGGTCCTCATTGGTCTGTGCTTCTATGCATCTGGGACTTTCTACCAAGTTGTTGGTGATAATATGGGAGTGTACAAATCAGCTGTGTCAATTGCATTGGCCAGCCTGGTCAATCAGTTTGTTTCACTTCCAAAGGATGTCCAGATTGCCCAGACCAAGCACAAGTTTTTTCTTTTGGGGAACATGCCCAATACTATTGGGGTTATTGACTGCACTCATGTGCATATCCAAGCACCTCATGAGAGGGATTGGGAGTACATCAACCAGGGAGGCGCAGCATCAACATCCAACTTGTGGGCGATGCTGACCTCATCATCACAAACTGTGTCGTGAAATAGCCTGGGTCTGTTCATGATGCACGCATCCTGAGAGAGAGTGCTTTATACAGAGAGCTCCAAACCAACCGACCGGATGGCATAATATTAGGAGACAGTGCCTATCCACTCCTACCATGGCTGATGACTCCTTTTCTTGCAGCAACCACACCTGAGCAGGCACGCTCAACACTGCTCATTGCAAAACAAGATGTGCAATTGAGCGTTTAAATGGAGTTCTGAAGAGACGCTTTGCATGCCTTAACTACTTGCGAGTGGAACCACAGGGAGCATGCAACAAAATACTTGCGTGTATCGTCCTGCACAACATTGCTACCAGGCGCAATGTCCCTCTCTGATGATGTTTATGATGCACCTGAGCCTGTTGAAGAACCAGACCAACCTCTGGTGGTCTGTCAGAATGGACTGACTGGACGTATAGTAAGGGATGCAATTGTTAGACATTATTTTTGACAGGCTCATCTCTGATGATTGTTTCTTTGAAATTAATATACGGTGATAAATGACCAAAAAATGAATATATTATTTTTGTTTGTTATTGAAATCTGTTTGGGGGATTATTTCATGGGGACAAGATAATTTTTACAAATGTATTATTTGACCAATTTTAAAGTTTTACTACATTGTCTTCTGAAATCCACCTTGAAATCCTACCCCCTGTTGGGATCAGGATAATCCTGTTTTTTTGGATCAAAGTTATCCAAATCCCACTGACAAGTTTTGAACAACACAAACTGAAGGTTTGATCCAGATTAAAACTGGGATTGGATTCCCTGATCTAATCTGATTTCTGATTCCTTGTTTCCCTTTGAACAACCCATTTTCAAGATTTGATCCAACCCGATAACCAAAATCCGATCAGCTTACCTTTGAACAACTGGCCCATGATGATGACTGGTATCGCACAGCACTGAACCTTGGGTCAATCAGCTGTAAATTGAGTTACAAGAAGAATTCAGGCGACCAATACATTTATGCATTAGATTTCTCAGTAAAGCAGACAATGCAATAATGTCCAGCTTGACAAAACAATTTACGTGCAATACACCACCTTGGTTTGAGGCTTGCCTTTTTAAACTTAAGCCACAAGGCGCAGTGTAAAAGCAGAACAATATGCTCTAAAGAGCCGCCATGAGAACTTCCTGGCAGGCACGTTCATTTGTGTGTATATATATATATATATATATATATATATATATATATATATATATATATATATCATCATCTGACATTTAATATGTTAAGATGTGACCCAAATACTTACTTTTACAACAAGCAGATAGCACTTGATGGGAAAATAAGGTCTTTATCCCCTGTCACCCGATCATAACCAAACTCTTTTTGGCATTACATTTCACATCAAATTTTACGCCATAATCATAACCATAACATATATTCAACAACTCTGGAAACCCCGCACTGCTTGGAGAGACAACAGCCAACTCATCATCTCATATAAGTAACTAGCCTGTTACTAATCATACATCCTGTCTTACACTGTCTTAGCTGGTCAGACAGGTCATCCATGTAAATATTAAAGGTCCATGGCATGAAAATGTCACTTTATGAGGTTTTTTAACATTATTATGAGTTCCCCCAGCCTGCCTATGGTCCCCCAGTAGTTAGAAATGAAGATATGTGTAAACCGAGCTCTGGCTATCCTGCTCTGCCTTTGAGAAAATGAAAGCTCAGATAGGCTGATCTGGAATATTGCCCCTTATGAGGTCATAAGGGCCATGGTTACCTCCCCTTTCTCTGCTTTGCCCGCCCAGAGAATTTGGCCCACTCATGAGAGAGAGAGACATCATGGCTTTCAAACAAGCAAAGTGGCAGTTGGTCAAGGCCACACCCCAAGCCTCCACCTTGCCTTCTCAGTCTCTCCTCCTCAATAGCAACAGACTCAGAAATGGCACATCCTAAGGAAAGCTCATTGTGGGACTGGATCTAGTGGCTGTAATTCTGCACCAAGGCTGAATTTTGGGAAAGAGACTTCCGATACAGTATTAGGGGACCACTAAGGTCTATATTAAAAGAGACTTCAGATACGGTATTAGGGGACCACTAAGGTCTATATAAAAGCATCCAAAGAGCACCATGTCATGGGACCTTTAAAGAGGGCTAGTGACAGTATCCCCCCCTTACAGACTCCATCACTCCATTAACACTAAAAGGAGTAGAGAATACATTCCCCCATTTGGTCTGCATGCTCTGATTGGAATACCAAAAGGATTCAAATTATTCTGTTTGGTACTCCTCTTCTTCTCAATTTAAAAACAGCTTGTGATGGTTAACTCGGTCAAAAGCCTTGTGGGTTTCTACCATTTCCTTTAGTGCATAAATACATAGATCGGCACCGTGCTTAGCCTTGAAGCCAAACTGGTTACACACAACCTTAGTTACACACAAGCTTGTTGACATAACAAAGTGCATATTTATTATTACTATATAGCTTTTTGAGTACCAAGACTAGCCCCTCTCTGGGCATGCCTGCCTGAACCCAGGCCTCAACAGCATTCTTAGCTTCAGCATGATGAACTGCCAAATATTTGTTCCACCCTGGCTTGATGCTGTGTCTTTTATAAGGATAAATAAATAATGGCCTACCGGCCTCATACACCAATCCCACGATACATTCATACATGGCACAAAGGTCCTCACGGTGAGAGCTTATGTTACAATTTACATCAGAACACAAAATTGCATCTTTGGGCAGAGATATGTTGCTCAAAAGTACATGAGATCTTCTGCAGTAAGAACACACATCTTCATCTGTGACCTTAGACCAATCCAGTTAAGCCTTACGGGGCCCATTACCCTCCTGAGACATCTCAGGAAGACTAGCACAGTCAAGTAACATAATAAAAGGAATGTGATCAGACATGGATGCCCTGTATACAGTCTCTATTGAGCTCAAGCTAGAATGTGCATCAGAATTGCTGATGCAGTGGTCTAGCTATGATGTTGTGTGCCAGACCTCACTTATGTAAGAATAGCTCTCTGCAGGTGAGAGCCTTTGGCTGGATAGTATAAGACTATTATCATCCCAGAACTGTAGCAAATGCCTGGCAAAGAGTGAACTGAAAGATCAGCATTCATATCTTCCACCACATAAACACTTGTGGGATGGTTATCGGAAAAAAAAGAGTTTATAAAAGCCAGTCTATGTAAGTATTCATCTTCATTTTGATGTGACTCATCAAATGTATATATACATTCAGGATAGTAAACTCCTTATTGTTAATTGTTATCTGTACAGCAATACACCAATCAACTTCCAACCTGATGACACTAATCACAGAGTCTAGCCTCCTGCTATCCGTCCTACTATTCCCATAGAACCAGATCTCAGACTCACATTTACAACATGTATTTCCTTGAAATCAAAGCTAAAACATTTAGTTCTTTCCATTTTTTAATGCTTTTTTAATGTCTGTTTTTCTTTGTTGTTGTCTCAATGTCTAATGGAATGGACTTTGAATTAGACATTAACAAGGACAAAGTGTGTACATATGTCACATTCCGCAAGATTATTTTCTTGAGGTTAAAGTGACAACTGCATATCAATAACTGTCTGCTTCACTCCATCATGAGCTGACTGGTACTCCAAAATATCAGTTTCTTGTCCACCACTTCAAGGAAAGTAATGAATGATATCAATGATTAAATTTACTGCAGGGTTGTGTGTTGCACATTCTACTTCCTCCCTCCCAGTCTACTTGGCCAACCACCTCAGCTATTAATTGTTGTACCTGATGGTAACTGATGCTTAATACAGATAGAGTGTGAGAGACAGTGTCAGGTTGCACACACACATGACACATGCACACACACAGTAACACACACTCCCATGCATCTTCCTGTCCTGTCAGTAAGGGTATTTAATGTGAGCACACACACACACACACACACACACACACACACACACACCCTTTACTTTCAGTGTCCAGTTACAGGAGGTACAGATATGTTCATGGTGTTAAATATTAAAGGCTGTAATATTAACGGCTAGGTGTTGTAATCGAGAAAACTGTTAAAAAGGTCATGTTCGGACTACGTGTGGCTTGTGTGGTTTTGTGCTTGACCATCATGTTATGTAGCTTTTCAGCTAGCACTTCTCAACTGTTGTAATACAGAGTAAAGTTCTCAAAGAGGACATACAAGTGTTATCCAAGCAGGAAAGTGTGGGAATAGTAGATCTGGGAGGACAGTGGTATATCTAATTGTCCATTACATGGTACCTGCTCGACTCGCCTTGACTCTACTCGCCTTTTTTGGTTTTCCATTATGAAAAAAAGTACCCGGTACTAGTAATAGGTACTTTAATTAGCATCATATGTAAGCCAGCGGTGTATTTATTTATTTTTTGACAAAAACAACACACCGTCAACGTTGTGTGTGTGTGTGTTGCGTTAGGTCACAGCAGTTTCCTACTGTGTCGTTATGACGGCCACCCACGCTTGAGGCGGTACTAAATCTGCAATAGCAAAAGGAGGACGGGGCACCACCAGCCGAGCGGTACTTGCAGTAGGTGAGCTCCATTATTGACTTACAGGTATGTGAACAAAAATCTTTGAAATTTGTCCAGTATCGAGAGAACACCGTAACTAAATGTCTGACTACATTATAGAAAGGATCCCTACAGAGGTAGACTTTATTGTTAAAAGTTAAATTCTTCGGGTTTAACCAGTAACAGCTCAGAGATCGCTATCGTTAAACCCAGCAGACTCCATTTAAATGACTTTTAGTGTGTGTAGAGCCAGCAGATTTTCACATGTATATGGGTGGAATAGGGCTTTATTTCAACCAAACCAGAGTGGTGATTGTTGGAACAATGGAAAGATGAACCAAGACGTTTCTGTTGAGTTTGAAGGGATTTTTTTTTTTCACGATGATAAATCACAGTTATATACATATGGAGTTTGGTGATAGCTATTTTGAGGCTGTTTAGATGTTCTGTAGAGATCCTATCCACAATGTTGTCAGACACTTACAATAATAATCTGAGCCCGTCAGTGGAAAAACAAGCACTTTTTGTGGGCGTGAATTGAAGGTGCGCATTTGCCCATTAATGTTACATTGCAGCTTGTTTGGTCTCGCTTAATACCGGACAAATTAAAAAAAAAATTTAGAAACAAAAACACGGGAAAATAGTGTCCAGGTTGAAAAATACAGAAGTTACCCTTTAAGGCAAAGTCATGTCACCGTGAGTTGAAAATGTTTCCACAGTAAAAATTGTGACTCCACTTTTTGAACAAAATAAAATAAAAGTTACACTACAAACACATCTTTATGCTGCTAGCTAGCAGCTCCAGTAACACCTGGACAGTCGGTAATTCACAGGATACAGGACACGATATGTGTGAATAAAGCAATGTGTGAAATTTGCCTCACATTCTATCTCAAAGCACATTAGCACAGCTGGAGGAGGGGGGGCACAGTTTGAAGCAGTGCTTGTAACTCCATGAAATATCATCATGGAGGACAAACGAGTAGTAATACTACTTTGCTCGTAGGTCCTATTCCTTTAGCAGTTAGCATTTCATTGCTAACATGAAGGTAAAGGTTTACACTAGACTACACAATGAATGAATGGAGACATGTTTAAAAGCTGCTCGGGTCACGCAGAAACACTGAATTCAAAGGCAAAGCATTAAATTTGTATTTATATTCTTTTAGCTACTCAAAGGCAGCTGCCATAAATAGACTAAACAGCATCACACCCACACATCATAATCACATGTAGAGAGAATAAAGAATATCTGAATTTACATTTACATTGAAGAGTATGCATATGTGCACACGTGCATGAAAAAATCTCCCAAGTACACAAGGATTTCAGTACTTGTGAGGACCGTTATTGACTACGAGCTTTCCCTAGCTGTTAACCTATAACTCTTACACATCAACTGAACCCATAGCTTAGTATGTACTAGTTCATTCCAATTAACCTCAACCCATGCTTGACCCTATAATAACCCTCGGAAAAGTGAGGTCAGGCTAGATGACCTCATCCTGAAGGTCTGGAATTTAAAGTGTTCCTCACACACACACACACACACACACACACACACACACACACACACACACACACACACACACAGTGATTTCCCCGTCGTCTGATCTGGTTCACGTCTTCCTGGAGAGGAACCAGAGATAATAAGAGAAAGAGAGCGAATCGATTTTCGACGCTCCAGTTTCTTCCAGTTTCCTCCCACACCAACCTCACACACCTGTCAGAGTTGAGGCGTTACTCCATAAAAGGAAGCTACAGTGCACGTGGGGAAAATGAGGCTTCATGAGAATCACTATTTCAAGAAACCACGCTATTTCAAAAGCCGAAGTGTCACAATTTTTTTTTGTATCAAGGATCCTAAAGTGATTTTCAACCTCGGTTGTGATCCACCTCTCTGAGGAAAAGCCTAAAAGCCTATAACTATATAATTATAGTTACAGATCTATAATCAACTTTGAAAATAGTTATTGATTCCACCAAATATTTAGTGGATAGTTGTGTTTTCAATGTGTCTGTCAGCAAGGAAGATTTGCAGCATCAAAAACACATTTGTATTTAGTGGATCACATAACTCTCTAAATGGTATTTTAGAGATTTTTCCATGCTTATAAAAATAAAACCCTGACCTTAAAACGAGGTCAGCTCAATTATGGGAAATGTGAAATATTTTGGTTGATAATGAAATCACAATTATTTAATACGATTACTCGTTGACTTTTGGAAAGATGTTGCATTTATTGAACTTAAAAAAAAAACTATAGGTGAAAATACCTCGAACCTGAATACTACTGAAGACAAAATAAAGAGTTTAATAATTTAATAATAATTGCACAGCCCTACTTAAAACAATTGCAACAACACAAATGTGAACATGAGTACAAAATCTAAAGTGTTCAAAGTGCTGACATATCATTTAGGTTGCTCTATATGTCCTAGTATTCACACACTGAAGTCTGACAGCACAGTTTAAAGGTACCGGGTGGAGTTTTCTTGGTTTGATTACATTCACCCGAACACAGTGCGCATACTTCAAACCTAAAAACATGCTGAACACATTTTCTTTCCTCATAAAACATGTAAAGCTTTTGTTTTCTCAACATTTGAAAACTGTGCATTTTTTATGTTTGCTAGCTTGTAGTCCTCTTAACAGCGTTGTGTATCACGGTCCGCTGCATGTTACAAGCAAAATGGGGACTGACTCATTCAGACATTGGTCCATAGCAGTACAAGTGGTCAAAGAGTCCACAGAGTACCTTTATGCTCCCATCTGATTCTGCAAATGGGTCACTTTCATTTTAATGTAGGCTACAAGTCTTCAGGAGACAAGTTTTCATCGTGACCAAATACAAAAAAACTTTGTCTATGGATGAAAAGCATGAAAATTGTCTTATTTGATGAGGATGCTACTTGCACTGAATATTTAATAGCATCAGTGATTTCAGTGTAAAACAGAAAAACCGACCTTCCGAAATAAAGTCAAGTCACTGATAGGTTGGTATTTATGCATTAGAAGTGTCTCACAAATAAGGAGTCGATTTGAAGGTAACACTGTCTCACAGAAATAGATAAACTGACATGTGCAGGACAAGAAGAAGAGTATAAAAATGCAGTTATTCTAATGTTCATTGGTCACTCTTGTATAGACATCCGTGTGTGTACAGAGGCGGCTCTCTTTGTTGTGAAAGTTTGTTCACTGTTTGAATAAAGCTGCAAATGATCTGAAATCTTTGGAATCGTCATCTTTGAAGTCTCCATCATCATTTTTTGATCTCAACCCAGATATCAGTCACTCTCTCCCATGTCTCTCCTGCACAATAACTAACTGTACACTGCCAACTTGTCACTTAGACTTGAGCTATTATGACTTTAGGAAAGACTTGACCTGGGCTACTGGAGGGTCACTTGTTTTGATGTGCTTTTAAACTTAAACTTTTTTTTCTTTTTTTTAAGTGTCTGGGGGGTTTGTAGAGAGAGCAGAAAGGAGACAATAGAAAGGGATGGGTTGTAGTTTGCATGGAAGTCCTTGCATAGTATTCACTCCAAGTCCTCCCAACCATACAACTATTTAGGTTGTTTATTCCTCCCCTAATACAACTCAGAGGAGCGTTTCACAAATAAGCGCCTCAAGTGGTGGCAAGATATACCACCCACAAACGTGTTTCCTTCATCATCTTAACCACAGGATGGAACCGCTTTAAACAAGTTAGAGATGGTGGTGTGGGTTAAAATCATCTGTTATGTTACTTAACTTCCAGTTAGGCACATGGCGCTGAACGCGACACAGAACGCGACCCTGTACATGACGCAGTATTTGCAGTAGTCACAAAAAACTCGCCAACTCGAATCCCAGTCTCCTGGGTAAAAGTCCCGTGTTTATTTGGGGGAGCACAGTCTCATTTATGTCAAGTTTTCTGTTAGAACGGCTCTGATTTAACGTGTAATTTGTTTTATTGCTGATGCTTTTTCTTTCACTTTACATCAACACAATCTATCGGTAACAATAATTCTATTGATGGACTTGATGGCTGGTTTGAAAATGAAGCTGCCTTTCTTTAGATAATTTGATTCTCTAACGATATAGGATATTTTAATGTTCAATTGGCACTAAAAGCAGGGTAACAGAGTGTAGAAAGAGGCCTTAAAGCTGTGGGGACTGAGGAGGCTTATCTGTCTAATCCCACTCTCTCTCACACACACAGACAGACACACACACACACACACACACACACACACACACACACACACACGACGCATTACTTCCTCATGCAGTACATTCACAGCCAGTCGTACTATTCTGTTCAAATAGTGCTGTAAAACTGAAAAGATGACAGGAAGGAAGAGGGGAATTGTAAGAGAAAAGTTGAGGAAGAAAGAGGAGAGGATAAAAGGCTCGAAAGGTGTCAGTGTTGAAACCTGTAACTCTGGCCCCATCTTGTGGTTAGAGTTCAGTTATCACAGTTGGTATTTTAAAAAGAGTTTCACATTGGATCTGGCTCAGGATCAGAAGACAAGCTTGTGAAATTCTTTGAACTACGACGGACAAACAGTAAGTCAGACTTGTGAAGCAGAAAACAAAGAGTAGATAACTTTGATTGTGTGATACCATTTTACATAAGGATTTTATTTTCAGAATCATTGATTGAAAGCATTTACAGTCACAAAAAGCGCTTTACAAAATGTTATTTCTGAAAAAGAATCATTTTTATGCAAGCTTAAATATTTACTATTTTTTCAAATGCTGATACTAATAAAGCTTTCATTAATAACTGTTAATAGTAATTTATGGCTAATGTAAAAATCTGATCCTCTTCCTCTACACTATGTCCACAATCTGTAAGGGGAAAAAAACAACTTGAGAGATTGAGAGAATTTTCAGTCAAAGTTGGCTTGTATTGGTGTTTACTTTACTTGAAAATGTGACCTGGTTTTCATAGATTTTAAAGTCAAATATGTATCATCAAAATCATTACATAATAGACAAAAATATCACTAATATGATCCACGCTCCTATAAGAAGTGACTACAGCACTGACCAGCACGTGCTAAATGCCACCAACAGGCCGTCATAAATTAGCATGATTCACTTTGACTCGTAATACATAGTTTAGAAATTTAAATTTCACGCTTTCCATGTAAGAAGTATTCCTTAACAATCGGTGCAAATGAAAAGATTGATAATAATATAAATAATAAAACGCTTCATTACATTATTTGCTGTCTGACCAGGAGAGTCTAACAAATTCAATAATTCTTTGCATATCAGTCAATAAAACCAATAACCATAAACATAATAAACTGATAGATGGATCCTTTAACCTTTAATTTAAACGCTCATCTTGGAGTGGTGGGAAAGTGCACCACTTAGGGCTGGGCAATATATATCGATATTATATCGATATAGATATATGAGTCTAGATATCGTCTAAGATTTTGGAAATCGTTATATCCTGATATGACATAAGTGTTGTCTCTTCCTGGTTTTAATTGCTGCATTACAGTAAAGTGATGTCATTTTCTGAACTTTCCAGGCTGTTTCTAGCTGTTCTATTATTTGTCTTTACCCACACAGTCATTATATCAACATAACTGATGATTATTTATGAAAAATCTCACTGTGTGCGCATTTTGTGTAAGCACAATTGTCAACCCTACAATATCGCTACAATATCGATATTGAGGTATTTGGTTAAAAATATCGGGATATTTGATTTTCTCCATATCGCCTAGCTCTCGCAACACTAAGCGACAATCCAATAAACATTACAACAATGTGAAGGAAATGTGTTTCCTCAGCAGGAAAGGACTTTGAATGAGACAACTAGAAACAGGAAGTAGTTTGCCTTTGTAAAAGGATAAAAATAAAGGGTGTAGAGATCCAATATACTTGATTTTTTTTTTTTTCAAAAAGGTTTCTTAAAATCATCGTCAACAACTGTTTGAGGTGGTTGAGCAGATAGCAACGGTTTCGGTGTGGAAAGACGTATGCAACGACAGTCATAGCATGGATGATTTGAGAGAAAAAAAACTCTGATAAATGTTATTGAGATTGGTGTGGATGTTTGACTTGGTCTGAGCAGTGCTTAGGGATTCATATCCTGTTCCCTGTCTCCTCAACATAGAATATAATTCATCACATTTCATTTAGCACTTATGGATCTTGGTGCCAAGTCTGCGTACATGTAATGTCTCGAGTTAAAATCACTCTTGCAGACTTAAGTTCCAGCCTTTTTCCATAGTTGAAATTATTGTTTTCATGGGATTTTCATATCCCATTTCTAAATCATTCATCTGCTGTCATTCTTCTTCATAAAAATTACTTTATATGTGAGATGATCTGTGGTCTAAAATTCCAAACTGTGTTTGCAGGTATACCGAGACTTAAAAAAAATGACTTTTCAATCTTCTATTGGAACCTTCTTGTAAGACTTATTTACATCAAATTTAAAAATTTAAAAAATGCATTAAGGAAATCTTAATCTGTCCTAATTTATACAGAGCCCTAAGTGGACCGTTTCTCCACACCCTGCTTGATCCCCAGCACCAGATGAACAAACCAGTTGATCTGAACCATCCAGCCCTTTTCCCTGCAGATCTCTATCTGGTCCAGGAGGTGGCGCTGCGCCTCGTCCTCGCTGCGGCCGACTGTCAGCGCCGCGGATGTACTCGATATCCTCCTTGCTGGTCAGCTGGGGCATGCCTGTCAATGGCCAAAAAAATAAATAAGTCTCACTTTTCAGACAGGAGAATCAGCATCTTGTATCTATCTATGGCTTTATCATTTATTTAATCAGAAATATATCTGATTGTAGTCGTAGCTGCCTGCTTTTCTTGTGGCAGAGGACAAAACAAAACGGAACGTAGCACAAGCACGCCGGTCGAAAATCGGGGTTAGTCAGCAAATTATAAATGGAAATCTGAACTTATATTAAGCTATTAACTAAATTTGAAACTGAGCCAAAAACACTTGGAGTACGCTGGGTCTAAATATGTGGTGGGTGGAAAAGGACACAATTTTAACTAAAATTCCATTTAAAAAATAATGGCAAGACACAAAACACAAAGAGTTTGGGCTTGATAAGGAAGGAAGTCGTACGGTCATCAGCATCATGGAGAAGAGGATGATGAGCAGGTTGGTGTGGTGCCGAAGCGAGGTAAGCCTTCACGCACACATCCTGAGAATTCATACATATTGTACATTCAGACAAAGAAATGCGCAAAATTGGACACATTGCAGGTCACCTCTTGGCAACGGTGGCTGTCCTCAGCTCATCGTATTTCTTAAACTCTAACAAGCTGATTTCTGACTATATCCCATACAGATCACCCTTTCTGGCCTATTTAATGTTTATAGAATGGCGGATGGATGTGTGCATGTGGTTTAACAGAACTCCCCTGCACGCTCCGTGTATTCACATTACTGCACCTGGAATTTCTGGAAGTGGGGGCTACTTTTCTTTCCCGATGTTCCCATGACATACAGGAAGTCTGGTGTGAGCACAAAGGGAACCCACTTTACTGATTCCCATGAAACTCTTGTAATTCCCCAGGATGTGACCAAAGTCGATGTGGAAGAGATTCCCTGCAGAAACACAAAGGAAATTAGTTTGGGATTTTTTTCAACTCTGCATGTTTAATTTCTACATATACGTAGATCTCAGGCCACATGGGCACATCTCTAAAATAGTAAACAAAATATTTCATTGTAAATTCGGGCTGAAAGATATTGAAATCAAGTTTAAAAGAACAGGTCAGGTCTGTCTACTGGCGTTTACCAATAATTTAATAAGAACTTGCTTAACAAGATTTAAAAATAGACTTTTTTTGCAAACTGCAATATCTGCCCTGCATGACAGAATATACATGTATATTTTAGTACAGACAAAATAAGTCATTACCAGATTCAGTGATCATGATGTTGTCATTGTGGCGATCCCCAATACCCAGAACGTAGGTAGCCACACAGTAGCCACCGCAGGAATACAGGAACCTCTCCACAGCCTGCTGGAACTGCAAAGAGAGACAGAAAAACTGTCACACAATAAAACTAACCTTAGCGTATTATCCATGCCATCATAAACTCCTTTTGCAATAACTGGGGCTGCAACCTGGAGCTTTGATTCGTGCGCTTCAGAGAAGGTTTTTGCTTCGAAACATCAGAGTCAATCAGTGTGTCCTAGAGCAAGGCATTGAATGGAATCGTTGTTTCAGGAGACCTACTGAGTGGCTAAGAATAGAATAGAATATGGTTTGGTGCTTCAGAACAGGACAATTCTCAGGTTTGATAATGTGAAATGGCCCATTAAATCGTTCACTGTACCTGCAATGTAAAAAATACTGTGCTTTGATGTACTAGACAAAAAACATACTGCCGCAGTGTGGAGTCACCTTTTCTTTTTAATTTGGTCGCATATTGTAAAAAGTGAGATTTCCATTTCATTTTTTGATTAAAAAGCAGGTGGAGATGCCCAAATAAATACTGAGAAAGTATCAAAATGCTCAATGCACAGAGAAATGCACACAGCCCATATTCAGAAACTGTGCCTTTAAACGAATCGTGAGGGCTTCCGACAATTGTGATGTCACAACTATACTATATATAGTGGTGCTCAAAAGTTTACATACATGCTTAGTTGACTAAAAGAGAATAAAACATGTTTGGAATTTATTTAATACCTAAATTAAATGAGGTAAAATCCAACCTTTAAGACACCAATTTTCTTTGTGAATGAATAACGTATTGTAAATAAATAAATGTTCTTATTTAAAATACAGGGCATAAGTATACATATACTACAGCAAATTATAGAGGAGGCAGATTTTTATTATAGTGGCCAATATTTCCTGGATTCAGGATATATGCATCCTGACAAAGTTCCTTGGCCTTTAGAATTAAAATAGCCCCACATCATCACATACTCTTCACCATGCTTAGAGATAGGCATGGTTTTATTTCAGTTAGACTAATACCTGGTTTGATTTGCATTGAGAGATGATTTTATGAAAGTATCCCATGCCTATCTCTGCATGGTGAAGAGTATGTGATGAGGGCTTAATTCAAAGGCAAGGGAACTTTATCAGGATGCATAATATCCTGAATCCAGGAAATAACTGGCCTTTAATAATAAAAATCTGCCTGCTCTATGGGAATTTAACATAGTGTATACTTATGACCCTGTATTTTAAATAAGAACATTTATTTATTTACAATACGTTATTCATTCACAAAGAAAATTGGTGTCCTTAAAGGTTGGATTTTACCTCATTTTAATTTAGGTATTAAAATAAACAAAACATGATTTTTATTCCTCTTTTAGTCAACTTAAGCATGTATGTAAACTTTGAGCACCACTGTAGGTAGAAAGTCCCGTACATTTGCTGTTACAGTCATTCCCCAGCTATGGGAATGACGGTACAGAGACAGCAAGAGTGCAGATACAGAAGACATGGAAACAATGGCCAATCAGAGCAGACTGGGCTTTTTCAGGAGGGGGGCTTAAAGAGACGTGCTAAAACGGAAGGTGTATATATGTAGACAGACAGTATGAGAACAAAAATGTATTTTGAACATTAAAACATGTAAACATGTTCAGGTAGAAACCCAAAATACAAGTATGAACGTGACAATGAGCAAACTATGGGACCTTTAAGGCTAAAAGATGAAGTGTTGCAAATTAAATTCTCAAAACATGTTAATAAAAAAATAGACACTGTGGGTGCAGGTGTCACAGCAAAAGTAGTGTGTGAGTGTTGTCGCGACAGGAAAACCCTGAGGGTTGCTTCCTTCCTGTCTGTCGCACTGCCACTTCCTCTAACGTCTGATGCACAGAGCAGCAGCTGCTGGAGACAAAGTGTTTTGTAAAAGGACGGATGGATGCATTGAGAATGGGTTTTTCTGTTTTTGGTCCAATAATCTTGATATGGGCCATATAATCACCCACACAAATAATTTGCATGTCATCTTGTGTCGCTGTATCTGATGAGAGCTGGTTGTTATGTGTACCTTGTCCTCGCTGACACACTTGTCCCGCAGCCACTGACAGAGGATTTCATCTTTAAAAGCTCCGGTGCTTCCCACAACACTCTGCTGGATGTTAGCGATGGTGGTGGCGTCCTTCACAGTCTCAATCATACCTAAAACAATAAAAACAGAGGCAAGGAAGGCGTAAACCTCACATAATGACCGTTATATTCACCCTTGTTTGTTCTCCACTGAATATCTGACCTATTTTGTTTCCAGTGGAGATGCAGCCGTATGGTAACAGACAAAGATCCAGTGATTCCGTCTCCCAGATCGACTCCATGATCAGCAGAATCTGAAGGGACACGAGGAGTCTCTGTAAGAGTCTTTCTGCAATGATATGCTAACTTCTGTCATTTAAAGAAAAACGCAGAGCGGATGTGCGCCGGCACAACACTGTGAAATATCAATCCATTGTTAGCTATTATCAAAGGACGAGAAACTCTCAAAACCAAATACACTCATTGACAGTCATTAAGTAATTTCCTGGGCTTTTATGATCCATTTCTGTGTAAAGGGCCACACACACCTTGTGTAAAAAAATAGAAATAGAAGACTGTTCTATTTTTATGCTTGTAGAGCAGATCTCCTTGGTCTATATAAATACTTACCCGCTGCACTCATGCCCGGTGTAGCCAGTTTCACTGATTATAGTGAACGCGCAGGATTGGAAAATCTGCTCTGCATACGTTATTTGTGCAATGTAGCCGGCCCGTTAGAGACACACTCACCTGCAGGATGAGCATATCCTGTCGGAGGTCATCACCGTCTTTGAAGATGATGCCGATGGGGTCTTTGGACAGAGTGGTGGGGTCGGCCCTTTTAAACTGCAGCCACAGTGGCTTCTTCTTAGACGCCATCACTTTACACTGCTCGATCTGAATGTGCATGACCAGTCTTTATGTTGCAATTCAGTGATATAGGCATTCACATGCTCAAATCCACTTTTGTTTTGTGTTGATTTCACCGTATAAAACTGGTTTTATATATTGGTTAATATTGGCTTGCAGACACCAGTTAGGGTTAGGTCTGCCCTCCCCTAAGTTGATTAGTCGACTAATTGTCGATTGTTGATTCATCTTTTTTTTTGCTATTTCATACTGAATGACTTATTTCCAAGAAACATGTTAGCACATCTCTGGTAAACACAAGATCTATAGAGGTGCTTTTGCATGTTTCTTTGTGGAGAAACACAGTTTTACAGGTCTGTTGATTAGTCTGCAAAATCATAGTAGTGTTAGTCAACCAAATATTTCTTTAGTCGAGGGCAGCCCTAATATGAGTGTGTATGGTTTTCCTTTGCCTGTGAGTGTGTGTTTGTCCCTCACCAGCAGGGCTCCAGCTCTTAGTCCAGGATCGTAAGGGACTCGGAAACTCTCCGGCAGACCGGATGACTGCAGAGTCTCCAGCTTCTGACGCAACTGAAACACCACTGACAAGCACACCACACACACGGCTTAAGCTTCACTACTTTCATTATGTTTTATTTGAATCCTCTCTAGTCTTTATAGGAATTTGCTTCATGGACTCTAGATATCGTACTTATTAAAAAATACTTTGTGCCTTTATTTCAAAGCAGCTAAGGGAATTGAATATTGCAGTGTCAGTGCGTTGCTACAGAGCTGCAGGATGGCACCTTGTGCTGTAATATCACACTTGTCAGCAGACATGGCCTTGACCTCACGGGTGACTTTCTGCAGAGCCTCCGTCATCTCCACCTGCAGAGCATCAGTTCATCATGTCAGTGACTGAAAGAGCTGATTATCAGACAGACTGCAAATCTGAATGGTGTGTTGTTGTTATTTTAAATCTACACACACCATTTTGTAGAACAAGGCATGCTACAGTATGACTCACCTGTTTCCTAAAGTCCTGCAGCATGTCCTCACCACAGCCTCTGAGGTAGGCCTCCAGCAGGACAGCATACCTCTGCTGGTAATGCATGGACTGAGCGATCTCACTGCGCAGGAACCAGAAGAGAAAATGACCGATACGCTTACTCTGTGGAGAGAAAACAATACTGATACTGGTATCCATATCGCAACATTTCTAAATTAAATATCTGACAATCTCTTTTCATCATTGGGAGAAAGACAAGAGCCAGATGAATGAGTAGACAGAGAGAAACCACAGGACACACGCATCACAATACACTTCAAACACTGTAAGAGTGTGAGAAAGACACAGAGACAGATGTTGGTCCTGCTTACTCTCAGAGCTGTCTTCAGCAGGAACCTGACCAGGGCACTGTCATGGTAAGGCTCAAACTTGACCGCCTGCAGGACACACACACACACACACACACACACACACACACACACACACACACACACACACACACACACACACGTGTTGTTAGGTTGACATTTGTAAATTCTTGATTTAAACTGCAACACGTATGCTCTTGGACCTGCTGAGTTGTTTCATCTGATGAAAAATTAATATCAAACATTCCTCATTTTCATTAATAAAACAACAGGCAATTTTGATTCAACTCTGTTACGTTGACATGGAAATGGGTACTATTTTTGGGATGCACCTCTAGTTTCAGATTGCCTGGTAAAATCTACTTGTATACACATGTAAATGTTAGTGCATGAAAATGGTTCAAGGCCTCAGGGACACACAAAGCACACACACACACATGCATGCATGATGTCCTATCAATAGGCCTAAAATGTATATATATATATATATATATATATATATATATATATATATATATATATATATATATATATACATATATACATATATATATATATATATATATATATATATATATGTATATATATATATATATATATATTTATATATATACATATATATATATATATATATATATATATATATATATATATATATATATATATACACACACACATATATATATATATATATATATATATATATATATATATATATATATATATGTATATACACACATATATGTATATACACACACATATATACACACACACACACACACACACACTTCACAGGGTACCTTTAACAGACACTGAGTTCAGAGTTTACAGGGTGGCAAGGCAGAAAGTGGGCAGTGACAGTAAAAGGAAGTGCAGTGCAAACACAGAGCTCACTGTGCTCACACAGGACTGCTATTCAAATGTTTTCAAACTGAAGAAAGCATAGTGTGATTTCCCAGACAGATTGTAGACAGAGTAAAGAAGACAACAGCAGTGCAGTTAAACTGTTTCCTTGATGTTTTGATCACGTAATCTGCCAACTAAAAACATTACTGCAATTTTGGCAGCTACAGGAACACAATGTCTTCAATGAATATTGTAGACTAGGGATGCAACTGACCAATGTGACCAACTAATTCATCACCTACTTTTCAGATTAAATGACTCAACATTACCTTATATCTAATTAAATTGAACCTCGATGAGTGATTGAGTCTATAATGTGTCAAAACGAATGATATACCATAATGTCCTCAAAGTTTTTCTCTGCTTGCTTTTCTTCTGAGTAAGTGTGACACCTTTACAAAGCAAGTTATTCTTTTGGAAAGAATCTGAATCGGTATTTCAAACACAGCAGCAGAATATTTTTGTACAAATACAGTATGTTTTGGAAAGACACTGCCCACATATCACTAAAGTCCATATGATACGGAAACAACAATATACTGTACTTTAGAGGTGGCAGTCATTTTCCTATCATTTTCCTATGTTGGCCGCAGCTAAAAATTCATATGACTCATGGCCACAGAGTCAACTATGCAAACACATCGGAGGATGAACATGCAGCGTGTGTCCGCTGAGCTGCCGCATTCCACAAGCTGGTCAAATAGTGAACTGTGAATCAGCCTGAAAAGGAGAGTAAATTATGGACTAGGGCAATATTCAAATCGCAAGGGGGGGTGCAGTATTTGTTAAACCATTCTGAATTCAGTATAGAGGTGCTGCAAAGATGTCCCGGCCTACAAATCCTATCCTACAGACTAAAAAACAATAAACATCTTTATTTGATACAGATCTTCGCAAAAATCACAATATAATCATATCATCATAATCTGAATATTCTTCAATGAAAATGAGATACAAAAATGATCATTCCCTCCAATATCGTGAATCATATCGCAATCGCAATATCAGTCAAAATAATCGCAATTAGATATTTTCCACAAATCGTGCAGCCCTAGCGCACTCTACCAGGAGTTATCAGAGCGCCCTGGAACAGTAGAGTTACTACTCAGCATAAAAATAAAAATAAAAATATCGAAGAACACACACCTGTACGAGCTGCAGAAGGTATCTGAGCACATCGTCATCTTCCAGCGTCTCCAGCTTCCTGACGGCCATTGAGCGAACCTGAGCATCCGAGTAGTGGCAATCCAGCAGCTGCATGGCCAGACCAACGTCCAGACCACTGGACAGGGACAACATGAGGACACGTGATGGGACACTGACGCTACAAAGGACAGACACATGTAGTGGCACTGCAAACACCCTTTTACCTGCTGTCCCACGCACTGCTGCGCTCCAACAGGCGGTGTGTTGCCAAAACATCTTCCTGTTTCCCCCACCTGACTGAACCCAGGAGCTTTGGATAGGCCCTGAAGACAGGAAGTCAAGAAGAGACAATTAGAGCATAAACACAATAATTATAATAATTACAGGTTTACCACACATTTTCATGGAGAAAATTTCAAAACTTTTCCATGACTTTTTAAAGGACCAACAATACAATTTCCATTCAACATTCACAACGTATAACACAAACGTACCTGTATAGTATAATTTACACCAAATTAAATTATTATATGAAAACTTTTTTCAATCTCTAAAAATTAGAGATTGAATTAGAGCTGCATCAGTCAACAGCTACAGAAAATAATAAAGTGTAAGGTTATCCACGGAAGATTACTGACTGTAACAATTAATTTTATCAAATAACAAAATTCCATGACTTTTCCATAACTTGCAAGGATTTTACTAATTCCATGACTTTTCAAGGTTCTCCATAACTCTGGGAACCCTGAATATAACATTTACATAACCCACATTCTGGACTATACACCCACCATTTGCACACACACTATATATTTTTGCACAACAGCAATTTTGTATATATTTATTTCTGTATTTATTTTTTATTTCTGTTGGAGCTATTCATTGTTTTGTTATATTTAACAGTTAACTATTTACAAATTTATTTTATAAATACCTGTTTTTTTTTAATTTTACAGCTACAGAAGTTTGATTGTATCGTTTCTATCTTTATTTTGGTTAAGTATCTGCTAGTGCTTTTATTTTGAAAGTACCACACAGCCTGAGCCAACAGGTGAAGTCTCAATGTATGAGCGAGAGGATGCAGCAGAAAACCCCGGGAGGGCTGGTGTTTTTTTTTATCCTAGAGCCTTGAGACACCATTGTTCCTTTGTTAAAATGTTTGTTTGCCAATAAAGCTCACAACATGCAATCTTTGCCTGGACAAAAAAAAGGTTTTTATCTCTGCGTAAGATTTGTTCCCCGGAATGAATTTGTTTTTGTTCAATCTAAGATTGCCACTACAATTTCATATTGATGTTGCATACGTTTGTTTATGTATGTACCAAACCACCAAGGCAAATTCCTTGAAAGTGTTACTTAATTGGCAATTAGGTCTGCACAATTTGGGAAAAAATGTGAATCACGATTTTTTTGCTTAGAACTGATGTCACAATTCTCTGCCACGATTTTCTTGACAATGACAAAACAAATCAAATTGGCAGTACCAAACAGATTTTCTTTTGGCACCTATAGCACATTGCTCATCACCACAAACCTGTAGACATAGAGGCCTAAATGAAGAGAAGGGAGAGCCTTAAGCTTTAAAACCTATTTTATACAGTCAATGTTTAAAACTCACAGAGGAAAGTAGTAGTGTTTGTGATGCAGTCGGCTGCTAGAATTAAATAAGAATCAAAGTCATAATATATATATATATATATATATATATATATATATATATATATATATATATATATATATATATATATATATATTCTTTTTCTTTTTTAATCAAAGTTATTTAAAGATTTAAATCGTGAACAGGGTGAATCAAGATCACGATTATGTAACAATTAATTGTGCAGGCCTATTGGCAATTACAATCTTTTGTGATTTCTCATTTAGTAGTCCATTTTCTTTGGAAACAAATTTGTCTCACACTGCCAGACTTTCCTCCGGTCTGGAAAGTTCACACAGCATTCCGGTATAGGAGAAAATGTGCTCTGGTTTATTGGCATTTCTTTAAACCAATCACAATGGTCTTGGGCGGCGCTGCAAAATAGGTAGTTTATAGGTTGTTTTTGTCGTGCAACAGAAAACTCAGATTGGACAGGTAGTCTAGCTTGCTGTCTGGATTTACCCTGCAGAGATCTGACGAGCAGTTAACCATAGTCCTCAGAAATCCACCCAAGTTTAGAACGCCAACACAAAGAAAGAGAAAGGTAACGTCATCTGGCCGAAATGAAGAGAATCCACCGGAATTTCCAGAGACACCAGAGCAATCCTGGAAGTGGAACGTTGTGGATATAGACTAGAAATGAATAGAAAAACTACCTGGGGTCACGCATACACTCATGCCTGAAGTGCCACAGCAGCTCTTTGTCTTCAGGGCTGAGCGGATGCAGGGGGTCTGTGGCCACAATTGCCTCAAACTGTTTCTTCAGGTGGTTGGGCATCTCTCTCTGACCGCGCTCCCCTTCCTCGGCCTCGTCACAGCCGGCGGCGTCCCGGGCCACGTCCCGACTCTTGGGCAGCACCACAGGGTAGCAGTACTTGTCCAGCAGGATGGCAACGGCCATAGCCGAGGCCTTGTCGGGGTTGGTGGCCGAGGTAAGCTTGTCTGCGTTGATGCTGCTGCTGCTCTCGCTCTTCTCTGGCATTTTCCACATGTGGAGGATGAACTCGCCCTGGCGCAGCAGGGAGCGGTGGTCAATCAGCAGCAGGTTGACATAGTACAGAAGACGGCTCTTGATCTTTCCTGACAAAACGGAAAAGACAGATATAGAGCCTTGCTTGAATGATTAACAGCATGATACAATTCAATTTATTTATAGTATCAAATCATAACAAGAGTTATCTCAACACACTTTACAGATAGAGTAGGTCTAGACCACACTCTATAATATACAAATATCCAACAATTCCAGTAATTCCCGCAAGAACAAGCATTTAGTGCGACAGTGGCGAGGAAAAAGTCCCTTTAGAAAGAAACCTTGGACAGAGCCAGACTACAACAAGCAACTACACCATAGCAACAACTAGACTGTAGCAACTAAGGCTGCAAAGATTAATCAATTAGTCAAGTAGTCAACTATTTTGAAAATTGACAAATCGTTTGGAATTCTCTAATTCCAGCTTTTTAAATGTGAATATTTTCTAGTTTCTTCTCTCATCTGTGACAGTAAACTGAATATCTTTTGAGTTTTGGACACTTGAGGACGTCATGTTGGGCTATGGGAAACACTGATCGACATTTTTCACCTTTTATAGAGCAAACAACTAATTATTTAATTGAAAAAAATAATCAACAAATTAATCAATAATGAAAATAATTGTTAGTTGCAGCCCTACAGGCAACCAAATGTTGCAGACCTCACCATCATGGCTGCTTGTTCCCGCTGTACTATCCTGGTAGGCGGAGGATCCCTTGGAGTTTGGCGTCTGGGACTGCTTCCTGCAGACCACCTATGTGGGAAAACAGTAGAGCACTAACAGTTAGTGACATAGTACAAAGATATTTCATTCATCTCCACAGCATCTGAATGAAATGTTCACCTGAAGGTTGAGTCGTGCTCCTTTGGGCAGGTCCTTGATCTTAATGTTGAACTCCAACCAGCAGTTCCACAGCACTTCTTCATTGAAGGTTTTAGAGGACGTCCTCTCCTGAGAGAGTAAAGCCAGGGTTAAACTCTGCTAGCCCTGCTGTCCATTCAATTGTAAAACTGAGATAGGTGGGGTTCTCAGTTCTGATTTGCTGAATCTTGTTTAAGGTTATCGCAGGTTCAAGTTCCTGTACAGAACAAAGTACGGAGTGTAGACTGGTAGCCAGTTCACCCTCCTTCTGAAACCCTCTGTTAAGTGCCCGTCTCTTAAAGCACCCCTCGCTTCTTCATCTGCACTAAGAGCCTCTGCACCATTACTGCAGTTGGGGAATGAATGTAACGCCACTCTAGCGGCACTTTCTACATTTATATAGTATTGTTGTGACATTGCAATCGTACAGAAGTCCTGACAGCTCGTTTAAAGGCACAGCTTACAGTTTTAAAAGGGTGGAAGGGAGAAATGGAACAAGAAAGGGAAAACGTAAAAATATATGTTTTAGCTGTCCTAAAATCAATATAGACCACGGCCGCCATTGTCAGATTTTGTTGTTTGAAAGTTTTTGATTACCTGGGCTAAAAGCTGTTGGCCGTGGAAGATGCTGGCTTCTATGAAGACAATAAACTCTGGGATTTTGGGTAGAGATGGGATGTCAATACCCAGCACCTTCACTCTGAACTTCCTGTTACAGTCCCACATGGAGATGGTGAACACACGTTCATGGTCCTTCTCATCGATGGTCAATTGCTCATGGGTACCTGACAAAGAACAGTTAGGAGGTTAATTATTAGTACCAAACGTACATGTAAACGTAGTGTTTACATATCTCAAGAAATTGGAATTGATACATCATGAAGTAACAAACACAGTATGCTTACCTGCAACTCCGGTGCAGTCATCCACTTGTGCCCAGTCCTCCTTCTGAACCAAATCCAGGTCTGTATCAGGTGGCGCCTCAAGAACCAGGTGGATTTCCTCCCCATTCTTCAGACACTGACGGATCCAGTTAAAGTCCTGCAGCGGTTTATCCCCGTACAGGTACTCATCCCTGTGTTAACAGACACTGAGAAGCTTACTTTCAAGTTGTAAAACCTGACATATTATTGACTGTCTGCTTGTGAATTACTCTTATACTTCAAAGCAAACTTTATTATATTGACTCCATGTCTAAGAAGCTATGGTGCGTTTTAGCCTCGGACATACCTTCCACACACACGTAGCACAAAGTCGGCCTCGCACATGTTGTCAGGAATGCCCAGCAAACTTCTCTTATTTGCTGTCTTGGCAAGAAAGCTTACCAATACCTAAACAAGATAGAAAACTGTCAGAAAATGGTACAGTGTCCTGTTCAACACTGGGAAAACATAACATAAACCTATGGATCCCACTGATTATCTACACTAGCTGTATGTATTTACTAGGGCTGCTCGATATGAGGAAAATATGAATATCGCGATACCTATATCAATCTGTACTATATCTGCTTTCCGTATTCTGCTATAATACAACAAACTGCTTGTTGAATTCAAAACAAATGAAAGGAAATCATTCCCAACATGCTTTTATTGAAAAAATTGAACATTGAATTGAATATAAAAGGCCCCACAAAAAAAAGAATGAGGGAGGTTGAGATAAGTATCATATGTGAATAAAGTGAAAAACTAACTAATAAAAGGATGCACCAAATCCAGATTTTTGGGGTTCGAATCCACAGGTTAAGATTCTGCCGTATCCTACTTCCATCCTCAGTCCGTTAACACAGTAATGAAGTAAACATGCCTGGTAACGCAGGTTTTTAGCTGTGACTGTCCTTCCTTTGCGGCACCTGTAAAGTACCTTTATTCACAACTCATATTCTTTTGGATGTTTCATACCAAATGTTTTAACAGCGGCGATGTTGTGTATTGTTTAGGGTCCTTGCCACCACGAGACAAATCAGCATTGCAAATTGAACATGTAGCTCAACTTGAATCGCCTTCTTTTAACTGAAAGTACTGCCAAAGAATACTTTTACTGCTAGCAAGTTCCATTTTCACTTTCTTACAGCCTACTGCAATGAACGCTCTACCTATGCAAACACCTTCCTGTAATCAACGGCGGCGTCATTACGGCGACCAGTGTAGTGCGCATAGTGCAAAAAAATTCTAAGGTTTGGCAACACCGGCAAAACTGAACACCATCAAAAAAGCCCAATATTCGGCCAAATCCAAAGCCGAATCCTGGATTCGGCACATCGTTAATTAAAAAAGATGTTAAAAAACGGTAGAAATGAAATTGGATACCTGTGCTGGTGTGTTGTCGATGGAGACCTTGATGGTCTGGCTGGCTGTGCTGATGTGGATCACCACCAGGATGTGACCGTTACTGATCTGAAGGAGCAACAAATTAACAGACAAAAGAGGGAATGAAAATACAATAAAAGAAACAAACAGTACATTCAAAGAACTGGAAGGAAGAAGGGAATAAACTATCCCACCAGATTATTTACAACTTCCTTGTGAGTAAGACCTCGGATAGCAAGGTCATTTCATTTCACTGGAAACACTTTGATTTAAACAGAAGTTCATATGGGCAAGCTTTGCTTACAGACAATATTGCAAATTCATTCTATATAAAGTGAAGAACGTGTTATGGAAACACTGAACTTAACCACACACACACACACACACACACACACACACACACACACACACACACACACACACACACCTTGCTGAGCAGGTGCTCGGGCAGCGGCTTGCGGGTGACCCAGGGGTCCATGGAGTAGAGTTTTGCGTCACGCTCAGACAGCTGGATGCGTCGCGGCGTCAGCAGCTTCCTGCGGGTGAACTCCAGCTCATCGTCATGCACGTTGCTGACATCAGTCACGTCGTAGCCAATCAGGTAGTTGAGGTAGCGCTGGTACTGCTGGGACTCGTCCGAGGGCTGCGGGCGGGGAACCAGCTGGATGCGCCCCACGTCTTTCTTCAGGGCTTTTCAAACACATCATTCATGCTTCATCATCATCAACAATTTACTTTCTGGGAACATTCCAAAATTGTTCCTGGATAGAGAGTTGGGGCTGCGACTTAAAACCGAAACTTAATTTAAAACAACCGTATACCCGCGCTACTCTTAAAAGTGTGCATTTCTGTTTGTGGAGTGATTCTCTGGAATAGTTTATTGAGTTAGTTTAATTGAGTGAAAATGTCACACAGTTCAAAACGAAATATAAAAGCTCACCTGGTAGGAGGTGCGGCTCTTCTCTCTTTAAAGGTTGCATTAAAGTGATGTCATTTTCTGGACTTACCAGACTGTTGTAACTGTTCTAATATTAACCTTTACCCACTTAGTCATTATATCCACATTACTGATGATCATTTATCAAAAATATCATTGTGTAAATATTTTATGAACGCACCAACAATCAATACTATAATATTATTGTGGTATCGATATTGGGGTATTTGGTCAAAAATATCATGATATTTGATTTTCTCCATATCGCCCAGCCCTAGATTGAAAACACATTGATTAGGATTATTTTGTAATTAATAGAGCCAGTCTGATTTTTAAGGCCGATACAAGATACAAATATTTGGTGAAAATATCGGCCGATATACAAAATAGTTTTTTAAAAACCCAGAAACGCATAACAAAACAAAAACAGATTTCCCTAACATTAGTTAGTTGTAGTTATTGTATTCTCACTAAAGAAATATGATAATGCAGTTAAAAAATAAACTTGTTTGTTTTATTGTCACAACAGAACAGATAAACATCAAAATATATTTAAGTTCTGAAAAATCAAATATATAAAAATACAGACTTAAGATATGAAACTTAAAGTCCTTTGAACAAAAAACAGGGACGTTGTTGTGCGCCCTCTGGTGGACAAACTATGCAATGCCAACACTCATAACATGGTTGACCGTTCGTTTTTATTTTATTTTTTAAATACTCATTATCACAATCACGTATTTGTCATTATAAATGGTTCTGATGAATGAATATAAAAAACAAACAAAAATAATTTATCTGCCATTATAAATGCCGATACTGATAGTTTGGAAAATGCCTAATATTGATCGGACTCTAGTAATTAAAGATGTATGATGCATTTCAAAAAGGGTAGGACCCAAAAAGCCTTTCGCTTCTTCCTACTCTCTTTTGGGACAAGAGTATTTATTTAAGATTATTTATGTATTGTGCTTATTCTTTTTTTATTTATTATTGTGTCGCCGGTTGGTGCTATACCTCTCCAGTAACGGATGCAGTCTAGCGTCTGGAACACCTGGTGCTTATCGTAGATCTCGCATATGTTGCCTTTCTTCTGGTAGAGCAGGATGCAGTGGTCCGGGGAATAGCGCTGGTAGAAGTCATGACAGAGGTTTAAAGTCACCGCCTTCAGCCACACCTGAGCTTTCACCTGTGAGACAAGACACAACAGGCTTCAACGATAAGGGTTGCCCACAACCCACTTGCCCGTTGGGTTTCAACCCTTTTTTCTGCTCTTCATCATATCATATGGGGCTGTATATTATATTATATCGTTTTTTATTGTCATCGCAAAATAAACTGGTGTAAAAACACATCGCGAAAGGCTGCGACGTATCGCATTAGGCACGAAACAGATCAAACTACAGGTTGATTTAAAGAAAATATCAGCAGAAAACTGAACATTAAAATGTAACTGTCATTCTTTTTTTACTGGTACCTTTAATATTCAATTAAATTTGTTCAACAAAAGAATGTTGGAAATAATTTTATTTTGTTTGTTTTAAATTCATCAATCAATTTGTTGTATGGCAGCAGAAATGCAGAACAGAGTACACTTAAACATCTGTTTATGTATCACGAGTAATATTGTTATCGCGATATTCAACAACATTACAGCATATTGCATATTTTCCTCCTATTCTGTAGCCCTTATGTCATTATTTACATCATCGTTCTCTTGCCCCTCTCCCCTGGCCCATGTCTGAGAATGGCTGTTGATTTGAATGGGCCGTTAGCCAATCAAGAACTGAGTTGGCGCTACTGAAGCGTGACTGGTGGCTGTCTAGAAGAAGAAGAAGAAGAAGAAGTCTGCGTAAAAAGCAAAAGAGATTGTTTAAAGCGTCCTGGAAGAAGGATTTATTTTTGGGTGGCAGTAGAAAATGACAATGAAACAACTACAATGTTTTGCCGCAAGTTCAAGTCCAAGGCATATCAAAGCGGATAATTTTTCAAAGGAACGTCTTCATTCAGAAATCAAATACTGGAGTGCTATGATAAAAGCAGCATCTTGCATCTAAACTATAACAATGACTGCTATGATGTCTTGCTATGACATGAACCACTACGACTACCATTTGTAGTCACTGTTCCATTATCTTTATTGTGACTATTATTGCCACTGCGCATCACGCCCCCCCCCCAACCGGCCCCGTCAGACACCGCCTACCAAGAGCCTGGGTCCAACCCAGGTTTCTTCCTACAGGGAGTTTTTCCTTGCCACTGTCACTTGCTTGCTCTTAGGGGAATTAATAGAATTGTTGGGGCTTTGTAAATCATAGTATGGTCTACATTATGAATGAAATTGAATTGAAATCAAATTGACTTTGAGTCTTCTTTATCATTATTTAATAACCACTAATATAGTTAGTATAAATTTACTTTGTGCAAGTAGAATTTGTTTTTGGGCAAGTGAGAAAAAAAAAACTCAATGTTGAACTCTGAAATATAATGCATGTTTAATGCCACTGAGAGAACCCTTTTAACTTCCATGATGATCAGGGCTGGGTACTGAAGTGATACTTTTTAGGCACCAACTGAATTGCCTCTAAAGTGTTGAGTATTGAAAAATACCTCGTCACTCAACACCAAATATTAATATGTAAGGAGTCGATCAGTGAGCCAATAAGCATGCAGCATGCTTGTACCAAGATCTAATAATGTTTGTGATTGGCTGTTTAACGTTACACATGGTAGAAACATGCAGGAAAAACTCAGAGAGACGTTACACAGAGAGACATAGGAGGAGCTGAACAATAAATAAAAAGATTTGTGCCATAATGTAGTCATTTCTTTTTGTTTTATAACATTGGTATCAAAAAAGTATGGTTTAGGAACCGGTATTGAGGTCACAGTATTGGTATCGAAATGTTTTGAACGCTACCCAGCCCTAATCCTGAAGAAACCCCAGTGTTGACAGTAAATCAGGAGACCTGTTCCACCGTCCAGTTTCCAGCCACCTCCAACAGAAGAGTGTCGGGGCTGTTTCCGCCCCGCGCCGCCGTGGGCAGGACAAACTCAACATTGATCTGATCCATGGAGATGCAGGACGTCGTCATGATGGCCTTCTTTCTCCTCCTCCTCCGTGTGTCTTCTCGCAGGGCTTTGGGTTCTTGGTCGCTCACCAGGATCTGCTGCCCGTCCATTGCCTAGCTGGTGGGGGACAGATAGAAATCTCTTATGATCCAGTACACATCTCACCTTCCTTAAGAGGCAGAAGATCAAAGAGGAAGAAACCAATAATTCCCCACCAGATAAATGAATATATATTGATAGAGAGATACATATTTGTAATACCAGCCACCTAAGCATCAAGGAACCCTGATCTATGACCTCTGACCTTCTTGGCCATCAACTCTTTTCATTTCAGCTGCTTTTTGAAAGTCTTGTTCCTGTAATTGGTAGTACGACTACCATTTGTAGTAACTGTTCCATTATCTTTATTGTGACTATTATTGCCACTGTGCATCACCCCCCCCCCGCCAACCGGCCCCGTCAGACACCGCCTACCAAGAGCCTGGGTCCAACCCAGGTTTCTTCCTACAGGGAGTTTTTCCTTGCCACTGTCACTTGCTTGCTCTTAGGGGAATTAATAGAATTGTTGGGGCTTTGTAAATCATAGTATGGTCTACATTATGAATGAAATTGAATTGAAATCAAATTGATTCTTCCTAAAAGGAAGTTTTTCCTCGCCACTGTCGCACTAGTTGCTTGCTCTGGAGGGAATTACTAGAACTGTTGGGTCTTTGTAAATTATAGAGTGTGGTCTAGATCTACTCTATCTGTAAAGTGTCTCGAGATAACTTTTGTTATGATTTGATACTATGAATAAAATTGAATTGACTGATGTAGAAGGTTAAAAATATGCTGCTTTTTCCAGATGAGTGAACTGCAGTAAGGCTGCAAGTAAGTGCTATTTTCTTTATTGAGTAATCAGCAAATCTTTTAATGGTTTTGTCTATGAAATGTCAGACAATTAAAAAAAAATTCTGACATAATTTTCCAGCCTGACCAACAGTCCAAAGACCAAAGATGTTCAGTTTGATATTAGATAAAACAAAGTAAAAGCAGCCACTCCACACATTATGAGATACTAGAATCCAGAAAGAGATGGACATTTTTGTTTAAACATATATGTCAATTCTAAAATAGTTACCCATTTCATTTGTTGAGTAAGCAGCTAATCGTTTGAGCTTTAAACTGCAGTCAGCAGTCTTCAACACAGTCGCAATGAGACACAGATAGAGATGGACTGTGGTATGTTTGGCAGTGAATGCGCCACAGTGCATCTGTCCCTAAAGCACTGCTTTCTAATTTAAAAAATATATATATTTTCTAAAACAACTAGGGCAAACCAATAAAACTAATTTTACAGGAAAATGTGCCATTTCCTTTACACAATTTAGGAAAACTATAAAAAGCAGGGCGTAAAGTATTTTTTAAACAAACTATGTTGACTGGAATAAGTCACAGGATCAAACGGAGTTTCCCTTCTGCTTATTTTACACAAGCAGAGGAAGTTTTAAAAGCAGGAAACAAAACTCAACACGGATATATGCATGGATGGATGTAACCTAGACTACAACTGCACAAATTCACACAGTCTGCTGTTCTAACCAATGTGTCATAAGCGTTATTAGGTCAGTATCAGTAGTTTTAAGTAAGCGTAGCGGAACTGTTAGCTAGTCTGGGGTGGGTGAATGTAACGGTCATTAACAGCTGTCAAAATCGTAAAGAGAGGCGTCAATTTTGTAAAACAAAAACTTTTTATGACTCACCAACAAACGCAGACGCAGGGGGAAACTAAACCCGGAGCTTTTTGCAAAAGTTTCGGCATTTATGCTACATGAACAGACGTAAAACCAGAGTCAAAATAGTAACGTAGGCAAAGTTTGGATTAAGCAAACACTGCGCTTCAACTCAGGAAGATTGTCAAACTCGCGCCGACTAACGGGGAAAAAATACTTCCGGCTATTCTCTTCAAAATAAACTATTTTTATGAAGGGTAGACGCACACAGCCATATTTTTAATTTTCTGGTTTAAAGTTGGTGGTCAAAATGTATGTAACAGAAGGAATGGAACTGTTTAACGAAATGGACTAGTTAATATGTTCTCCTTAGTAAGACAATTAAAGCCATTTAAATTGCTAATAATAAATATTCCTATTTAAGAATGTGTAATTGTAGTTTTTGGCCACTAGAAAACAATTAACATGATCACTATGTTATAATTATTTTGTTATATATTTTAGATTGCTTCAGTTTGAGGATTATTTATTATAATATATTTTATTATATTCTTATTGATTTAATATTTGTGGATAATTGACCAGATATGTTGCTACGTAAACTTGACGTGTGCTGCATTGATGCAGTTCCTTACCAGTGACCACTGGGGGGCAATGAACACTCACTCACTACTTCTGTCAATGGAGGGTCCGGCAACCAGTCAAGGGTCATCTCCACCAGCATCTCTCCTGACCCCAAAACTCTTCAAACTCATTTTTTAAAACCAATACTGAGGTAACACTTTATATATATATATATATATATATATATATATATATATATATATATATATATATATATATATATATATATATATATATATACACATATATAATAAGCAAATAATAGCATGCATTATATTATTGTTACAGAAACTGAGAACGCCTGTGCTTGCATTTAGTTTTCAAGCCAGTCTCGTGTTCTCTGCTTCTGTTGATTATTATTATTATTATTATTATTATTATTATTATTATTATTATTATTATTATATAATACAAAATTTTTTTGTGTGCCAATTTGTTATGATTTGGCAACACTTCGTTTTTACTACTGTCTTAACTTGACTGAACTAAGGATGTGTCTGAAACACAGGAGAAGGCCATTGTCTCTGAACAGGTTACTTGGCTTACTTGACTACTAGTTGCATTGCATGTGTGCCAGTTGTGCTGAAGGCAGTCTGTTTTATCATAACACACCAGCACTACACTACATGCTTTTCTGAATGTGAATATTGTATTATGAACATTTCAGTTATTGAAATTGCTATTACATAATCTGCTTTGTGAGGTAATTTTTCTTTCTTTTTTTACCTATCTACTTTAAGCACATTTTCCTGATTGTTCATTGTTTGTTGATCCAAAATACTGTAATTACACTAAAAAATAAACTAACTTCATTAATGTATACTTTACTTTATACTTTGTATACTTTTATTATATAGGATATTAGATGTTTTTTTCACCCAATGTTTTATTGTTGTGGCGATCATAATAAAGAGAAGAAGCTACACTGAACTGACCAATGAGGATGAGAGGAGCTGTAGAATAACATCAGGTTTGGCCAATAGGATCGCCGGAGAAAATGTGTTTGTACCAGCCCTCTTTCCCGTACAAGGCGACTGTTTTGGTGAGTTGAGATAAGTTAATTCAAATATTCATGGGTTTTAAAGCGTTTCCTTTAAGATGTAATTATACCAACTGAATGATTTACTCCTGAACCTGGCACACGTGTAATAATGTGAAAGTGACAACGTATAATTTTTGGCTTAAATGCAGTTTCGCTGCTCTCTCCGTGAAGCTTCATTGTTGACGAGTTGTTTTGTTGCAACTACATTTGCGCAATAGAAAGGCTCGTCCATTTTAATGTATTTACCCATGTTTTCACACCACGAAACTCTTAAATGTCGTTTATGTGTCCAGTAAAACATAGCCGCTAAAGCTTTTTCTCGTTTTCGTCGACGAAACTTTAGCTAAACGGCACATTTGTTTCGTGATAACAAAATAACATTCAGTGTTGCTTCGTCCGAAGTTTATCGACGTGCAGAAAACGTTGGCACGAACAGCATCGATTAACAGTCGATAATGTCATAATGGCAAGTTAATGTCGTGTTTTCTTCTTCTTCTTTTAAACTAATTACTTAAAATGTATTATCGATGCCCTTCTCTGAATGAATGGGCTTGTATATGCGCATGCGTGCAGGACCTAAAGTTTATAAACAATTAATGAGTCACATGACAAGAATATTGTGAAATATAACACGCTGTTATGTTGACATATTTGAAACGGAATATTTCTACATATTGTTTACAGTTATATCCATTATCCATTAAAGTGAACTGGCAAATAGGCAGGACCTTTGAGAATGTGTCTAAACATAGTGTAGGCTATTATGTAACTAGCCCAGTGTTACCCTATATAACCCACCATTTATAGCCTATACATTGGGAGGATTGAGTCTCTCTCTCTCTCTCTCTCTCTCTCTCTCTCTGTGTGCCTGCGTGCATGCGTGCATGCTACCTATGGGAGTCTGATTGTATGGCTAATGTTGATACAGATGCCAGTAAGGTTTACCTTTGAGTTATATTTCCTACCTACAGTATATTACCTATATGCTTTAATTGGTCATTTACTATCATGCTAATAAAGTGTGATTTTAGAATGAGTGTTGGCTACAGAGTATATACAGTTATTGAACTGTCTGCATGTTTCAGTGCCTGTGTGGACATCATGGTTTGAGAGGCGGTGACCCCAGCTATGCCTTCCAGTGAACCCAAACATCACAACATGCGGCATTCTGAGCCTGAGCGTGAACACAAAGGTACGACACAGCAGTGGACTGCAGTGTTAACTTGCATCGGTACTGTATAATTACTGACCCAACTCTATCAAGGGTTTTCCAGTGATTTAGTATTTTACTCCATACAGTTGTGGGACTTACAAGAGACAGATTAAAAGGAATGGTAAATATAAAAGCAGCAGAAGCCAAGATATATCCTGACTTTGAATCCCTAGTATGAAGCTAGATTTTTATTTAAAACATTCATCTATAGCATCTTTTGTTAGACCCTTCCTGCCTGGTCAACATTAGCGTCCTTCAAACTCCCCATAAACCTCCTGTTTGTAACAGGGATTCCATTAAAACGTGTAGTTTCAGAGCCCAGGGCATAATACCTTTGTGACATCATAAGGTGTTTTTTTATTTTGGAAAGCTTGTCCAGAGCTACAGGAGACATATTGGGCCTAAAGGTTAAAGAAGAGAGCTTGTGACAGGGATTCCATTAAAACGTGTAGTTTCAGAGCCCAGGGCATAATACCTTTGTGACATCATAAGGTGTTTTTTTTTATTTTGGAAAGCTTGTCCAGAGCTACAGGAGACATATTGGGCCTAAAGGTTAAAGAAGAGAGCTTGTGACCGGGGAGGTTGCCTGTTCAATCCCCAGACCGACAGGATAAAATCTGGGTGGGGAAAGTGAGAGAGCAGCGCTTGTCCCGCCCTCATCATCACCACCACTGAGGTGTCGTTGAGCGAGGCCCTTAACCCCATCCGCTCCAGTGGAGCTGCTCAGTGGCCAACAGATCAGATTGTGGTTGCACCGGGCAGCTTCCAGGTATGAATGTGGGACTGTGTGAATGTGATCAGGGCGTTCCTGCAAAGAGAGGCTGCCTCTCAGTGAACCTTCCATGAATAAATAAAGGTTAAAAAAATAAGCTGTGTTAGCTTTTGTTTCAGTGGCCAGCACCAGCAGATCAGACTGTAGTTGTACTGAGCAGCTCCCACGTATGAATGTGGAACTGTGTGAATGTGACAGGCTGTTGTTGCAAGAATAAGTTCTCAAATTGACTTATAAATAAACGTTAACAAAAAGACATACAGCTGAGTAAACAGAACTTTCCTTATCACTACCAACCAACTGCCAGGCTAATCTCTGAAATTGCAAAAGCTGCTGTTTGTTTGCATGCTAGTATATAATAATAATGTGTTGATAATGTTGTTAAATTATTAAGGCAAATGTATTAATCTAGCACATTTCATACCCAAAGACAACCCAATGTGCTTTACAGATTACACAGAATAAAAAAAGAAAGAAACACAAGACACAAGCAAATGCACACACAATAAAAACATAGAAAACTAGAACTGCAAGCAGTTATGACGGGGTCCAAGTCACCCCCAATGACCAGCTGAGTCCGCGGAAGTCTAACCCAAAGGGTGACAGCGGTAAGGGAAGTGTAAGCTGAGAAAATGAATTAAAAGTAATTGTACAAAGCTGGGTCTTTAGCGTAGATTTTACAGTAATCCATTTTTCAATCAATCTTTTATTGGATTTGCATTGAGTTTAGAAAGTCGTTGCTTTATACAATTCACCAACGTGTTTTACTATTACTGTCTGTACTACAATGCTTTGCAATTCTACTCAGTTAATCACTCAGTGGACTTAACCTATAGTTAATAAAAGGACACTTTAATCTATGAACAAATTAAAAAAAATAATGCTGTGAAATTTAAACAAATACATTCTTTGAAACTAGTCAAGTGGGAGTGACGATGGATGCTGATGGAGACCAATCACTGCTCTGCTGTGAGGAACGCCTCCCCTCCTCACCTGGCTTCCCCACCAGTGACAGTTACATGGAATACGGTACATGAGACACAGGCATGCACCGGCCTTAACACAGCACATGGATGAATAGCTTCAAGTTTGTTTGCTTTTCAAGTTTCATGATATTTGTAACAAAAAAGTCTAACATATCAATATTTTAGGCCTTAAATTTGCAGTTCTATTGTGTTCTAGGTCTTAAATCATTTTAAACAGGTCTTAATTTTTATTATTATTTAATTATTTTCCGTGGTGTTGTAATTTTTTCTTTAACTAGTCCAAATATTTTGCTGTATTACGACTACTAATGACACCAACATGCAACTTATATCGCAGACAATCAGCTTTTGTGTGATTGGCGCAAGTCTATTGGATTGTACCACAGACATAAAACAGATTTTATTCTTCAGCTATGGGGAAGAGCAGGTTTAGCGATACTTTGCTTGATGAAAATTTTTATTCATAATGCTCTTTGAAAGTCTTGAATTTGACTTGGTGAAACCAGCAGGACCTTATTGACTCGCTCTTTTCTTACTTTTTTTTTCTTCTTTTACCTTAAACTTGACTGTGAGCTACTGCAAGTAAACAATTTACCTGAGGGGATCAATGAAGTATTCTGATTCTGAGTTTGTTTTCTCCTTCTAGATGACCTACCAGACTTGCAGCAGGTTCAGGAGGAGGCGGAGCCAACAGCACCACCCATCTACCAGGTGGACGTGGGTGTGTCCCACCAGGAGCAACGTGCTCACACCCAGCCTCCTGACACACACTGGCTGACTCAGCTTGCTCACATCGCTACTGGGCCTCAGAGCCCACTGCTGCAAGACTCCCCTCATAACAGGTACCTGTGCTTCCTTCTTAAACACTCATGAAGTATAAATATAACAAATTATATATGGTTGCAATGTGTCTCCTCAACCATGTTACAGATGTAAATAAACACAAATAACTTATAACAAGTCTGTAAAATGTTGTTTTTCTAAATTCATTTAACTGTCTAAATATATGTTCTGTACATTTAAAAAAAAAATCCTTTTATACAATTCTATTTCACAATGTAGTTTTAAATCCTGCCTCTTAGTCATAGGAATATCATTCTGGTGAACACCTTCTATTGTAATTTATATTTTTGATTAAAAATGTCAGATCTAAGAACTTTGACTCTAAAATAAATATAAAAATCAGGCTTAAAACGTGTAATTTGTATGTTATTGTTGAATGTAAACTATTCCTCAGATTGTAAAAAAAAAAAAAAAAAAACAGTCAGACACAAAACTGAGGAAATGACCTGTTAGCTACAACCTAGCTTTGAAGCCTTTAGCCTCAATATTACAAGAAACCACTTCTTCTAGCTCAGCCACATTAACCAGCCCTACAACTGCCCTGTTTCATTCTGTCCTACATAACCTACTACAGATCTTTGGATTCTCTGTGCTACGCACTCACAGCCTCCATTCCACTAATAAGCCTGTGTCATTTTCAGCTCTTCTTCGGTCTGCCTCTCCAGCGCTAGCAGCAATCTACATTCCTACTCTCGGCCTCCTCCCCCTCATCCCAGCAGCACCCTGTCGGCCCCCACAGGTCATGGCAGGGAGCGTCGGCGTACCAGGGTAGAGCTCATGTTTATGCTTCACTGCCCTTAATGTGAATACAATATCTGAAGAACAATAAAGTATCTTTTGTTATGTTTTAACCATAGACTGTAAAAAATAATGAACAAATACTCTGGGTCTGAAAAGTGAAGCCAATGCAGAATCTGCCTTAAACCAGCATTGTAACTTCCAGCAGGGGGGGACTCCACTGGTTGCAAAAAGGAGTTTGATTGTATGAAAGTCTATGGGAAAACAAACCCACCTCTCACTTGATTTTAAGTCAAATATTTTGATAACAAGTTTATGTCCTTAATCGCTAGTTTCAAGTCTTCAGTACAGCATGATGTTCATTTAGAAATGATGGTCCCATTTCTTTTAAAAAAGACAATAAAGCAGGGGATGCTTTAGGGGCGTGGCTGCAGGCTGACCTGTCAATCATAACAGAGGCTTAGCTATGCTAACCAGACCTGAACTTGTTTTTGGGTGTTGTTTTTGTATCTTAAACTTTGACCCTCTCTGTGTGTTTACTTCACGTCATCAAAGTTGATTGTAACATTTTGGTTGCCTAAAAGTGTTTAGTGAAGTGTTCGTGAGCGCCAACTATGCTATCTCGCTTTAGGGAAAGTCTGCCAATTTTCGGTGTACTGCCGTACATGCAGAAGAATGGCGGCAGTACCTGGATGTCCGTTTTTACCCACAAGTTAAACTGCACCCGATGACTTGCTTCAGCCAGCTTAAAATCTGCAACACATTTCCCTCTTTGGCATTTAGCTTAGCACAGTGCCAATAGACAACCTCCCCTCCTTCAACTTTTTGTCCAAAAATCGTCACATCAAGTAACAAAAAGAAACTGGCAATGGACAAATTGTTAAACTCTAGACTTCAAAACTGCAGTCCACAAACCAATGACTGTTGCTACGTCCACTATATTTACAGTCTCTGGTTTTAACTTATTAAAACTGACTCCTCTCCAACCATGTGCCATAGAAGACTGTGTGTCAATAATGAGCTGCTGCTGTTTGTACAAACCCACATTTCGTGGCTTATGGGTAGCTGCCAAATCCTGACACGTGCCTGACAATGCGTCATGTTTCCACAGAAGAGCAGTGAATGTGGTTCTGCAGTGTCAACCAGATCCTCTCTGTCTGATGACGAAGACATGGGCTGGAGCTTCTCCTGTCCACCCACCGTCTGGCACTGCTTTCTCAAAGGTAGAATCACTTTTGCCGCCACCTCACACTGGGTCATTGCTTTGTTTTTCCCCTCTGTTGGGAAGACATACATGGGAGATTATATCTGAGATTATTGTTTATATCTCAGAGCAGCTATTCTCTGTCATCAGGCACTCATCTGCGTTTCCACTGCGGCTCTAATGTGGAGTGGCAGGACGTCGAGGAACTGGACTCTGCTCAGGAAGACTCTGGTGATGAGGAACAACCAAGATCTCTGAAGGTGCATTATGCAAGAAGCTTGGGCCTACGCTTAAGAGCGTCAGGCCTCTGAGCTCACGGTGCACTTTTTTAATTTGGTGTCCATCTTAATGCAGTGCGACCGGACTGTTCTCAATTGTGTTGTATATTTAACAATAGCAGCAGAAGCAATCTGTATCATTTAAGTGGAAGAAAACAGCAATACAGTAATTGTACATAATGAGTAAATGCACTGCTTGCTCTTATGCAGGGTTATGGCTCTGAGGGTCTGAAGCTGGTGGAGCATTCAGAGATTGTGTTGTCTGGTCAGGCTGTCCTACAGCTGACCTTTGACCCCGGGGCATTCGAACATGCCCCCATGACCGCCCGGTGCCAACTTGATCACCCCTTCTACGTCAAAAACAAAGGTAGGAGTGATCAGGGTGAGGAAACATGGCAACCGTTGAAAACAACATATCGATTTAATTACACTCTTACTCACTTTCTGTTAGGGTGGACGTCATTTCACCCAAGCTTGACTGTGGTGCGTTATGGGATACCGTGCTATGAAATGGAGGTGGGAGATGTGTGCCTTCCTCCAGGACACAGAGATGCCAAACACACCGACGACTCACTGGTCTTTGACACATTCAAGAGGTGAAATAGGCACCTCTTCTAAACCCAAAGCAGCAAAAGGCAGATTAGCAGATAAATTTATGTGTGTGAAACGCTTCTTTTTTTTTTATACGCGTGTCTTTCTCAGTTATGATTTCACTCCTCTGGACTCCTCTGCGGTGTACGTGTTGAGCAGTATGGCCAGACGGCGGCGCGCCTCGCAGTCCAGCGGGGGAGCTGTTTCTCCAGATAGAGACACATTACAAGGTACTATAATAGAGAGATACTCCACTGTGTGAATAAACCGATACATTAGCTACAGGCATCAATCAGTTTGCAAAAATGAAAACACACTTTAGAAAAAAGAGCAAGTTTGAGGATGCATTTTATATATAACCTGTCGATTGTGGATCTGCGTAAAACCTGTAGACACCCCGAGTCCTGGTCGCTCCCATTCTCCTCGTCAAAAGCCAACCAAAAGCCAGCAAGCCAGCACAGCAGGAAGTAATAATGCCACGCCCAATAGGTGCAAGCGGCCAATGAATGCCTTCATGCTGTTTGCCAAGAAGTTCAGGGTGGAGTACACACAGATGTACCCAGGCAAGGACAACAGGTAAGTGTGCTCTGTGTCTACATGTGTGTTGTGAAGCCGTGATGTGTTTCAATGTTTATTGTAAGGTAACGTGGTGTGTGTGTGTGTGTGTGTGTGTGTCAGAGCAATCAGCGTCCTCCTTGGGGAGCAGTGGAAGAAAATGCGAAGTGAAGAGCGGCGGACATTTACCATAGAGGCCAAAGCCCTTGCAGATGAACAGAAAAGACTCAACCCAGACTGCTGGAAACGCAGACGAACTAACTCTGTAAGGGCACACACGCACGCACGCACGCACGCACGCACGCACGCACGCACGCACGCACGCACGCACGCACGCACACACACACACACTGTACTGCTGTCTAATTTCTCCTCTGTGTCCAACAGGGTTGTCAGGGAAATTAAGGATGCAGACAAGAGGAGAGAACAACACAGCTTGTAGGAGTACGCATGCACGCACAGACACACACACGCGCAGACACACACACACAAACAACCAGAAATGACAAGAACAGAGAGCATAACCTAATACACTGCTTTAATATTATCCCTTGTTAACAACATACCTTTCATAGTGAGGATTTCTTTTTTTTTTTTTTAAGATTCTTACAAGAGAATCATTATATTTTAAGGCTACAGAGCACCGTAGTGTCTATCTAGCAAGGACATTTTTTCCAAACAAAATTACAAAGCAGGTCAACTAGGTTTTATTTATGACTGGAGTTCATCTCTCCATAAGTGATTTTACAGAAATGTGACAATTCAAAAAGGGATTCTGGTCATTTTCAGTTTCTCATCATGAGCTTGAAACAGGTGGAAGTTGTGGTGCTGTAGCATTTTAGGTAAACTAGAAACTGTGGCTATTTTACCAAAATTATATATAAAGTATTTTCTTGCCTGTAATACTTGCATTTGCACTCAGTGTATTGCACCAGACAACATATTTTATCTTTGCTTTTGTGTTATTTATCATGTAATATTTAGTTATTCAACAAATGTACACCATCAATTCTCAAATAGTGGCCTGGGGTTTTATTTACCTCAACTTAAGAGAGAATCAGAACTTCTCCAATTTATAACTATGTTTTTAACCATATAATTAAGTAAAAAGGTTATAAACATAAACGGGGCAGAATCCCTTCACTTCTTTGGAAGGCTTTTATTTTGAAAAAGGAAAACAGTGTAGTATTTTCCTAACAGTTTCTTAAGAAAGTGACAGCCATTGTAATATAGCAATAGCATTTTTACACCGTGTCCTTGAGAATTTAGGGTTATTAATATGTATTGTCACAAAGAACATCAAATGATATGTCAGAATATGACAGATGTTCAGAATATTGTCATTATAACACAGGGAGCAGGATGACACCAAGATTGATTGATTGATTGATCTAGAGTTCTCAGCTACATCTACACAGCTGAAGTGTCCTTGATGCTAACCTCTTTATGTGCCATAATACTTATTTCTTAACTATGTATTTTTTTTATTTTATCAAAGTACAGTATGTATGTGTATAATCCACGACATTAATACAGGGGAGGCTTGATTGAGCTTCACTCAAGACGTTTCCAAAGAATGACAGCTTCCACTGGCTTTCACAAATAGTGAAATGGGAAATAATTTGTTTGCCTGACAAAATCATATCCAGCTAAAGCAAAAAGACCCGTGGTTGATAGGCTATTGCTCGTGGTTTATTTACCCCAATGAGTTGTAATAGTTTTGCTTCATGTCAAATATAAGAAAAGATTATGAAACCATTTTTAGCCTCTGTAGTAGGCAGGTAGTGTGAACACTGAAGAAGGCATTGGAAAGTTGATATGGTCACAGATGTTGCAAACAGTGAACTCACTGCCATAGTAATTTGATATGATCAGATGTGAATATGTTGTTTTAAATTAGGATATTGGTGGACTTGCACACTGGAATAATTTTGCCATTCATTTCTCGGTGATGAAGGTCTAGATAAATGTTTGCTAATTGATCCTCATGCAGTTTGAGTTGAAAACTTAAGAGTACCGTTTTATGAAGGTCTGGGGGGAAAAAAAACATGTCAGAGCCCCTCAAAATGTACTTATAGTACAATGAGACATGAGGGTGAAAATTGGTATTGGATTAAAATGTTAATGCTTAAAACGAAGCCTACGGCATCGTGGCTGCCATCTAATGTGTCCAGACCCCTTTATACTTGAACTAAAGGTCTGGCTAAGTAAAACATCTGTCAGCAAGATAGTAAAAATCATACCCCAAATATAAACCCAGCCTCGGTTATGTGATATTATCTCAAGTACTGATTGCACGTACACACAACCTCTGCAAACATGAATATCATTTGGAAAGTGACAGGGATGTGGGAGCCCAGATGTGTGAGGGGGGGGCTTTAGAAACATCACATGAAAAGGGAAGTTATATCCATGCAGAGTGTAAAATGAAGGCAGGATGGGGATTTTATTAGGGTTAAAATGCTTGGCAATTCTACAGAAAGTTAAAATAAATAAAAACTTGTTTTCTCACTGCATAACGAGGTTAATTCTTAATGCACTATATACACTTTATCTTATGTGACTGCTACAATATAATGTGTCATGACAAATAATATGATTACATAGAAATATATATTTTGGTTTTGACTTAATCTTTGTTAACCTTTCATGGTCTTTACTATCATGTAATGTACAGGATTGATCAGGGGAGACAATGCAATACAATGTATTATAATATAAATAAAAGCATGGTACATCTGTAATCCTATTTGTTCTGTGTAGTAATGTGTTGAGACTGTTTAAGAGAATGAAGGTAAAAAAATAAGTTTGGTCTAAACAAGAACATTTTATTTTTCCCTCCTGGAAAAAGAAGTTTAAAATCATAAACAAGTTTGGAAACAAATCTTAAATCGTGTTGCTTCAACCTGTCGCTATTTACATACTGCACCAGTTTATGGCTGGAGATAAAGGTATAGACATTAAGCTGCTACTTTAATCATAAAGATAAAAAGAGATAACATTCCATTAAAACTATGAACATAATCAATATATCCAGGCTAAATTGATCAAATCAAATCCACACAGTTATATTGTATATGTGTAAATGACTAGAAAATCACTTCTTTTATATAGTAAAATAGAAAATATATAGAGATACATTATAAACATACATCATTTGGCCTTATGATGTATTTAGGGATATTTACACAAAGAGTTCAGACATTATGGTTAGACCTGGTTTGAATCGCTGTCTGGCTCAGTAACACCAGCCTCTATGATTTTGTGCCATTTTGCATCCCCAGATGAGCTAAACAAATGGTACGGAGTGGACGCAAAACAGGCACAGATAGAAGCGGCAGCATTGTTTGAAAGTGATTGAGAAGTTGATTGTTCACAATGTAAACAGCTGGACTCCCTCATAATGAAAACAGTCATAGTTAGTGGCACAGGGATGCACAGGAAGTCTCAGCTTCTGAATTTCAGTTTCATTCAACAGAATATCAGTACATTTAGTTTCTTTCCACTGATTTGTCTCAACACTGTTTGCAAAAATATGGCAACTGTCTCTGCTAAATGAATTTCATATAGCCGACTCTAATAATTGCTAGTTCATGACTCATTAGGTTCACAGGGACTGTCTGTGATGATACTCAAAAAGATCGATTTTGTGTGGATTGCATCTTTTACAAAACATCCAATGGCATGTTTCCCCACTTCGCAAGAGAAAAACAAAACAAAAACAAAATTGCAGCTCATTATTTTGGCATGTTAGTCACATAGTTTTGTATCAAAGCAGGTTTAAAGTACAATAACATGAATTACAAAAGGCACGGGGAACCAGAGACCATGGAGCCAGTGGCAACAAGACATGAACTGAGAAATTCAACAGCAGTCAATTAAGTGTCACTAGTGAGGCCTTAAGAGATTTTGGTTATTCAAAATATTCCTCTTAATAAGGATACGTGGTAGTTTGAGCCCCAAAATCTGCTGGTTAATGTGTAGGAAAACAAAAGTTTAGGAGAATGCATAATTTCCCTTTTTTAACATTGAAGTCATCTTGTTGTTCTACTATCATTAGTAGTTTGTTTTGCCAGTTTGCCAATTTCAGTTTTTATTTATATTTATTTCTGTCTTTTAGAAGACAGAGTGATGAAAAAGGCAAAGAGACCACTAAACAAAGATATACATGTTAACGAAAGACTAAAATAGACAAGTTAAGAATTTTAAGGTAGGTCTGTTGTTGGAATTAAACAGCTTTAAACATTAAGAAAAAGTATATCCAATGAAAAGAGAAATTCTTTGTGATGTTTTTTTTCCACATTTGTTCATTTTAAATTCACCTCAAAAGGTGTTTGGCCTCTCCTCTCTGCAGCTTTAGGCTCCATGCTGACCAGCAACAGATACACAGTTGGAAAGTTTGTTGGTTCTAGTTGGAAAGGCAGTGAAGCTTTTTTGGTACAACTTTCTAATAATGAACCTTTTACCAAGAAATTATAACTTATTGCTTTATAAATGGTTTATTATTAATCATTTGCTTTATTTTATAGATTAGTTATCGGGTTGGCAAAAAGTCCCATTGGCTTGTGTTTGTCCTTTCTACTCAGCAAAAATGCAGTTTTGACAATCTTTCGACTGGTACTGTACATCTTAGTACTTCATTAAAATTATATGTAGGAGGTATTGCGTACCCCTTAATTCTACCAGGCGTGTCTGCGCAAGACGCTCCGCTTCTGCGATGCCCCCTGTGTGGTATATATGGCGAGCGATTGCACAAAACCACAGCCTGCGCGCCTGGTGGAATCCAGGCTTTGCTGTTTGTAAACAACGTTCACAGTTGGCCCCTCCTCCCCGGCTAAATGAGCCAGAGAGAGAGAGCAGTGGTGGTCGAGCTAGAGAGTGAATGAAGAGGGAGCGTCGCCGATTGTTTCACAGTGTTTACGTTCCAAAGCACAAATAAACAAACCCATACAGTGGGGGAAATAAGTATTTGACCCCTTGCTGATTTTGCAGGTTTGCCCACTTACAAAGAATGCAACGATCTATAATTTTAATCATATGTACATTCTAACAGTGAAAGACAGAATCCCAAAGAAAATTCCAGAAAATCACATCATATGAATTTATAAAAATTGATAACCATCTGATGAGGAAAAACAAGTATATGACCCCCTACCAAACAGCAAGTATTCTGGCTCCTACAAGCCAGTTAGTCTTTCTTTAAGACACAGCCCCAATCCCAACCAATTATCTACATCAAATACACCTGCTTCACCTCGTTACCTGTATAAAAGACACCTGTCAACACCCAAACAACCAGCATCCAACATCACCACCATGGGCAAGACCAAAGAGCTTTCTACGGACATCAGGGACAAGATTGTAGATCTGCACAAGGCTGGGATGGGCTACAAGAGAGTCGGAAAGCAACTTGGAGAGAAAAGATCAACTGTCGGTGCAGTTATCAGGAAATGGAAGAAGCACCACACCACCGCCAACCTCCCTCGGTCTGGGCCTCCACACAAGATCTCGCCTCGTGGGGTGTCCCTGATCATGCGAACGGTGAGGAATCATCACAAAACCACAAGGGGGGAACTGATGAATCAACTGAAGGCAGCTGGGACCACAGTTACAAAAGAAACGGTTGGTAACACACTACGCCGTCATGGATTGAAATCCTGCAGCGCACGCAAGGTCCCCCTGCTCAAGAAGAAACATGTACAGGCCCGCATGAAGTTCGCCATTCACCACCTGGACGACTCAGAAGAGGCCTGGAAGAAGGTGATGTGGTCAGATGAGACCAAAATAGAACTTTTGGCCTCAACTCAACTCGTCGTGTTTGGAGGGCAAAGAACACCGAGTACAACCCAAAGAACACCATCCCCACCGTCAAGCATGGTGGTGGCAACATCATGCTTTGGGGGTGCTTTTCAGCCAAGGGGACGGGACAACTCCATCGTATTGAGGGGAGGATGGACAGGGCCATGTATCGTGGAATTCTGGACCAACATCTCCTTCCCTCAGTGAGAGAGCTGAAGATGGGTGTTTCAGCACGACAACGACCCTAAGCACACCGCCAAAGCAACAAAAGAGTGGCTGAAGAAGAAGCACATCAAGGTTCTGGAGTGGCCTAGCCAGTCTCCAGACCTGAATCCAATTGAAAATCTTTGGAGGGAGCTTAAAATTCGAGTTGCCAGGCGACAACCTCGGAACCTGAATGATTTGGAGGCTGTCTGCAGGGAGGAGTGGGCCAACATCCCTGCCGAAATGTGCACAAACCTTGTCACCAACTATAAAAACCGTTTGACATCTGTGCTGGCCAATAATGGCTTTTCTACAAAATATTAACATGCTGTTTGTCCAGGGGGTCAAATACTTGTTTTTCCTCATCAGATGGTTATCAATTTTAATAAATTCATATGATGTGATTTTCTGGAATTTTCTTTGGGATTCTGTCTTTCACTGTTAGAATGTACATATGATTAAAATTATAGATCGTTGCATTCTTTGTAAGTGGGCAAACCTGCAAAATCAGCAAGGGGTCAAATACTTATTTCCCCCACTGTACCTCCGCGAGAGATTCAGTGTGAATGCAGAGCTTCATCTGTGATCAAGTGGCGGTATTGGATATGAGAACTGGCTGGCACATCCTGTACTCTGTTATTAACAGTGGGGTTACACACCCACGTGGGACTCAAAGGCTTTTTGCTGATGCTCATAAACGTCCCGCACTCAGCAAAATGAGAAGGAAAGAGAGAATCAGATACGACACACTTCTAGTGAGTCATAAGTGAAGATGGAAAGGGACTATTTTTGTATTAATCTATATCTATCTAATCATTTTTTAGTACAATACTTCATAATATACCCTTAATAAATGCTCATTGTCTAATAAGCCATCAAGAACATTATAATTTGACTAACTGGATTTTGGTCCTTATCGTCCAAAGCCCTTTTCCAGAAAGAACTATCTGAGCAGTCAAAGGAAGTTTAACAACCTGGCAACCCAAACATTTGTTTATTTAAATACATATAACTGATCTAAGAAGCATGAGTACATTATGTATTCACCAATTATAACTAAAATGAAATCCTTCATAAGCAGTGCCTTATTAGAAAGTGGTACCTTTGCCCTTTTAAAGGATGAGTCACATCATGGCCGGATGGTCACTAGGTCTGACGTGAGGGTTAAACATCAGGAATAAGCTCTGTGTCTGGTGGATTCTGTAGCTCAGTTTGTTGTGCATGCTAACGCTGACAGTGTGACACAGTAAGTAAAGGTCATCACTTTTAATGACCTGTCTAAACCTGCCACATGCTCAGCGACCCAGCTATGAACCACAGACACAGAAAGGATGGTGTTTATCCTCTCATCTCATGTCAGACTAAACCTCCGTCACCACAGCACTCAGTCTGTGTGTGTGTGTGTGTGTGATGCATATTTCTGTGTATGTGGCATGTTTGTGTGTTGTTTGTGCCTGTGTCTACATGAGTGACTCCAGGCTTTCAGCGATGTTTGTCTGTCCCAGTGGAACTGATCCGTTGGTTTCTGGACTCTGCAGGGCTCTCTGGTCTTCCTGGCTGCTTACCACACTCAGCACAGCTTGATACAGATACTGGTACTGCTCCTGTGGGGGCAGAACACAGCTTCAAGACTGAACCATCTGTTATTATAATAAAATACACCTTTACCAGCTCCTTCTTTTTACAGTCTTAAGCATGTCATTGGTAAATGGCTGAGGTGAAGTTGCTCAGCTTATTGTCAAGTGTTGACGGAGATAAATGGAAGATTAATGTAAGAGTATTTTGTGTGTACTTACTATATCATTGAAAACACCAGGCCTCATGAGGTTGGTCATCCGTGCCACCTGGTAGACGTCTACAGCTACCTCCTCCTCTAGCTGACTGAACAAGGTGGTAAGGGCACAGAACAGCCCTGATGTAGCACCACCCAGCCTACACACACACACACACACACACACACAGATTTGCAAAGAATGAACAAACAGATTTACCATCGCAAAGAAAGAACAAAGTGAGTGATCCCGTCTATGGTGTACTCACGGATCGTGTACGATTGTGGGTCTGTCTGAATGTCTGCTGTGCTCTCTGACCATGCTGACCAGATCAAAACAGTTCCTAATGGGACTGTCTGGGTTGGGCCAGCAGGCGGCACTGTACTGACGCACCTCCAACACATAATTGTTCTACATTGAGGCGGAAAAAAACAGAAGGAGGGAGTGAGATGTGTGAGACTTTATACATGTATACAGTGGGGGAAATACGTATTTGACCGCTTGCTGATTTTGCAGGTTTGCCCACTTACAAAGAATGCAACGATCTATAATTTTAATCATATGTACATTCTAACAGTGAAAGACAGAATCCCAAAGAAAATTCCAGAAAATCACATCATATGAATTTATTAAAATTGATAACCATCTGATGAGGAAAAACAAGTATTTGACCCCCTGGACAAACAGCATGTTAATATTTTGTAGAAAAGCCATTATTGGCCAGCACAGATGTCAAACGGTTTTTATAGTTGGTGACAAGGTTTGTGCACATTTCGGCAGGGATGTTGGCCCACTCCTCCCGCAGACAGCCTCCAAATCATTCAGGTTCCGAGGTTGTCGCCTGGCAACTCGAATTTTAAGCTCCCTCCAAAGATTTTCAATTGGATTCAGGTCTGGAGACTGGCTAGGCCACTCCAGAACCTTGATGTGCTTCTTGTTCAGCCATTCTTTTGTTGCTTTGGCGGTGTGCTTAGGGTCGTTGTCGTGCTGAAACACCCATCCTCAGCTCTCTCACTGAGGGAAGGAGATGTTGGTCCAGAATTCCACGATACATGGCCCCGTCCATCCTCCCCTCAATACGATGGAGTTGTACCGTCCCCTTGGCTGAAAAGCACCCCCAAAGCATAATGTTGCCACCACCATGCTTGACGGTGGGGATGGTGTTCTTTGGGTTGTACTCGGTGTTCTTTGCCCTCCAAACACGACGAGTTGAGTTGAGGCCAAAAAGTTCTATTTTGGTCTCATCTGACCACATCACCTTCTTCCAGGCCTCTTCTGAGTCGTCCAGGTGGTGAATGGCGAACTTCATGCGGGCCTGTACATGTTTCTTCTTGAGCAGGGGGACCTTGCGTGCGCTGCAGGATTTCAATCCATGACGGCGTAGTGTGTTACCAACCGTTTCTTTTGTAACTGTGGTCCCAGCTGCCTTCAGTTGATTCATCAGTTCCCCCCTTGTGGTTTTGTGATGATTCCTCACCGTTCGCATGATCAGAGACACCCCACGAGGCGAGATCTTGTGTGGAGGCCCAGACCGAGGGAGGTTGGCGGTGGTGTGGTGCTTCTTCCATTTCCTGATAACTGCACCGACAGTTGATCTTTTCTCTCCAAGTTGCTTTCTGATTCTCTTGTAGCCCATCCCAGCCTTGTGCAGATCTACAATCTTGTCCCTGATGTCCGTATAAAGCTCTTTGGTCTTGCCCATGGTGGTGATGTTGGATGCTGGTTGTTTGGGTGTTGACAGGTGTCTTTTATACAGGTAACGAGGTGAAGCAGGTGTATTTGATGTAGATAATTGGTTGGGATTGGGGCTGTGTCTTAAAGAAAGACTAACTGGCTTGTAGGAGCCAGAATACTTGCTGTTTGGTAGGGGGTCATATACTTGTTTTTCCTCATCAGATGGTTATCAGTTTTTATAAATTCATATGATGTGATTTTCTGGAATTTTCTTTGGGATTCTGTCTTTCACTGTTAGAATGTACATATGATTAAAATTATAGATCGTTGCATTCTTTGTAAGTGGGCAAACCTGCAAAATCAGCAAGGGGTCAAATACTTATTTCCCCCACTGTATGTAGAGTAAAACACAGTATACTGTATGCGTATTACCTCTGGAGAGTCCACTGTAAAGTCCTGCACCAAAAGTCTCTCGTCATTGGACAGACACACATGCTCCTCCCCCGAGTACGACACAGTGAAACCCTCAAAGCTCATTGGGTGGTCTTTACTGGGCCAGTAAACACAAGCCTCCCCCTGTTCACTCTGACATAAACAGGAAAACATGTAAAAGTGTGTGTGTTTATATACAGTTATTTCTTTATTGTAGTGTGTGTGTGTGTGTGTGTGTGTGTGTGTGTGTGTGTGTGTGTGTGTGTGAGAGAGAGAGAGAGAGAGATACCTGAGTGTGTGTGTCTGGCAGACAGACAACAGTGTGTGTGCCATGTTCCCAGATCATTCTCCAGAAATCTGCCACCGTGCTGCTCAGAGGAGTCTGGCTCACTATGAACTCCTTACTGTAGTGATGTCCCTGTGAAAACACTGCAGCATTAAAACCTTCCAGCAATAGTTTTGTTGATGTCTTTAAAAAACTGCGAAAGTGCCCTTTAATAAAACAGTACCAACCCAATCCCGTTGTCTTACCATGACGTAGGAGGCGTTGATGTACCCAGTGGAGTTGGACTCGGCAGCGGTCAGACACACTCGTGATCGTTCCACTATAGAGAAACACAGAAACGAGTCGATATGGTGGCGCATCTCAATCTACCACTGACTTAAGGGGGAGTGTCTTTTTTGAACAGGCTGTGGATGAAATAGTAAACCTTCCACTGCTCTGCCTGTGGGTTAATAAACCAGCCGTGCTTACCAGGCATCAGAGCTCTGGCTCTGTTCCTCTCAGCGTTGCCGTCTCTCAGGGCGGTGCTGTAGTCTGCGTGCTTGGCCTGACGCTGACTGATCAACTGAAACGCAACAATTACAATTACAACAATGAACATACACCTGTGTGATGATAATATGACCATAGTGTTGGTTAAATGCCTAAAAAAGCAACACAAAACATGCTATACCTTAAACTGTTTGTCCATGCGTGTCCTGCCTAACGCCCCGGGGGTTAGAAGGTCAGACACATAAGTGTGGAGAAGGTCAGAGGTCACCGAGGTGCCACGGCTCAAGATGGCCTCCACCAGAGTGTCATGGATGAACACGTACTGCTCCTACAGGACAAACGAAGAGACAGTATGTTCTCAGTAAGGGTTTACTGGATGGACATTTAGAAAAGCACTGAGTGTGTGTGTGTGTGTGTGTGTGTGTGTGTGTGTGTGTGTGTGTGTGTGTGTGTGTGTGTGTGTGTTCGTATACCTCCGTCTGAACCAGGAAGTTCCTCTGCGTTCGGACATGTTTCAGGAAACCAAGAACGTTCACCATACCCTGATCCTGGATCTGCTGCAGCATGCTGTCTATCACTATGTAGGTTCCGGTCCTTCCTACACCGGCACTGTGACACACATCACGTGTAAAATACATAGGTTCAGTATATGGCCTATCATAAATAGTAGCTCCCTTCAATATTAAAGAGGAATCTTTCATTCTCTCTCTCTCACACACACACACACACACACACACACACACACACACGCACACGCACACGCACACGCACACGCACAGTTTACCTGCAGTGTACCAGAACTGGTCCCATCTCCTGTGTCCGCGCCCGGGAGGATCCTCTGATGAAGGACAGGACAGGCAAAGTGTATTCTGGGACGCCCATGTCTGGCCACTGTGTGTAGTGGTAATGGAGCACGGTGTGTTCAACTCTCCTCTGAGAAACCTGGAGCACCAGGGAAAGTATTATTACAAAGCACTTGTTTTTAAATTTGACGAGACTGGGTTGGAACCGAATACCAAACTCTACGAAAGAAAGAAAGAAAGAGAGAGAGAGTGAGAGTGAGAGTGAGAGTGAGAGTGTGTGTGTGTGTGTGTGTGTGTGTGAGTGAGTGAGAGACATACCTTATTTGTGGTATCTCTGACAGTGAACGTCCGCAGTGTGTAGTAAGCGAGAGTCTTGCTGCTTTTCAGGGTCACCTGGTACGGGCCGTATTCTTCCTGGTTCTCCTCCGGCCAGTACTGGTCACATTTTGTCTGTTCAAAGAGGACAAAGATAAAACAAAAGCAGATGACCAATGAGATGCTGAGATCCCGTCACCTCCATGAAGCGCGTTATCATCTTTCAGCTCATTGTCTTGGTTTTACAGCCAGAAACCAAACTGTTTTGATTGATTCTCACCGCTCTCACCAGCATCGATTTCAGGAGGCAGCTGATTTCAGTTAAAAAGCTCTGATAAACCCACCGTACACTACCTGTCCAGCACCAAATGGCCCAAAGACAAAGCTAGCAACCAGCTGGTGAACGTAGTGGAGCATTTAGCAGCTAAAGAGATGAATATTTCCCTCAGGAGTTGATGGAGACCAAAGACGGCTATAAGACAGTCAATATTGGACTTACAGTTGTCAGGTGATACAGACAAGATTCCAAATGAATGCTAGTGTTCCTATGTCTGCTGGATGTGTAAAAAAACGTGTTTGCTAACATGTTCAACTTTACAGGTTGTTCTGCAGCCTCGAAGTGACCAAAGAATCTGTTGATACTTATTTAATACCTATAGATCAGCTAGGTGAAATTATATTTTGAATATCAACTCAAACGGTTTCCAAACCTGCCTAATATACTGTACATTTTAAAACATTACTTAAAGCTCCATAGTGTAACTTGTTGAGTTGATTCTTAGCAAAAGAATAAGTAGGTTTCATCTCATTTGTTTTTCTAAAACAGGCACTTCCTGTCTGCTTATTGCCACCGACAGATCAGAGAGCACTGACTCGAGACAACACTTAAGAAACAGTTCAGTATCGTAACATGAAGTAAGAAGGCATCAAAATTAAATTGACATGTTAACATAAAAAAAACGTTTCCAATCTATACAAGCAGCACAAGATTAGAAAACTCAAGCTTGATGATCTAAAGGAATATGAATGCTCAAATTGCCAGATGTGTGTGTGTATGTTGATCAGATGTAATGTATCTGATCTCTTTGGAGAAGCCAGTGTTGTGTGTCTGACTGGTGGCTGGAGTAGTTGCAGAGTGACCTCCTACCCGTCCTTTTTCTTTAAGGTTGGTGATCATGACAATAACTCCAACATTCTGCTGCCAGATCATCCTCCAGAAGTCCTCCCGGCCCGCTCGGAGAGGCCCCTGTGCCGCGATGTACGCCCTTGTTCGCTCATAACCCTGCGGAGTAAAACCAAAATGCAAAATGTACAGCACATTTCTAACAATGGTGGAAAAGACCAACCTGACTGAGAATCGCTTTCTGGTTTTGAATCGACTTGGACTACTTTGTTGTGGCAGTCTGCCTAAGGCTGACACGAACATACTTACATCTACAAAGTTAGCGTTGATGTAGTCTCCACATTTCCCATCTCTGTCCAAACTGTTGGACAGTTTGACTCGACTGTGGTCATCTGTGGAGAGGAAAAGGTTAATCAGTTAATCCTCACTGCTGCCTTTTACAATGAGACATAAATACGTTGAACAGTAATCATACTGAACAGGGACGCACAGGCCAATATGTTTATGTATCTGTTCTTGCTTTTGTTGTCGGGGTGATTGGAGCTGTCTGCAGTGATGCCGATCTCCACTGTGCACGCCTGCACTTCCTGAAAAACAATAGAAATCACAAATAGGACTTAGGTTTGTCACCCAGAGGAAGCTAAATATGCTGACAAGCACAATGAGCACTGGAGTCAAACGAGTGAACATGCAATGTGGCTGTTTTTCGTCTGGACAAATAATTATTTTTTTATTTATTTTTTTTATTATATTGCTGTCTATAGCTGTCTATAGTATTGCAATACAATAGTCAAGTGTCCACAGTGAAAACAAAACAACAGAAAAAGGCCCTTGTGAATGAAGAACTAGAATTAAAAAAATCTGTGTTTGGAGGACAACATAAGAATTGTGTGAGACAAATACCTATGCTCAGGCTTTATAAACAGGAGAAAAGCCATGATTCATGATCTATGTAAGAGACTGATACTACAAAAAAAGACAAGCAGCTGCAGGTGGGATTTTCATTTTCTATTTCATTATTATACATTATCATGAATGCAGATTAACAAAATAAGTAAAATGCCATCTCAGTTTGAAAATATGTCTGTAAATTGGCTTCCAATTCAGACTGCAATCCGAAGAAGCAGAGAACAGCAGCACAGAGAAAGCGCTGCCTCAGACAATCCTTAATAACTCAAACTCCTATTTAGATGTAATGAAAGGAAAAGAAAACCACACCTCTGCAACTCGGGAGGGGTGATACTGTAGGTGCCTTACCTCATAGGATTCTTTGACAATCTAATGGAGGGTGGTGAAGATGCAGAAAGCAGGACAATGGTGGTGAAGGGGGTGAAAGGAGTGGGGGGGGAAGACAAAATGACAGACAGACAGACAGACAGGGAGGGAGTCAGTGCAGGTACAGGAATATGGGGTTCAGATACACACAGAGAGGCAGTGTGCCATGTGGGAATTGCGCTGATAATCCCAACTGAGTTTTTAGCTTTCAACTGTTAGCCATGGCCTATTATTCTACACTGTAAACATATGACTGAAAGGCATAATTTGGATTGTGCTAAATACCTAAAAAGCTTGTATGTATTTAAAAGTCAATATAGCCTCTGGTTTTTGACTGATTTAAAATGTAGGTTTGTTACAGCAGCTATAGAAAAGGCAGCAACACTGGAACAAAATGGGGGAAAGCACACTCACAATTACAAGGGAGAAGTAAACTTCAATGAATCTCTGTGTGTGTGTTACTCAGGAGGTTCATGCTAGGAAACAGGTGACAAATGTCATGCAGATGTATCTATTCAAACTCATCCACAAACTGTTCTAAAATACATCAAAGTGGCCATATAATGCTTTTTGACTTTTCCCATTTCCTTCCGTTGTGTTATCTTTTTTTGTGCATTATAGGTTATAGGTTTACAAATTGAGAAAGCCCAAAGCCCCCCCAAAAGGACTTACCATCTCCAACAGAAAACCCTGTTCACACACACTGCTCCAAACAGCTCTATTGTAGTCCAGCATTTACTTCTGTGACAAACTGCGTCACACACGTTTAAATGCTCACCTAGCTGCTAGCGTGGCACGCCATCATTCTCTGCTTCTGACTGGCTAGTAGTCCTTACCTTGCTACTGTGTATGTGCGACTCCCAAAAAAGATGGAACAGGTGGTGGTTTTTGAACATTAAACCATGTAAACCTATTCTGATATAACCTCTAAATACAATTATGAACCTGAAAATTAGCATAATATGAGCACTTTAATATAAGTCAATACTTACTCAATACTTTTTTTAATCTAAAACCTGCATATCAAATGTGAAGCTGTGTGTTCCGTTTCATGTGTTTGCATATTGGAATTTGGAGTCTGGGATGAGAACCAAGTAGCACTGCCATGGTTAGTTCCAAACCCCTGCAGCATACTGCTGCCAATACACATTATCAACGTGCAGAATGATAGCCCTATAGAACATGATGTTAATAGAGATATGGAGGAGCATTAAGGAACTGTGACACATGAGGCACTGTCTACCTATGCACATGAACTAGAACTAAGAAATCCCTTTATTTTATGCTGGTTAAACCTTTGTAAAAAACTATCTTGAGGCTGTTTGTAAGACATTTTTGTTGAACTCTAATCCCATAAGAATGAAACTTCCACACACCTCAAACTCCTTGGAGAAAGTGTTGGTGGTGTGCAGCTCCATGACATGCTTCACAAACTGTTTCACCGACAGCGGCTCGTGACCGTCTGCAACAAAAGAGTGACCCAAAGTGTGCTTAGTGTTGCGGCTCAGCGGTGTTTGACGATCACAATGATAACGTAATAAAATCCTTTAAGAGTGTGCGTATGTATGTGTGTGTGTTACCTGTGGCCAGCAGCAGGGGTGTAGATGGAGCTGATATTACTTTAGGTGACGTATTGTCATCTGGGTAGAAATTAGCCACCTGGAAACAGTTTCTGTGACACAAACAGATCAAAATCAAAGTCAAGTACACGGGAAATGTAAAGCTATCGCCAGCCCCTGTCCTTGGGGCGAAGGAGTCAACGATAGAGATGTGGAGCTCACTTGCTGTGAACCTTTAAAGCCTTTTAGAGTGAACATTTTGTTAAGAGTTGTGGCCTGGATACAGGGGTGGGGGATTCTTAAGTGGGATGTTTGTGTTTTGGTTTCTGCTGTTTTTTGTGTGTTTCTCTTTCGGTTTACTGTGTGTGCATTGCTGTCACTCATATTGAGAATGGCCTTGTTTCTTGTTTGTTTCATAGTATGGAAACAAATGTCAATAAAAGACAAGTTTGATTACAAAAAAAAAGTACACAGGTGAAATTGGCAGAAGGCAGATTTCAACATTTTGTCCTTGTCCTGTGTGTGTGTGTGTGTGTGTGTGTGTGTACCTCCAGTAGACCAGTATGCCCACCAGCACCAGCAGACAGAGGATGGTGAGAGTGGAGACGACAGCCAGAGGAACAACTGTCCTCCTCTCCCTCTCCAGACCTGCGACCAGCCCGACCCAAGACTCGTGGCTGCTGTTGCTTCCCTCTGATGGAGAAGAGGGGCAGATGAAGAAGGGCCGGGTGGGTGAGAGACCGAAACAGAGAGAGTGGTAGAGATTTGGAGTGTCACCAAGCACAGATGATAAAGGGAAACAAGACAAAAAGATAGTGTCAGTATGGTCATTTCTACAATTTTAGTTTCAAGTTAATTTATATATCAAGAATTCCATGACCAAGTGCGCACCTGACACTATGATGTATTTATAAAGAGTATATACTGTATATACAGACACACAGGTATATATATATATATATATATATATATATATATATATATATATATATATATATATATATATATATATATATATATATATATATATATATATATATATATATATATATATATATACACTCCTAGCACTCAAACTGTTAAAAGGTACTTTGCTGAAGGGCGGAAAAAGGTACGTGTTAAAAACAATAGCAGTGCATAAGAGCATATTTCAAACTAGTTTTGATCACAGCAGTGATTCAAACTGCTCTTCAAACTTTACAAAAAGAAATGATGTGTCACACCTTTATCATTAATAGTTTTTTTTTTGCCACTTAAGGGCAGCAAAACTAGGTGTAAACACAACAATGACATAATTACCTTGTAAAAATGATATATAGTATAACATTTGCATTTGTTGGTCTGTTGTGTTAAGTCCAATATTCACTTTCCTTTTAGCTTTGATTTGGGGCGGCTGTGGCTCAGCGGTAGAGCGGTTGCCTGCCAATTGGAAGGTTGGTGGTTCAATCCCTGGCCCTGCAGTCCCATGTCGAAGTGTCCTTGGGCAAGACACTGAACCCCGAGTTGCCCCCGATGCTGTGCATTGGAGTGTGAATGTGTGTGCATGTTTATCTGATGAGCAGGTGGCACCTTGTACGGCAGCCCCGTGAGTAGTGGGGTGCAGGTAGCACACAATAAGAGCTTTTTTGCCTGCTGCAGCTGTAAGACGAGGTTGATTGTTGCGGAACGGACCATCAAATCACTGAGCTGAGAGATGTTTGAATTCCCCATAGAGCTGAGGAGAACGCCAGAGTTGGGTGGTAATTCTGTGCATGCTCATCACTAAGACCCACGCTTTTCACATTACATACAGCCATTTCATCCTCCGTTTATATCAAAATATTGAAAATTACAGCTTTAAGTGTTATGTTTCCACAAGCAATAACAGAGTTGTGTTGTGATTATGGATTAACATTTACCTTCTATTTTCTCCTCCGTGGCCTTGTTGCCCTCTGTCAGTCTGGGCAGGGGGACAAGACGTCCTAACAGGGGTCTTCTTGCAGCACCAAACAACAACCCCTCCACGCTTGAGAGCTGTTGCAAACTCTCTCTTACAGCTGCATCTCTGCCTTCTTTACCACCTCCTTTGATGTGTTCCTCATTGCCCAGACCTCCATTTCTTTTACTTTCACCGTCCACCTCTTTGTTGTCCCCCGGAGTAGAGTTAGCCCCAACAACATGACTGTCAGGACTTATGCTTCCACCCTCCACATCCTCGCTGCTGCCAAACAGTGAGAACTCCGCTGTAAGATTATCTTGACTGACAGACTGCTGGAGACCATCTCGTCCTCCTGATACAATTTCTTCATTGCCGTCTTCCCTTCCATCCCCCTTTTCACCACTTTCTTGGTCACCTACAGCCGTGAGGACTTCTTTATCATTGCTGACATTTTTAGTTTTCCTCTCCATCCGCTCCACCAGAACCACTGATGTCCTCAGGCCAGCGAAAAACTTGAAAATTGGACTCAATCTCATTCCCACTGCCGATCTCAGTGTATATTGCCTTTCCTACTACAGTCTCAACTTCAGTTTCTCCCGCTTTCTCTTCCAACATGTCCCTGTCAGCTGTACTATTAAGCTGTCTAGCACTCTCATATGTTTCACCATCCACTTTCCCAGCGTTGTGTACTCCATCTCCTATCTTTTCTTCTTCCTTACCACTCTTACTTTCATTCTCCTCCATTTCCTTCTCTGCCTCTGTTTCACACTCTTTCTTTGTACTTATTTTGCTTCCTGCCCTATCTGTATCACCTGTATCTGTTTCACTATCCATCTTAATTCCTGTTGATCTACTTTTTTCCCCAGTATCATCCACCTTGTAGCAGTTAGTTAAATTGGGAACAGTAGAAAGGTCAGTTGTGACTGTAGTGACTCCATCAAATTCCTGATTGAGCCTGTTGCGGTAAAAGCCAGAGCCGGATCCACTTCCCTCTGCTGGCCAGCCTGTGTTGGATTGCTCTGAATTATTAGGAAGGGAAAAAGTCAAACCTTTAGAATCAAAGAAAGATGTGTCTGAGGAGGAGTTGAGGTCTTCTTTATGTCCATTCGTCCGGGCTTCCTCTTCATTGTCGGGACGTGGTAAAATGTTCACACCATCTTCAATTCTACCGTCAGTTTGATTCTGAGAAGTATTTAGGGTATTTCCTTCAATTATGTTCGTTTTGGATAATTTGATAGTACTCAAGCCATAATCAGGCAGCAAAGAAATCGAGTGCTCAGTGATGAAGTGATCCTGAGAAGTGCTAGAGATCTGAGGGTGCTCTAAATCTATTTGTAGACTGACAGAGTGCTCTTCAGTGGAGTAGTTGTCGTTATGAGGAAAGATAATACCATGGCTGTTATCTTCAGGGAGGGCGGGAGAAGGGCGAACACCACTGATGTATTTAATAAAAGGGTTAAGTGATTGAGGCGCAAATGAAGCTCCTTCAGAAGATCCCCCTTCTGGGTCGGAATCTGCAGGATTTGCAGGGTTGACTATCACTCCACTAGAAGTGTTTGGGGAGTTTGTTAAGCCAGAGGACTGGTAAGTGGTGGATTCCTCAACCTTTAACTCAGGTGTATTTGCTGCAAGAAAAGCCAAAGTAAAAGTCTGCGGGGGGAAAAAAACCTATTCCAAGACACCAGTAAAGAAAGGTGTCCTTTTAAAAATGTGTTTGTCATGCCAGAAAAGATGGAAGAAAAGGCATTCAGACATGAGCACAGTGTCTTGGCTCAGCAAGGGCCATCATCATCATGCCCACAGCGTACACAAAATGCAAGAAGAGAGACACCAATCGGAAGGTAGGTCCTGAATGAAGAGATGAGGCACCCTGATGACGACATGAACCTTGCATTTTATGAAAAGGACAGAAGAAGAGAAAACAGCCACCAGAGTGCACCATTGAGCCACAGGAAGGAAAGCACACCTAGAAGGAGGAGTCCCCAAAAGTAGATGCTAATCACTGAGCCTGACTGGACTCATAATATGACGTCATGTGGAGTCGTAATATGCTGCAAGCATATTTCATTTCTGAACCAGTTCAAAGAGTAGCTGATTACCATTCTAATCATCATCAACGCCATCTTATTCTTTACGACCACCATCAGCACCAACAGCATTCTCCACATCATGCCGCCCCACAACATGCCACTAGGATCACAGAGCACGGCAGTGATTAGCCTAGCAGCAGCGGGCTATCAGAGGGGAAAGGCAATCAGTTGCCACAATTCAGTCCAGCTCGCTACTCAACACGGAAAATATACATATTATATACGTACACAGATACATATATATATATATATATATATATATATATATATATATATATATATATATATATATATATATATATATATATATATATATATATATATATTTATATATTTATGCATTTCTGCATTTGTGTAACATCCCTCATATTATAAATGCATAGCCACTTCTAATAGGAATTAAAGTATATTTTATAGTTTTTAATTAAAGGTCCCATGACATGGTGTTCTTTGGTTGCTTTTATATAGACCTTAGTGGTCCCCTAATACTGTAAATTCAGCCTTTCAGCTTCTGAGGAGGGGGGGGCAAGGTGGAGGCTGGGGTTGTGGCCTTGAACAAATTCTCAAACCAAATCTGGGCGGGCAAAGCAGAAAAAGGGGAGGTAAGAGTCCAGATCAGCCCATCTGAGGTTTCATTTTCTCAAAGGCAGAGCAGGATACCCAGGGCTCGGTTTACACCTATCACCATTTCTAGCCACTGGAGGACCATAGGTAGGCTGGGGGAACTCATATTAATGTTAAAAAACTCATATTCATGCCATGGGACCTTTAAGGGTGTCCCAATCAGATTGGAAAGTATAATTTTGGAGCCCATATTTGCATTTTTTAACTGATCGGGGTTTGTCAGTCACCCCAATCACTTTACTCCAATCATTTACGTGTATGTAATGCATTGATGTATTAAACCAACGACATATTTTGGTTACTTTGTTTACTTTTTTGTAAACAACAAAAAACCCGGTGTGCAGCTTTATTATCTAGGCAAGTATCTGATCAGGACTCTGTATTGACAGATATTCAATATTTAAAAAATCGGGGGCCAAAAAAAGCTGATTGGGACATCCCTAAATAATATTTAGTTAAAGAAGGGCGTTCTTAAGTGTTTGATATTACCGTTGAACATGGGCTGGGTCGTATGCATCAATGCCCTGAGGAGAGAGGAGGTGGTGAAGGATTTGTAGACAGACTCAGCCAGCGTGTTGCTAGGGGTGGCCGCCCTTGCTGTGATCCAGAGGGGGGGCTGGCTGGAAGAATCAGAGGTGGTGGTTTCTGGTAGAGGTTTGCTCACAGGTGCGTCGCTGTCTCCAGAGGACAGCAGGAAGACTTTGTCCACTTTATTACCTGTGGGATAGAAAGTAGATATTGATGATGGGACGTGAAACGTGTTAAAGCCACAACACGACACTACGCTGGCAATGTTAGGCCATGTCACATGACAGGATGCGCTAGGATTTTTCATGATGACCTAATGGGACCTAGTCTATATTTCAACGATATTCCACTTTTGGAATTGTTCTGGTGCTGCCGGAAATTCCGCCAGATGTCCCTATTTTCAACCAGATGTTACCTCCCCACTTTTTTGTGTGGCATTTTAAACTCCGGTGGATTCCTGAGGATTATGGTTAACTGATCCTCAGGTCTCTGCAGGGTAAATCCAGACAGCTAGCTAGACTATCTGTCCAATCTGAGTTTGAACGTACACATAGAACCAGAACAAGTTCCTTCCACAGACTATTTTGTAGAGGCAACATTGGGCCATCCCATTTCTTTAAACCATGACGATTGTGATTGGTTTAAAGAAATGCCACTATCACCTCCACTGTGGAGGAAGGTCTGTTAATTCGAGACTAAACATGACCTAACAACATGTAACTACACATGAATGAATTTATAAATATATATAAATTAAGTTTTTATCATTGTATCATGCATCCATATATGCCTAGAAACAAGGTCCTAAATAAAGAAAAACAATTTGTAATTTTATCATTTATGGATCTTCACGTATACAAGGAAATTTAAAAATTGCTGACAAAACTTTGACTGAATAAAACTGAAGAAATCAGAGTAAATACTAGTAAAATAGACTTACTTACTTCTGTTCTGGGCTTGTGAGACAAACTTACGACAGATGCCATTTGTTATAATGATTACAACTTAAGCAGCAGCAGCTGTTCAAATTACCTATCACTATCAAATCACTTAAAACTTATTAAAAGTCAACACACAATCAGTGGCCAGTGTTTATCTGAGCAGAATCACTGGCAAGTATCCACTGGATGTCAAATCTTCTGCTGGTTCCTATTCTAATATTTATGAGCTTAAATTCCTTCCTGGCACTGCTCAAAGTATCAACCAGAGAGTTGATACTTTGTGCCAAAAAAAAAGAAAAAAATCTCTTCCAATTAATTCTCACCTGGCAACACAGCAACAGCAGAAGAAGAAGAAGAAGAAGAAGAAGAAGAGACTGTTGCAGCTGAGGTGTTGCTTTCTAGTGGAGATATGTTGACTGTGTCTTCATAGAAGATATCTGTGACTTGGACGTGGACAGGAGGGGTGTAGACATCCGTTTGGGGAGAAGGGAGGCCACTTTCTCCAGCTTGGTCTTGTGTACTGGGATCCCTTGACTGCAAGTTGAAGAGGCAGTACACAAAAAGAGTTTTTGGGGCTGGTTTCTTTCAGTAGATTAGAAAACTACAAGAACATGAGAGAAAAACTTTGGTTAAACCAGAGAAGGTTTACAACCGAGATACCCCAAAGAGTAATTTCCTCTATCTGTGTCACATGGGTTTCACCACGGCCACACCTCTTTAGAAGACTAGCGGCAGGTCCTGAGTGTATTGATTCCAATGGGAGATGTGAAAGTAAACACAGATTATGAGCAATCCTTTCGCCCTACATCACCAAAGTAAATATTAGCCCCATTTTTCACAAGCCACATATCTCCAGAACATTGGGACACTAAAATGGCATTTTTCAGACACAAACAAAAATTAACTTTGATCCAGACCAGTTTCTGTTTCAGGACCAAACTCTCACGAGGTCAGGCAACACAGATACTTCAGGGCTGCACCATATGAGTATTTATATATATTTGTTGTATTTAAAACAAATAAAAGTAAATAATTCCCAACATCATTTTATCGAACAAATTGAACATTGAATTGAATGTAAAATCACCCCTTAAAAAATTAGAGTTACATTGTTACAGTGTCTTTCGCGATGTGCTTATTGTGCCAGTTGATACTCTGTTGGCAATATATTGTGCAGCCCTTTATTACATTTAATTAGGTTTAGGGATGAAGGAAATAAAAACATGAAGAAAAAAATGCAATGTGTGTAGTGAAGTACCTGATGTGGCAACACTGACAACGAGGCCTCTTCTGTGATTTGTCGGCGAACCGCGGCAGTGTGTTTGTCCGAGCTACTGGAAACAGGAAGCCCGGCTGCTCGGTTACCTCAGTGACCCATATTGCACCATTGCTGTCAAAACCGGCGTTAGTGAGCGGCGTGTGAGTTGGATCACTGTCCTCATAAATCCAGTTCTGATCCATATCATCGGGACTAGACCCGTTCTGGTCCAGCTTCTTTTTACCATTCTGGTTGGATTGAGGTTTCTGTAGAACGGCGGACTCATATGGAGTCTTTGGGATGCTGACCTGGAACGGGAGGTTCTGGTGGTGGGATGGCTGGTTCTGGTAAACTCTGGTCTGCTCCACTGGGATCTCCTCCACAGGGCTGTGGTCCTCTGGAGACAAATCCCCCCAATTCTGGTTCTCTGGCTTCTCCGATTTGGCTTTAGATGAGACCTAACGCAAGGGGGAAAAAGCACTACTGTGTGGAGCTGTGTCACAAGATGTGTGGTCATATACTGGGTGTGGTAATGAGGGGCAGGCCTTGTTGAAGGAGTACCAAATAAATGTCATGATTTTTAGGTTATCATTGCTACTTCCTTAAATGAGTTAATATAAACATCCTACCAAAGACACAGTGGTGGAGCAGCTGTTTTGGTTTAAATGAAACTGATAAGAAGGCATCAAGTCATCTTCATTAACGCACTGTGGAAGAGCACAGGCTGTCCTGGTTCTCTCAGTGAGAAAAACACGGTAGAATAACAGTTTTGTTTTTAATCTCTCCTAAACACGCGGGAAAGTCCTGTATAACCTTTTGTACTGCTCTCCAAACACTCGATGACAAGCCACTACTGACATAATTAGAATCATTTGCATAATAATTAGGTTCGCTGATATGACCAAATGCAGGGCAAACTTCAGCACTGCAAAGTAATTCAGCAAAATGCATGCCAACATGCAGAGAGGTGTCAGGTGAAACCACAGATACAGACAGCCCCTACCTCCCTGAGGCCTTCCAAATCCTTTGTGACGGCGGGATCCGAATCACTTTCTAGAGAGAGAGGAAAGAAATAAAGACTTACTTATAATTGTACTCAAGTTTAACAGTGTTGTTGGAGCTGTGTGTGTGTGTGTGTGTGTGTGTGTGTGTGTGTGTGTGTGTGTGTGTGTGTGTGTGTGTGTGTGTGTGTGTGTGCACGTGTGCACGTGTGTGTACCAGGGTCATCTAACGGCATGTCCACTATAATCTGGTCACTCCATCGTCCTCTGAGTCCATTGGTGCAAATAGCAACCACCTGAACCACATAGCTGCTGTTGGCCAGCAGGTTAGGGATGATGGCACCCTGTAAAGTCACAAAGGGAAGTTTTCAACTGCATGTTTACAGTATTACTTATACTAAAGAGGATATCGTTACAATAAAGATCCTGGAAATGATGTTCAAGTTTGGTCTGTTTTATTGCTATTTCTCTGCTTGCTTTATAATTAGTTTTCATTAACTCTCAATCGCAGCAGGTGGTGTTAGGGCATTACAACGGCCTCCTGTGCAGTCGGTTTATTATAGGTGGTAGTTTCTTGGTTATTGAGCAATTTGCAAAATGCAAATATGTGGATGTCTTATATTTTAAATAAGTCATAATTTATGTTGTTTTTTTCAAATTAGCTGAGCCTCTTGAGAATACCCCTGGTTGGGAATCACAGATTGAAATAAGGCCGCAATTTATGATCATTTTCATTGTCAATTAATCTGTACATTACATTCTTGATTTATCAATTAGTTGTTTACTCGATCAGTGTTTACCAAAGCCCAAGATGACGTCCCCAAATGTCTATTTTGTTTACAACTCAAAGATATTAATTTTACTGTCACAGAGAAGTGAAGAAACTAAAAATATTCACATTTAGGAAGCTGGAATAAGACATTGTCTACTTTTTTCATGAAAATTACACAAACTAATTAATCAATTATCCAAATAGTTGACGATTAAAGGTGTAGTAAGCAATGTTATACCAATACACTTCCAGCCCAAATGAAAAACAATGACAAATGTCCGCAATAGGCACAAAACACTGTTCCAGCCAATCAGCAACAGGTGGCATCACTTGCTTGTGCAAGCGAGTGATGGGGGTTGGGAGGGAGGAGGCAGCATGTGAATGTGCTGTCCGGGCCAGGAGTTATCAACAAAAAGAGTTGGCAGTGGAACAGCAAAACAGGAAAAGGACTTAAGAATACAAATTAAAAAAGAAGTTGTACGATCGGGAAAGAAGGGGCCTCGTTAACATCGGTGAGGCGTTTCAAAAGAATGTAAACTGATGTGAGTAATGTGAGCGCTGCTGTTTCACTGTTTGCAGTTTTCAACAGGTCAGTTTAACCTCATCCGTTTGCTATTGTTTGTGATGGCTGCTCCCAACTAGTTGGCTTTACAGCAGTAGCGACAGTTTTTTTTTTGGCGGGGGGGCGATTCAATCTTGGCGCAGCATTGCTTACTGCACCTTTAATTTAATAATAGAAAACTAACTGAGCCATCTTTGCAGCTGTAGATTGAAATATCTCAGCTGTGAATTTCAATACAAATCCTGTAATAATAGTTAAAAAGGTTAAAGGTGACACCAAATCCTCCAGCATCGAGCCTCCACTCAGCCCAGTGCATCATTGGAAATCTTTTGATGCCCATATACAGCGGGCTTGGGGTATATGGACTTGGGTGCATCTATGTTGACTGTAATCAAGTCATTATCTTGTTGTAATTGCATTACCAGTTACCAAATCTTACAATAATAACATATGCCGCTCCTGGGTTTTTATTACGTTTTCATGTCCATATAAAGCAGACTTTAGGGTGGAGTTTACATTTTCAGTTCTTCATTTGTGTTTTATCAGGCTGGTGTGAATATTGACAACACAGGGTACGCGTCCATTTACGTGTTGTTTTCACGGATGGGATGGGATTGGCCGGGTTCTAGCATTGCATGCAAGTGGGCTTGCCACCAGTTTCTCTTCAATGACCACTGACAAGCAAAGAAAACAGTCTACACCCTCCTACAACCATGACGGCTGCAGCTGATTGGATGAACGTATCACGTGGTGCTGGTTGTTCCTGGATTTCAAAACAGACCACTAATGGCGGCCCTGTTCGGAATACAATCTTATTGTCACAATTTAACAGATAGAAAGCTGATAGCTGGTTGATAGAATTCTAATAATGATGCTGTAATATTTGCTGCAGGGGAAAAGGGAGTGACTGTAATATTTATTTTGTAAGTGTAATGTACCCGTGTGGATAATGGTGCAAAACATTAGCTGAAATGTCATGCAGTCAAAGGTGAGTGTACAAATGGGTGATGTCTGAAAGGCGACGTTCTGTGGAGATTTTTTATACCACGTCCTGGTCCCCATCTGTCCTGTACTCCTGCTTGCTCTGGTCTCGGCCCTGTAGCCTCTGGTATGTGACGGTGTACCAGTCGATGGTTGTGTCGTAAACCACGCGGGGACGCTCCCACATCACCATGATGGTTGTGTTGTTCTGGGCGTCGGCCTGAATGTTCTCTGGCTCCGAGCTGCAGGCTGGAGATGGCAACAAAGAGAAAAAGAGAGGGCAAGATTGGCAGAAAGTTTGAATAAAAAGCCCAAAACAAAGAGATTAAAATAGGGACCGCTATAAATGAACAGCACAGAAACGGTGTGCCGTATTGAAAATAGAGAAAATATCTATTAAAAAAAAAACTCAGCTCAGGAGGTGAATGTGGCAATAAATGGGAAGTGTATCACTGTGTGTGTGTGTGTGTGTGTGTGTGTGTGTGTGCGTGCGTGCGTGCGTGCAACATTAATTTGTTAAAGGGAAAAAAGACCCTTCTCTGAATTTGTAAATACTTTATTTCAATTTCAAAAAGAGCTGCAAAATAAATTGCCAGCGCTGAGAGGAGCAAGGGTGCACAACTACAAAGTCGAGTTCCCTGGCAACCCAAAAGATCCACTTTACTTGAGGGTCGACTTTATGAAGATGGAGAGCATCGTGAATTTTTTCTTAGAAGACGGGCAATATTTTCATTCATGGAAAAAAATATGATTAATAATGTAATATTTATATCAATCCCTAAGGGAGGGGAATTCAATTTTCTTCCCTATGCTGCCCACAATATGGTAGAAATTCAATAGGTGAAAAGATTTAGAGCTTTGGAGAAGTGGAGATTCTGGGTGAAACTCTTTACAGCCTAATAAGAATTTCTTATTGTACAAAATCATAACATGCTGTATCTGCTGGGAGTTAACAGCGATGTTGATCATTACCAGTGGAATGCTTCAGATCTCTGCCAGTCCAAACTCACTTTGTGGGTTTTAGAACTAAAACTCACTGAGAGCAAGCAAGTGACGGTACATGCCTTTTCAAGTATGGCATCAAATTAAGCTCAGGGGAATGTACTCTGTAAATGTCTAGGAACCTCAAAACTGAAAGCAGGATGCAATACTATAAATTAAAAAAGAAACCAAAGCTAGACATGTAGCACAGTTATGAGTTCTCTTAGTCCGCATAGCAAGTTGCTAGATGGAAAATGGGCACGAAGCCTGCCCCCATGTCAAAACAGGCTCAGCACAGAGAAAGAGAAGTCTGGAACGAAAAACAAAATTGAGAATTGAGAGCTGAAGGTGGAAAAGACACGCAGCAAAAAAAGGAAATCACTATTTTACAGGCGCACGCGCACACACGCACGCACGCACACACACACACACACACACACACACACAAACACACACCTCTTTGGATTTCTAGCATTATCTTTTAGAGCTGCAAAAGGTTAAATCTATGAAATACACAAAACAATACAAATCACAACCTCCCAGAGTCCAAGGTGGCGTCTTCAAATATCTTCATACATATACATATACATACATACATATATATATATATATATATATATATATATATATATATATATATATATATATATATATATATATATGAAGATATGTAAAACAATTTAAATATTTAATTAAGATTAATTCTACACTAACATTCTCACTTGGAGCAAAAATCTCTCACATAATGTAACACTGTCCATCAATAAAAGGGAAAAAAGTACTTTGTGAGAGGGGAGGATTGGCATCAGCTGAATTTCATTCATTCATTCAAGTGGTATTTTCAGACTGGGCTTGCTGCGATGATAGCTCAGTTCACAGCGTCTCTCGCTCGCCATCTACTCAAAATGAATGTTACTACTCTTTGGCCGCTCGCAAGCCCAAACGTGGCTGTTGTGTTGTTTACGGTCTAGCTTGATCCGGTGTGATGTTTGCTAGGCCAAAAAGAACGTTAATCTCACAAAAAAATGTACGCCGTTAAAGTGGGTTTGCGTTAGTGCCATTAACGCGTTTAACTGACAGCACTCAAAAGTTTGGGGTCACATTGAAATGTCCTTATTTTTGAAGGAAAAGCACTGTACTTTTCAATGAAGATAACTTTAAACTAGTCTTAACTTTGAAGAAATACACTCTATACATTGCTAATGTGGTAAATGACTATTCTAGCTGCAAATGTCTGGTTTTTGGTGCAATATGTACATAGGTGTATAGAGGCCCATTTCCAGCAACTATCACTCCAGTGTTCTAATGGTACAATGTGTTTGCTCATTGGCTCAGAAGGCTAATTGATGATTAGAAAACCCTTGTGCAATCATGTTCACACATCTGAAAACAGTTTACGTCGTTACAGAAGCTACAAAACTGACCTTCCTTTGAGCAGATTGAGTTTCTGGAGCATCACATTTGTGGGGTCAATTAAATGCTCAAAATGGCCAGAAAAAGAGAACTTTCATCTGAAACTCGACAGTCTATTCTTGTCCTTAGAAATGAAGGCTATTCCATGCGAGACATTGCTAAGAAATTGAAGATTTCCTACAACGGTGTGTACTACTCCCTTCAGAGGACAGCACAAACAGGCTCTAACCAGAGTAGAAAAAGAAGTGGGAGGCTGCGTTGCACAACTGAGCAAGAAGATAAGTACATTAGAGTCTCTAGTTTGAGAAACAGATGCCTCACAGGTCCCCAACTGGCATCTTCATTAAATAGTACCCGCAAAACACCAGTGTCAACATGTACAGTGAAGAGGCGGCTGCGGGATTCTGGGCTTCAGGGCAGAGTGGCAAAGAAAAGCCATATCTGAGACTGGCCAATAAAAGAAAAAGATTAAGATGGGCAAAAGAACACAGACATTGGACAGAGGAAGACTGGAAAAAGTGTTGTGGACGGATGAATCCAAGTTTGAGGTGTTTGGATCACAAAGAAGAACGTTTGTGAGACGCAGAACAAATGAAAAGATGCTGGAAGAATGCCTGATGCCATCTGTTAAGCATGGTGGAGGTAATATGATGGTCTGGGGTTGCTTTGGTGCTGGTAAGGTGGGAGATTTGTACAGGGTAAAAGGGATTCTGAATAAGGAAGGCTATCACTCCATTTTGCAACGCCATGCCATACCCAGTGGACAGCGCTTGATTGGAGCCAATTTCATCCTACAACAGGACAATGACCCTAAACACACCTCCAAATTGTGCAAGAACTATTTAGAGCAGAAGCAGGCAGCTGGTATTCTATCGGTAATGGAGTGGCCAGCGCAGTCACCAGATCTGAACCCCATTGAGCTGTTGTGGGAGCAGCTTGACCGTATGGTACGCAAGAAGTGCCCATCCAACCAATCCAACTTGTGGGAGCTGCTTCTGGAAGCGTGGGGTGCAATTTCTCCAGATTACCTCAACAAATTAACAGCTAGAATGCCAAAGGTCTGCAATGCTATAATTGCTGCAAATGGAGGATTCTTTGACGAAAGCAAAGTTTGATGTAAAAAAAATCTTATTTCAAATACAAATCATTATTTCTAACCTTGTCAATGTCTTGACTCTATTTTCTATTCATTTCACAATGTATGGTGGTGAATAAGTGTGACTTTTCAGGAAAACACAAAATTGTTTGGGAGACCCCAAACTTTTGAACGGTAGTATATATATATATATATATATATATATATATATATATATATATATATGATATACAGTAGAAAAGAGAAAAGCAGCAAAGTCTCTCATTGGAACCAGAGAAGGTTTGGCATTTATTCACTATTTCTGCATTAAAAAAGAAAATAATGAAATAGTTATAAATATTTATCTGGTGATCAATCAATCAACTAATAATTTCATCTCTTTTATTTTTCCTGCTTTTTTCTCACAGATTTGGGTTTACGTATATGCTTAAGATATAACATTATCATAACATGTATATACTTTTTTAAATTTACATTCCATTGAGCTGAATTTGATCCCATAAAAAAAGCTTCTGAAACGTTGATATCTTGAGTAATTAACAATGTGCTATATTATTGTTTAAGAGACTTTCTCTGCTGTAAACATACATTAAAATACTTAAAAATGCATTTCATTTTACAAACAGATTACAGATTTGGTAGCCAACTAATTGAATCTGCAATATAACTAACTAACCATCATTGTTATAATAAATGTAGTGTGTTAACATTAAAAGTGAAGTCATGGAATGGGAAATGAACTGAAGTGAGTTATGAGTTTGGGTTAGAAAAAGACAATGGTGAAGGTTATAACAAGCAGCAAACTTTTTGTTTGGGTTGGTTTGATGACGTACTGGGTGTAAGCACTTCCTCCACTCCGGTGTATGAGGCAAACACCTGACCCATGAACTGCTGCTGCTGCTCCCTGAAGTTGCTCTGCAGGTAATCCGTCAGTATCACATATCCAGCCTGCTGCATGGTCATCACCTCACAAAACACCTCCAACTGGGTACAGAGAGAGACAGAGAAAAGAAAGATGTGTCTGTTGCATCTTTCAGTGTGTCTGTACATTTGCCAAAATAAAACCCCAAACTGTGTGTGTGTGTTTGTTTAAGAGGCTTGTATTGGTTCCGGGCAGAGGCAGAGAGACAGCGCTGCTCTATTTTTGGGTAGCTACGACGTGCATGTGTCATGCCTTGCCACCCCCGTTTCAATCATGCAAAAACACACACACACACACACACACACACACACACAAACTGAACTGTGACTTCACACATCATTGTATCCTTAACTGTCCCTGAGTGAAAATTATCACCAAGTAATCGTAGTAAAATCATCTACTGTATGGTGATAACCAATGATGCTGCTACCCTGTCTGTCTGTCTGTCTGTCTGTCTGTCTGTCTGTGCTGCACACAAATCATCTTTCACCTTTGACAATAATGCTTTAGGTCATTGTGGTTGTTGAAGTCACGCCAAGTCACTCTTCTGTGCAGCAGCAGCTGAAAAAATGCCCAAAACTGTCGTGTGTACACAAACAAACAAACCAGTGACATCACGTGTTAGCACAATTGATCCCCGTTTCAATCATGCAAAAAAAAACACACACACACACACACACACACACACACACACACACACATTCAATCTCCATTATTCTGCCATATAGTTGATGGTTGTTTGTTTGTTTGTTTTTGTTTTTTGCTGTTATTGAAGAAAATGCTGCTGTAACAAGGAAATTTCCCCGTTGTGGGATGAATAAAGTATAATCTAATCTAATCTAATGTTTATTACACAGATGATTTCATTCAAAGTGGCCATTCTTTGGAGGTGCTTAAACGTCTTCACCCTGGAATCAAGCTGCAGTAACGTCACAGTGACCAGCATGTGTTATCGCGACCAGATCATACCAAGACCCAAGACCCTTTCCTGTGAGTTCACATTTTGGCTTCAAATTGCAAAGATGTCAAAAACAGCTGACCTGAAACCAGCCACAGACTACAACCAGACACAACAACTAAAGGCAGCAATGATTTTAACTTTACCAAAGAGGTTTGTCTTTCAAAATGAATACATACAGGTTTTTTTTAATATACCATAACAAAATCTATTTTTCTTCTTTTCCATTGTATTTAATTGAAAGCTTTCATTAGATACAATGCTCTACCAATTTAGTAGTAAGCACCGCTGACATTGATATCAAAAGAGGCTTTTTCTTCATGGCGGTCTGCTGTGCTGGAGTATGATGCTAATGCTTAAAGGCACATTCAGGTTAAAAGAGTGAATGAGAACCAGTGTTACTCAAGTTGACTCTTTTCTTTATTCCAGGACTTTGTGTTCTGAAAGAAAGGAGCATTGGCGAGTGGCAGTAGGCACATGCGTGATAAAAACCTACTGACCTGTGTTTCTGATATGGCCACAGTGTGTTTAAAGACAATCCACTCCACCGTTTCAGAGCAGGGAGGTGTAGTTAGGGAGCCATTGTAGATGTAATATTTATCTGTGTTATTCGGCAGCAAGGACCGCATGGTGAAAGCTTCCATCGACCCGCTCTTACCTGGTAAACAATGCAAAAAAGTCCCATCAGTAACAGAATGTCACAGCAGATAACACGTTTTCTCGCAAGCTGTAAAACCACCTGGGACCAGGCATTTAAAAAATGTCAGACTGTCCGTTACGTCCATGCCATATGCATAATGATATTCCTTTTATCATTTTGGAGAGAAAAGCATAACAATAATGTTTGCAGTATTTTGTATAATTATTCTCTCAAGAAATTTTGCTTCAAGGAAATGTAGTAGTAATGTACTAGTTCCGTTGATAATAGTTTATCTTTTTGAACACTATTAAATTGGACTAAACTGTCTCAGACTCTAATTTAATGTAAATTTAAGGTTTCTAATTTGCCTGTGTACAAGATTTGATCCCAATCACAGTTGGTGACAAACATCACCAACTGTTTTAAGGGACAACATTATTCTATGTCTGCTTACTCTGTTTCTACACTGTTTATGAAACATTTATATTCTCCTAAACGCAACCAAGATTTAGTCAGAAAAACCAAATCCATACTTAAATTGTTGTTTTTTTATTATGACACTTCCTGCACCCAGCTACTCTCTTTTTAGAGGATACATGTTCATTTTTACCCAGTGATGACCCAGATGCAGTACTCTATGTATTAGTGACCTACCAAACCTGCTGACAGTGTTGACGGCCTCTATTACAGGACGGAAGTTCTCGTTGTCTTCCAAGCTGACCTGTGGAAAACAACATCAGCTTCTGTTGTGGAATTCATAGGGAAGAAAATACACACTTTTATTCTAATCATGTGAGGAGGAACAAACGGATCTCTAACCCTGGGTATCTAACAGTGGTGGAATGTAACTAAGTACATTTACTCAAGTACTGTACAAATTTGAGGTACTTTGAGTCTTTTCTTTACATGCCACTTTCTACTTCTACTCCGCTACATTTCAGAGAGAAATATTGTACTTTTTTATAGATTATTTTTTGGGGCCTTTTCCCTTTATTTCACGATCACAGCTTCTCACGATCAAATTTGCGTGATCGAGCGATATTTTAAATGCGTTTATTCATAGAACGCACAGAGAACAGAGTAACGTGAGGAAAATTCAACAGATAGCAGTCGGTTGTACGTCGGTCTCAAGGTTTACCAGTTTACCAGTAAACGCAACATTTTGTCCCGTCCGTGTTGTTTTTCAGACCAGTGCTGGTCGGTGCTAGATAGTGTCTGTCAAGGGTGCGAGTAATATTTTTCAGATGATACAGTCATTTCATACACAGGACGTGTGTAACTCTGCTGACCCGCCATTCAACCTGTGCTGGACCCATTCATAATGAGTCAGCCATCACTCTGTGAGTAGCATCCATTGCACTCCCTTTCTCTCCCTAGCTCTTTTAATCAGTTATTGTTGAAAACAAGTGAAGGAGCTTTCTCAGAAATACATTAAAAAAAAATATTGCACGCTTTTATTTCAGATAGCTAATTTTCATTGTGTTGCAGCCGTATGTCTATACAATATACACTTCAACATAAGAAGAATGTAGCATGATATGGATGTGAAAGCAGTTATAAATAGCCTATGTGACAATAAAATATGTTTTGGTTAAAATCAACAAATAATTGTGATAATTAATCGTGATCTCAATATTGATCAAAATAATCGTGATTATCATTTTGGCCATAATCGTGCAGCCCTAGTGTGGTATTAATACTTTTACTTAAGTAAAAGGAATCTGAATACTTCTTTCACCACTGGGCACAAATCAAGAGGTTGACTTACCTCGAAGAGCACTGCCAAGGCAGCGATCCTCCCTCCTTCTCTAATAGCGTCCTCCAGACTTTGGAAGTCATCTGGATTGTAACAATAGATCTGCATCTGTACGAGAGCAAAAACAGGCAGGTTAGCTGAACTCAGGCTTCTTTGGTAAGCACATGCATGATCAATAAATGTGTTGATGACAGACAAACACATGGTGTATGTGTTTGTACCTCCAGAGGGTACTTCATCCCATTCAGGCTGTGTTCAGACCCATCTGATGTGGCATTGCAGTGCCCCCAGTGGAAGGTGATTGTAGCAACACGGAACCTGGAGCTGAGCCCTCCTCCACTAACAAAGAACTCCCCTTCCACACGAAGGGAGACTAAAACACGCACATAACAAAAAACGGGAAACGCAAATGTTGAGTTTCACTGAAAACTGTCAGAGGCAAACTTCTCCTACAACAGGCTTTATCGAGGATACGTTTGGGGGCTTTGCTTTAATAAAAAGACTTTCGGTCTCCACTATTCAGCTGTGGCATTTGCCGCTTGGCCATCAGGTTCCAAAGCTTTGTCCAAATTTAGGATATTCTGCCTCTAAGCAACTGGAAAGATGGTGGCAAGCAGATGCAGTGTTTTCCACATATGAAGGACATGCCAGTAGTAGTATGTTTACAAGGACCATTTATAATCACAAATGCCTCATGTCAATCAGGTGAGGTGTGGTGCAAATCTTTGATAATCCAAAATATATTAGTGCTTAATAACCATGTAAATGCTTTATCCAATTCTTTCTCTCTTGTTGCAATAAATATATTCTTTCAGCATGTTTGCATCACGTGGCAGTAACATTAGGTGACGTTGCTTTTGATAAGGACAGAAACATGGCGGTAGCAAAACAAAACTGGTCTGTCTGATACAAAATAATTGTGGATATCCTGGTCTGTTAGCATCATTTTTTATCTCAGTGATAATTAACATAAACATTACTTATAACAATACCTTTACTAATAACCCCACAGTAACAGATTTTTTGGCCACTTGACATCAAACAATCTGTAAACACAACATTTACATATCAAAACCATATAAAGGCCATAATAACGCCTCATCACCTTATTGTTGCCTTGAAAATAATAGCACACAGTTTCTTGTTTACACATCCAGCAGCTACAGAGCAACACTAACATAATAATAAAGTTGTTTTTGGCGTCCTAATGTATGTTAAAATCCAATATTCCCTCTCCTTTAAGCTCTGTTTTGTTCTCTACCAACCCCTGAGGGAAATATGTATATATTTAGCTGCTAAATGGCCTGCTATAGTTGTTAACTTTGTCTGCCTGCCTTTTTGGTGCTGGTATTTTTGATGAAATCTTCCTGCTTTGTCTATAAACAACGCAAAAGAAAGACTCCCATGCTTACCTAAACAATAAAGCTGCAGGCCACAAAACCAAAACAATGCTGAAAAGATGCTAAAACACTGCATAGAGGTAAGGGTACCAGAAGATCCGGGTGATTATTCAACGGTGTAAATTGTGTGATGAACCTTCTCCACTGTATACTAGCAGACAATACAATTTCCTCAAGTCCACTTTACCTCTTTATATTTGCCTGTTGGAGCCATATGTGAACTTCAAGTGAGCACATGTGTTACTTTACAACAGGATGCAACATTGTTTGGCGTGACTGTGCAGGCCATTTGTCAGTCTTATGATATCTTGAGTAGCTATGAAATATCTGTTTTAACGCAATTTCGTCTTTGATTTCACAGAGAACGAGATTGATTTTAGGACCATTAATGTATGGAGGACACACACACACACACACACACACACACACACACACACTGTTTATGTTGCTCATTTCCAACTCTGCGTCTTGACATCGATTGTCCTTCTTTCTCCACATGATATGTCGATACTGCTGTCCCTCTGGTTACCTTTCTCTCAATTCCTTTGTCTCCTTTCATTGTCTGACTCTTTCTCCTTTTAATCCCCACTACTTACTTCTCTCTTTACCCTCTGAGTTGTGACTCATTTTTTGTCTGCTTCTGACAAGGAAAGCAGACATTCCACATCTAGGGATTAAGATGTTGTGTTATACAGAACCGGAATAATGTCAAAATCACTTCCATAGATTGAATCTACTACACTGTGTCTTCCTCCTCTGGCTGCTGCTTTGATATGCGCTTGTCTGGGATTGAAAGAAAAAAGATAAATCCTAAATGTCACTCATTATTCAATACAAGTGAAACAGCTTAGGGTTTGATTTCCTGCAGGGTGACATGGCAAACGTGGCTTACAACGGTTTGTACTGGATATGTAAGTTTTTGGTCATGGCCAAATTATGCTTGGAATTCCTGTAGATTAAGACTTTATTTCTCCAGGGTCTACAGGAAAGGCACATAAAGAGGAGTGGAGGAACATCAAGTTACCCGCCTTCCCGTTGTTGTGGATGGTGCTGGACTCTGCGGTGAGTTTGTCCCAGCCTTCTAGCTGTAGATTCTGGTACTGCAGCCGGACCTGGGTAAACATCTCATCGATGTCCACAGGAGACTGCCGGGCACTGTTACAGGGGGGATACTTCTTTCCCCAGTTGTGCTGGTTCAGGGCACCTGTATTTAAGAGAAAGAGGGGGGAATAAATGAAGGGACAAACATGTTCAAGGACTGCTGAAAATGTCAAACTCCCTGAAAGCTCATTGCAAAATCTTTTTTCTTTTCATCTGCTGTCAACAGAAAATCGGGAAGCTCAGCTGTGTTGAGTTGGAGAAACAACCCCGTCTAGATTTTCCTCTCTGGATTTCCCCTCTTAATGTAAAAGCACGAGAGGGTCTACCAATTACCCAAGAGTCTTAAAATGACTTAAATGCTGTCATGACTTATGGATGTTGAAATGGTTCACCAAGCACCTATAATATTACTGCACAATAAATTAAGAAGTGTGTTAAATGAGTTCAGCTCTAACGAGAGCAGACGGTCAAACATGACTGGTTGGCTTCAGGTCACGTTTTTACCTAGCACTCTGTCTGTGTGTGTCTGTGTCCGTGTGTAACCATGTGTGTGTGTTGGCTCATGCATGAGTGCATGTCTCATATTCTGTGTTGTTTGTGAATTGCTCTGCACAGCATGAATTCTGTTTAAACGTATTGATGTGGTGTGTGTGTGTAACAGTGATATTTTGGACTACACTGAATGAGTATACGCAAGTTAAAATACTGTAATTCATTGCATTGCTTGGTTAAAATTGGGGTTTATTATTCTATTGAGTTGGTTAAAAATATGGTTTATTATTCTAGAGTTAAAATACTCTGTGATCAGTAGATCTGTAATCTATTGCTCTGACCTTTTTCACATACATTGGTCTTAAAAGATAACTATGTTGAAAAGACAATTTGTGTTTAAAATACTGTCTGATATACATATATGACCTTGGGAAAAATGCACTGAAAATACATGTCGAAGTATGTCATAGTTCCCTTAAGTTTCCATTTGTTTCTGGTTTTAAGTACTGGTTGAGTTACTAATCTGTGTTTGATTGCTAATGCCTTGTTCAGACTGTAGGAAACATTAGGCTTACGCTCGTCCATTACAACATTGGACTTGAGCGAAACAACATCGTGTCCGTGTGTAAATTTCTATTTACCCCTTTGACAGGTAAGAACGAAGGTTGTGATATGTTAGATCAATGTATATGTGTTTTGATTTTGTAAGGAATGAAGGCAGTAAAATATTGGTGACTGTGATAACATAAGTACGTGAATTTAGCGGATTATATGTAGACGCGTTGCTCCATTGTAGCTCGCTGGCTAACGGCGTCACGCAAAGCTAGGGGAAGCGTGGTACTTAATGAAACACCGCCATTGTCCGTGCTAACTTGTTTCATATTGTGTGTACAAGAATGCTATTACTGCAGTTTAAAAATAGGAGTGTTAGAGTGTTAATTGTGCAGAAGCAGGTAATTTGTGTTGGTGCAACTGGAGCAAAATTGTAAATGATTCTGGATTAATAATGAATGTATTGCAGAGGTATTTTGCAAGGTGCAGCTAAGATATATTTTATGGAAAATATCTGTTGTTACACATGTTATAAGCTTGCTGTTATGATGTTACTGAAAATCCATTACAACATTGGACTTGAGCGAAACAACATCGTGTCCGTGTGTAAATTTCTATTTACCCCTTTGACAGGGGCACAACATTTGGAGGCACCGCTGGGATTGTGTGCAGCTTGGCCCAGCATCTACAAGGGATGTCCCCAGCCGTCACACATCTCTTTTAAACAACCCAGATATTAGTAGCCGGAGGTGGACCAGCAACAGTGGGATTCCGACCGTCTTACGGGCAGCTTGCATGTGATCTGAGGTATTTCTACATACCAGGAGAACTATTACTACTACCCCAAGGATTGAAAGAGACCACGTCACTGCTAGCACCCACACCTTGCTTGAAAGATGGAGTCGACAGAGTTAGAGAAATTACAGCTTGAAGTAATAAGAGAGTTGTGCCTGCTGCCCAGGGAAAGTCTGGTGGGAATATGCGACTATCTAACCATTGACGGAGCAGAGTTTGAGCAGGTTACGGACAAAGGCCGGACTGCCCTCATCACACTAATTTCAAACCACATACAGAGAACAGGTCTAGAAGAACTGGAGGATAAAGGCATGTCTGAATTACTCCATCTCCATGACAAACTTTCCGAGCTCCAGGCAGCTGGTAAAATTAGCACACTAAAACAAGTAGATGAGCAACAGAAGAAACAGAAAGAAGAGGAGGACAGACTATTGAGGGAAATTGAGGCCTTGCAACTTCAGTTGGCCAGCACACAGAAACAGAACGAAAAACAAGAGAAAAGAGAAATGAAAAGCACCAGTCCGCCGCTACAGAACGCGGGCCACAGTCCTGCACCTCACCTTTGGCACAAAGACTTCAAGATTGCTGGCCAAATTGGTGAGCCCGGTCAGAAAGACAAGCTGACTTTTTCAAGCCTAGCACGACAAATTGAACATGGCTTAAGCAAGGGGTTCCCTGAACTTGAGATTGTAGATGCAGTGATTAGAGCGATATCTCCTGGCATGCAACTTCGAAGTTATTTGGAGGGCAAAGCCAGCTTGCCCTTACCCACATTGAGGCGTATACTACGTTGTCACTATCAAGAAAAAAGTGCGACCGAACTTTATAAGCAGCTGACGTCAGAGGTGCAGGGCATCAAAGAAACCCCGCAGAGTTTCCTTATTCGCACTTTTGATCTGAGGCAAAAAATCTTGTTTGCTTCGCAGGAAGCTGAATCAGGTCTCAAATATGACCCGGGATTAGTGCAAAAAATGTTTCTTCACACTGTGTTAACTGGCCTCCAGAATGACAACATCAGGCGTGATCTTCAGCCTTATTTGGAGCAAGTGGACATTTCTGATGAACTGCTGCTCGAGCGAATGAACACAGCATGTGCCTATGAAACTGAGAGACAGAACAAGAAAAGAATCTCAGGACAACAGAAGCTTGTTACCACCCACTCAGTCCAGTCGAGCGATGCTCCTGCTGAAAAGACACCACCAACCCAACAAAACCCAAAAGTTTCCCCAGTTGTTCTTTCCCAGCTGGAGGAAATTAAATCGGAAGTGGCTCTTTTGAAAGATCTCAAAGCTGAAGTGTCTCAAATAAGGGAGTCCATGCTACAGCCCCAGCATATGCCTAGACAGCCACGGCCAGCAGGGGGAGCCGATGGTGCATCAGGACTGCAATTCTCAGGACAGCAGGTGCAGGATCTGTCACAACAGGGCTACTGGTTTACTCCGGACCCCAGACACCAAGGAGGAACTGCTCAGTATCAGCAAAGGTTTGCCCCACAGCGCAGCTTCCCCCCAGCAAATCGCGGACGAAGGAGAAAATGTCTGAGCTGTCAGCAGAGTGGAATTGGAGATTATTGCTCACACTGTTACAGGTGTGGCAGCAGTGAGCACTTCCTGGCTGGCTGTCGGGCAAGGGAGCAGCGACAGTTTGGAGGTGAGCCTTTAAATGGGGGAAGGTCACTCGCACGGGACGGGGAGTGACTGATAATGAAGGAAGGTCCCAGCAATGTGCACATTGTGGACAGAAAGGTGAGGGAGCAATCTTGAAGCAATGTGGATCTTGTAAGAAAGTGCTTTACTGTTCTAGGCCATGCCAAGTTGATAATTGGGATGAACACAAAAGAGAATGTGGACCTCCCTCATGTATGACTATGAACACTATCCCAAAAAAAGAAAAAGGAGCTAAAAGAGCACCCCTGGTAGGAGAGAAGCACATGGTTAATTGCTTCATCCAAGATCAAAAGGTTCAGGCGTTGTGGGACTCAGGCTCCCAAGTAACCATAATTGATGAGCTATGGAAAGAAGCACACCTACCAGACCTAAGAATAAGAGACATTTTAGAAATCCTAGATATCACCCCAGATTTTGACATAAGGGCAGCAAATGGGGAAATCATGCCATACACGGGCTGGGTTGAGGCAACTTTCAGATTAGTGTCAGGGGCTGCCTCCAATATAGAAGTTATTGTCCCCATACTTGTAATGAAGGGTGGTCAGCTTATTCAACCAATCATTGGGTCTAATGTAATTAAGATCATTATAGACAGTGAACTGAAACAGTCCAACATTACTGATCAGGAACAACTGAGCAAAACAGTAAGAGCAGCATTCCCAGGCCAAGCAAGGGCGTTTGTAGAGCAGATAACAGCTGTTGTAGGGCAAGTCACTAACAAGCAAGTGGATGAGTACGTCGTCAAGACAAAAAGAGAGAGGATCAACATACCTAAACGCACGTCAGTCAGAGTTGAGTGCCATGTAAAAATGGACTCCCCACATGAAGATAAAACACTTCTCTTCGAGCCCGATGTGAACCCCCGCTGGACTGAGGGACTTGAACTGTGTGACATGCTTGTAAAAGTAAATAAGGGCCAAAAAAAACCCTCTATTACTATAAATGTCCAGAATCCCACTGATCATGAGATAGTGTTAGCAGGAAGGACTGTAATCGGGACTGTCCAGCAGGTTCAAGCAATCTACCCAGCCACCACATTAGAGGGGCCCCGCCCTCCACCTGCCGCTACAACAAATCTCATCAGAACGGAAAGGGATCAAAGTACCGGGGAGGTTTGGGATCCACCAGTGGACCTGACTCATCTCAGTGAGCCAGAACAAGAAATAGTTCACAAGATGTTAAGAGAAGAGTGTGCCTCCTTTTCTAGAACAGATGATGATATTGGCTGCATCGAAAAATTGCAACTTAGCATCTCCCTAAAAGATACCAAGCCTGTAGCAAAATCATATGTCTCAGTGCCGAGACCTCTTTATCAGGAAATGAAGGCCTACTTGAATGACCTCATTGCTCAGGGTTGGGTGGAGAAGTCTAACTCATCATATGCATCACCAGTCGTGTGTGTCCGGAAAAAAGATGGGAGTCTGCGACTGTGTATCGATTTCCGTGAAGTGAACAAAAAGACGCTTCCCGACCGGCAGCCTATTCCCAGAGTGCAAGAGATAATGGATGGCCTAGGAGGAAACTCGTGGTTCTCTCTGTTGGATCAAGGGAAGGCGTACCATCAGGGATTTATGGCGAAGGAGAGCAGACCCATAACTGCTTTTGTGACACCATGGGGTCTCTATGAATGGATAAGAATCCCCTTTGGCCTGATGAACGCTCCAGCTGCCTTTCAGCGCTGCATGGAAGAATGTTTGGAGGAACTAAGAGATGAAATCTGTATCCCATACTTGGATGACACCCTGGTCTTCAGTAGAACCTTTGATGATCATGTAGAACATGTAAGGACAGTTCTACAGCGACTACAACAGCACGGGATAAAGTTAAAACCAAGTAAGTGTGGAGTGTTCAAGCGTGAGATCCGCTTTGGGCGCATCGTGTCTGCTGAGGGCAGCAGAATGGATCCAGCTGATACTGTGGCTGTGCGGGCCTTAAAGGAAAAAAGGCCACAGACTGTAGGAGACTTGAGGACAGTCATGGGGCTACTGAGCTACTACCGACAGTACATCAGGGACTTCTCTCGTATCGCCAGTCCTCTTTACGCCCTGATGGAGTTGGACCCTGGAGCAGAGGAACAGAAAAATCGTAGTTCCAGAACAAGAAAAGTAAAAGTAAAATACAAAGGAACACCTTCACACAAGTCAATCACATGGACTGACAAACATCAACAAGTACTGGAGCGATTGATTGACTGTCTGGTTGAGCCTCCAATACTTGGATTCCCGGACTTCAACAAATCATTCATTTTGCATACAGATGCTTCACAGCAAGGTTTAGGTGCAGTGCTATATCAAGAGCAGGAGGGTAAACTTCGTGTAATAGCCTATGCATCTCGCACACTGACCAAAGCAGAAAAAAACTACCATCTTCATTCAGGAAAACTTGAATTTCTGGCTTTGAAGTGGTCCGTTACCGAGCGATTCAGAGACTACCTTATCAGCTCATCTTGCACTGTCTATACGGACAACAACCCACTTACCTATGTGTTATCAACAGCCAAGCTCAATGCGACAGGACATCGGTGGGTTGCTGAGTTAGCCGACTTTGACCTTACAATCAAATATCGCCCAGGTAGAGAGAATTGTGATGCTGATGGCCTTTCGAGAATGCCCTGTGACATCGAAACCATGATGGAAGAATGCTCAGAGGAAATGTCTTCTCCTTCTGTGCAGACTACAGTACAAGCTGCAGAGATGACTGTCTCTCACATGGTGTGGCCCATGCTGGCTACTGGGTGTGTGGAATCAGATGAGAACATGCCTATACCCCTTTCGAGAGCAGCAATCTGTCAAGCTCAGAGAGATGACAAAGACATTGGCCCAGTTATCACCTGCAAACAGTCAAATGAGAGGCCTGTTGGACAGCAGTTTAAATCCTTTGGCGCACGGAGTAGGTGTCTCCTTCGTGACTGGGAGAAGCTCAGCTTCGATGTGGATGGAGTACTTCACCGAAAGACTGTAACCAGGACACAACTTGTCTTACCGGACATATACAAATCAACAGTTTTAAGACAGCTGCACAATGAAATGGGACACCAAGGTGTGGAACGCACAACATCACTTGTTCGGGATCGCTTTTTCTGGCCGAATATGCAAAGAGAGATACACCACTACGTCACTCAAAGCTGTACCTGTCTTAAACAGAAAAAGCCTTGTCGAGAAACAAAAGCTCCACTTACACCAATTGTCACCACTCAGCCATTTGAGCTGGTATCCATTGACTTCTTGCACTTGGACAAGTGTAAAGGCGGATATGAGTACATATTGTTAATAGTAGATCATTATACACGTTTTGCTCAAGCTTATCCCACCACATCGAAATCTGCTAAAACTGTTGCGGATAAGATCTTTAATGATTATGCGCTGAAGTTTGGGTTCCCTTTGAGGATTCATCATGACCAGGGAGGGGAATTTGAAAACCAATTGTTTGCGCAGCTGAAGAAAAACTGTGGGGTGATGGGGTCAAGAACAACACCGTACCATCCCCAAGGCAATGGGCAGGTGGAGCGGCTAAACAGAACAATACTGCAAATGCTGAGAACGCTTACGCAAAGGCAGAAATCAGATTGGCGAGTCGTTGCCGAAACTCATATATGCATATAACAGCACTCGATGTGAAGTCACAGGTTTCTCACCCTTCTACCTCCTCTTTGGAAGGTCACCTAGGTTACCTGTGGACTTGCTGTTTGGTTTGACCCCTGAAACTGGAACTACTGATCAAAAGGAGTACATGAGAAAGTGGAAAGAACAGATGCAAGAAGCGTATGAGATCACAACAGCAAATACAAAAAAATGTGCTGAGAGAAGCAAGAGAAATCATGACAGCAAAGTGAGGAGCTCAGTATTACACGAAGGTGACCGTGTTCTCGTCAGGAATATGACACCTAGAGGGGGAACAGGGAAGCTCAGAAATCACTGGGAAGATTGCATTCACAAAGTTATCCGTCAAGTGGGAAAAGACATGCCCATATATGAAGTAATACCAGAGCAAGGCAAGGCAAGAGGACGTAGGATTTTGCATCGGAACCTCCTGTTGCCATGTGACCACCTGCCTCTAGAAATTCAATTGAAACCAGCGAAAGCAAAGAGACAACTCAAGAGCAGGGGACAACCAAATCCAGAAACAGATGAGGATGGTAGTGATGATGATGGTTATGGGTACTATCTGCTCAGAGCTCCGCCTCCCTCAGAGATACAGCGGCATGTGAACACAGACAGCGAAGATGCTGATAGGGAAGTCACACAGCCCTCACAGGATGCCAAGTCTCAGCATTGGGACGTTCCCCAGCTGGAGCAGGACGGTGGAGAGACATTGATAGAGGGGGACTCATCGGAACAACAGGAGATGATCGTTCAAGAGGAAACTCTTTTGGAGAGGACACCAGGAGTGCAGTCGCCTGTTCCGAGTGAAGACAACAGTGGAGAGGAGCGATATCAGCGACCAGTAAGAGAGAGACGACCTCCAAGAGTATTCACATATAATCAGCTGGGCAATCCTGGTTGTTATAGTACTGGATTCTCAAGTGACACCATGTACTGGTGCCCATCAGCACCCTATGGAGCCATGAAAGCGACATGGATGACTCCGGTGCAGCGTTTTGACTACCAGCCTGTGGTTGTACCGGGGTACTGACTGAGAAACACACTTGCATGAACACACATATTTCATACATTCACAAATGGACTGTTGGACTGAGTATTCACACACATGATACATATGGGGGATTGACTGTTGGACATGTTGAGTGTGAATACACACATTTTCATTCATGATACCCTCACTGATAAACAAACAGTGTTCACGTACACGCTACAGAAAAACCTTGGACTTTTAGATAAGCTTGGTGCTTGTTTACGAACTGTCGCAAAGCTGCTTTGAACATTATCTACGGGATGTCGGGGACGACATCCGTGTTGAAGGGGAGTGTGTAACAGTGATATTTTGGACTACACTGAATGAGTATACGCAAGTTAAAATACTGTAATTCATTGCATTGCTTGGTTAAAATTGGGGTTTATTATTCTATTGAGTTGGTTAAAAATATGGTTTATTATTCTAGAGTTAAAATACTCTGTGATCAGTAGATCTGTAATCTATTGCTCTGACCTTTTTCACATACATTGGTCTTAAAAGATAACTATGTTGAAAAGACAATTTGTGTTTAAAATACTGTCTGATATACATATATGACCTTGGGAAAAATGCACTGAAAATACATGTCGAAGTATGTCATAGTTCCCTTAAGTTTCCATTTGTTTCTGGTTTTAAGTACTGGTTGAGTTACTAATCTGTGTTTGATTGCTAATGCCTTGTTCAGACTGTAGGGAAACATTAGGCTTACGCTCGTCCATTACAACATTGGACTTGAGCGAAACAACATCGTGTCCGTGTGTAAATTTCTATTTACCCCTTTGACAGGTAAGAACGAAGGTTGTGATATGTTAGATCAATGTATATGTGTTTTGATTTTGTAAGGAATGAAGGCAGTAAAATATTGGTGACTGTGATAACATAAGTACGTGAATTTAGCGGATTATATGTAGACGCGTTGCTCCATTGTAGCTCGCTGGCTAACGGCGTCACGCAAAGCTAGGGGAAGCGTGGTACTTAATGAAACACCGCCATTGTCCGTGCTAACTTGTTTCATATTGTGTGTACAAGAATGCTATTACTGCAGTTTAAAAATAGGAGTGTTAGAGTGTTAATTGTGCAGAAGCAGGTAATTTGTGTTGGTGCAACTGGAGCAAAATTGTAAATGATTCTGGATTAATAATGAATGTATTGCAGAGGTATTTTGCAAGGTGCAGCTAAGATATATTTTATGGAAAATATCTGTTGTTACACATGTTATAAGCTTGCTGTTATGATGTTACTGAAAATCCATTACAACATTGGACTTGAGCGAAACAACATCGTGTCCGTGTGTAAATTTCTATTTACCCCTTTGACAGGGGCACAACATGTGCATGTATTTGTGCTGTGATTTTCACATGAATAATGTAAAAGAATATAAACAGCAGCATCAGGACAAGCAAAAATTGCAGACAATTTTTTGCACCTCCAAAAAAAGCCAAAGTGGCGATCTTCTCTTTCAGTGCGAAGAACACATTGATTTAGCACAAATCATATGCTAAATATCACCAGCTCTGGCTTGAAAATTGCTGTGCATTATTTATGTGCACATAATCTACAATTTGTGGTGAATTTATTCGTGACTGCATGTCACACTATCTGTATTCACATCTACTCCCATGTATGCAGTGTGTGCATGTGTGTGCGTGTGTGTAAAATATTGACACATGTCCATGTTACGTGTGTACTGAACAGCAGTATATATATATTTGTGGGCAAGCATGAACAACTCCTTGTCTTTGCATGAGCAAATATGTTTTTCCACTACTGCGCATGCATCTATCCTCTCTTCCCCTTCAGCCATTTCCTCCACGTACAGAAAGTAAACCTGCCTCATTTGCATTTATTATGCTGACTAATAATTCTCAGTTAAAATCATAGTAGAGGAAAACTGACAAAGAATGCAATGTACAGATGATATCATACCAGATATAAAGATTAGGCAAGTCAGCAATATATTTAAGAATAAGAAATAAGTAGTAAGTAGTAAGAAACAAACTACACTTTTTACAAGTCACAGAATAGCTTTTTAAAAAGATGGTGCAGCTGAGTTTCACTTTGATCCACAAGCATCATCCTGTCTCACTTAATGCCACATTTTCTAAAGATGGGGAAAAAAAAAAAAAAAAAATCACTTTATCTGTGCAGACTAAGAACTTAATAGAAATGCATCATTGGACGTTTTTCATCCAGTGCTTTGTTACTTGTGTGTGTGTGTGTGTGTGTGTGTGTGTGTGTGTGTGTGTGTGTGTGTGTGTCGCAGTATACAGTAAAGACAATGGGTCTAATGAGGTCAGAGCAGATGGTTTAACTGTAACTGGTCACACATGACTTAACAGGTATTAGCTTTACATTCCTTGCTTTGTGTGTGTGTGTGAGAATGAGAGAGAGAGAGAGAGAGAGAGAGAGAGAGAGAGAGTCTGCTGTTTGACTTTCTGTGAGATATGAAAATTGAATAAGAGTGACACAACTTCAACATTATAGCTTGAAAGGGTATTCACACAACAACCAAACTGTTCTGATTCATAGATTACAGTCCAAATGTGCACATAAAAGACTCCAGAAGAATTGTTGTTAGGATATTTTTTTTTCTTAGCAACCAAAGGTGCTTTCAAACCTAGGCTGTTTGGTCATTTTAACCGAACCATGGATAGTCCGATTTGTTTGGTGTGAAAGCTCATTTGTACTCTGGTGCGGACCAACCATACAAACTCTGACCGCTTGAAATTGAGCGTCACGGTTTGCTTCCGAGTGCACTACAGTTCTGTTCACTTTAAGTGAGAACGTGATCTGACCCAGATAAAGGAAGTGAAACAAAGTGCATGTACTAGCCTGCAATTCAAATGAATTCTGCCTTGCACACAACTTGCAGACCTACATTTGATAGGGATGATAACTTTCAAATCGATAATTTATCATGACCTTACTATTCATTGTCTCTGTGACAATAAATCATACTGTCTCCTTCAACCTCTGTCTTGTCAGCTGCTCATATTGTTGGCCTTCTTCTAAAATATTGGAAACATTTATTCTGAGACCAGGAAGTGTCGGCTAGTTTCACTTGGATATTCTGTCCAATAGACTAGCAACTGTGTGACATATGTTTACAATATTTGGTGCGCTTGACAAAGTGCGGTGTGAATGCTAACCAAACCAAATGAAAAATGTTGCAACTTCACCCCCAAATCCACTGACTCTACTACAGGAAACTACAGGCGTGAAAGTGCCGTTTGACACTTACTACAGCCTCCTGTTAGGGCTGAACGACATGGGGGAAAATTAAATTGCATTTTAAGCTGCACGTTTAATTCTCCTGCTTCAGTTCACAGTTTTGCGTAAAACCAATCACAAACTGGCTTATCTACCTGGCGCGCTATTGGTGGGTTTAACACAATGACGAGAGAGAACCATGAGAATAGCAGGAACCTGTTGATGTCACTTCGACATCACCCGGATCGTTGGTCTGATTGGTTGAAGAACTATCCAATTGCGTACAGAGTCATTTGAACTATGCCCGTTGGTCACGCCTCTTGTGCAGAGACAATAAAGAGCAGACTCCCCAGACCAACGCTCAATCTCAGATCTATTGAGCTTGGCTTGGGCTGGTGATAGCCAGACTTGGGGAATGTTAGTTTAGGAATGTAAGGTTAAACAGAATTATGGTCATGAAAAAAAGGGAATCCAAGGCACTCTTCTTCAAAGTTATTTAAAATGCCTTTATTTTACTGGTTAATTCATAATAGAAAATTTAAATGAAATAGGGTGAAGCAACCCACGTGTAGCAGCACAGACAGCATTCTTCAGGGTGTGAATGATGGTCATGTTTGATTTGTTTGTTATTATCTAAGTTTTGTGCTTTTAGCAAAGTTGTTTCTTGTATAATAATTGTTATAAATTGAATCACTGTATGTTTTATTAAACCTCTCGTCAGTTTCACATTTCTATTTTTTTTTATACTTTATTTATCCTCTATAAGTGCTATTACATTATTAATATTATTTTTTTGATGAGTGCTAGTACTGTCCATGTGTGCGTGCTGGTAAAATGACAGAGGGTTTGGTGATGTGTCAATGCCCACATCAGGCCCCTGCAGCCACATCCGTCAGCATCATAACACACACACAAACACAGAATTACTTTTCTGATATAGCGCTACCATGGCAACAAGTAGCCGACAGGTCAAAGAAAAGGAATTTACAAAAATTCCCTGAAGCTAGACATTCCCTTTCTTCATTTAAATCCATAAACACACGTGTGTACACCCTCTCGCATTCAGTCAAGGAGTAACATTCAGACGATTAAATATGAAAATTACATTTCATATCTCTGAGTTTTACTTGCTTTAACAGTATTTCCAGGATAAAGTATGCTGATGCTGCCAGTGTACCCACTGTTGTAGAATCCACATGGGAGACTTTTAAAAGCAGAGAGTCTGCAACTGTGATGAAAAATTATTAACAGTATTACATTTTGCTCGTTGCTCTTTTCCTTTTTCCCTCTCCCTCTATATATGAATGTTAACACAAATTTTAACAAATAGAAAAGATAATATCACATGCCGTAAAATATAAATTCAAGTTCTTTCTGTATTCTGTATTATTTACAGTCGCCTGGGATTGAATGCAAGTGCTCAAGATGAAAATAAAAACATTTTACATTATGATTTGTTTAAAAAGTCATTTTTATCTATGAACTAAAGCTGTGACACCGCAAAAGACAGCGTAGAGATGTCTGCAAAGTTTCTGATGAAACTCGGTGTCCTGCAGCAGCTCATAGACCAGTCAGCTATAAAGCGGTCAAGACAGAAACCATTTACACCTGATGCTGCTTTTTCTACCACAACAACCCGATCATTTCAGCTCACACCTCTCAGTCCTCGAGGGAGGGGAGTCGAGACAAGATGAGAGAGTGCCTTGAGGACAAAGAGAAGAAAGGAGATACAGCAGCAGGGGACACAAATGTACGGTACGAGTGCAGAGAGGAGGTGATACACAAAAGACTGAAGAGGAGAGGGAAAAGAGAAATGAACTGATGAAAAAAAAAATGGGTGTTTGGACACAAGGAGGAAGACGACAGAGAGAGGACACAAGAAGGCAAGTGAAAGTGAAACTGTCTCTCTCTCTCTCTCTCTCTCTCTCTCTCCCTGCCTAGTGCCTACGCTAACACCAATTAGGCTCCCTTGGATGGCATGCACACACACACACACACACACAGCTGATTTCCCCTTCAGTGAAAAGGTTCTGCACTGCTGAGCGAGCTAACTGTTCAGAAAACATGCAGGATTATTAAACTGAATAATGTAGGTTTGACTGTTTTTTTTTTTTTTTGGGGGTCTGTCTGTCTGTTCCCTGTTTGTATCACTACACTGCTGGCAAAAATAGCTGAATATGTATCAAATATTAAAAGCAAAAAAAAAAAAAAAGGTCAACCCACTGTGGCAGGAGAAACCACAAGCAGCTGAATGCTTTAAGCTCCTTTCATGCAAAAATGGCCCACCATTTCCTAAAAAAAAAAATATCTACTTAAGATATGTACATTACTTTAGAATAGCTGATTCGCTGCATTGTCCATTTATCTATTAATTCTTTGTCAATTAACTGATCAATCATTTACTATATAGAATAGTCATAGTAGTCATTCATTTACCATATAATCAATAATATAATGAAACTAGAGGGAGCCAAGGCAGTACAGCCCGATCCGGCAGGGGAAAGTTCTAGCCTGACCAGGCTCCTCTCTTTACCCTGTCTCTCGTAATTATGCTGTTATAGTTTTAGACTGCCGAAGGACTTCCTTTGACACACTGAGCTCCTCTCTCCTCTCTTTCCATCTGTGTGCATCTGTGTCCCAGAAATACTTCTTACTAACCTAGCTCTGGGGAGTTATTCCCTGAAGTCCTTATGTTCTTTTTCGCCCAGCATGTTTCCTTGGATTAGGGAGGCTCCAAATTCATGGTTGCAACTGTCGTGGTCCTGCTACACGTCCTGCAATGTCCTGTTATATCCTGCTACGCTCTGCAGTGCCCTGCAAAGTCCTGCTGTGCCATGAACTACAACAAACTACTATTTCAATTAAATTCAATTCAATTTTATTTATAGTATCAATTCATAACAAGAGTCATCTCAAGACACTTTACAGATAGAGTAGGTCTAGACCAGATAGAGTAGGTCTAGACTACACTCCAGAATTTACAAGGACCCAACAGTTCTAGTAGTTCCCTCCAGAGCAAGCAACAGTGCGACAGTGGCGAGGAAAAACTCCCTTTTAGGAAGAAACCTCGGACAGAACCCAGGCTCTTGGTGGGCGGTGTCTGACGACCGGTTGGGGTTAGAATGAAGAGTGGCAATAACAGCCACAGAAAAGATAACAGTTTGTAGTAGTTCTTTGTAGTAGTTCATGGCTTAGCAGGGAATTGTGCGGCATTGCAAGGCACAGCAGGACGTAGCAGGATGAACACGGTATCACAGGACGTGTAGCGGGACCATGGCTACAGCTGCTACCATGATGTTGGAGCCTCCCTGATCCGAGGGAACATGCTGGGGGGAAAAGAACATAAGGACTCCGGGGAATGACTCCCCAGAGCTAGGTTAGTAACAAGCATTTCTGGGACATGGATGCACACAAATGGAAAGATAGAAAGATAAAAAGATAGAGGAGAGAGGAGCTCAGTGTGTCAAAGGAAGTCCCCCAGCAGTCTAAAACTATTACAGCATTATTTCTAGTCACTGTTCCATTATCTTTTATTGTGACTGTTTTATTGCCACTATTCATCACACCCCCAACCGGCCCGTCAGACACCGCCTACCAAAAGCCTGGTTTTGTCTGAGGTTTCTTCCTAAAAGGGAGTTTTTCCTCGCCACTGTCGCTTGCTCTTGGGGGAATTACTAGAACTGTTGGGTCCTTTAAAATTCTAGAATGTGGTCTGGACCTACTCTATCTGTAAAGTGTCTTGAGATAACTTTTGTTATGAATTGATACTATAAATAAAATTGAATTGAATGCAATGTACAATCCAAAACCCAAAGATGTTCAAATTATAATGACATTAATAAGGGATAGTACCAAATCGGCCAACAGGCAAAATCTTGCTTAATAAATCCCCACTCAATTAATCAATCAACATATCATTAAAGCACTGTGAACACAAATAAGGAAGCCTCCAGCAGCATCTAGAATAGACCATTTTTTCACAGCAGACATACTGACATGTCACAGCGGGAAAAGCACAGGTGTAATTAATAATCCTAATTAAAGCTCCATGCTTCCCAGGGCTCTGGGATTGTGCTTGCTGGCTCTGTGGTATGGATACCCAAATGCACCCAAATGGAATGCAGCCACTGCAAATGTTATCAGTAACACCTGTGTTTCTCCTGCTATGACGAAATGTATGATGTTAAAAAAAGGTCTTTTGAGTGCAAATAATTTTGGATGATATGAATATACTGTATCTAACATACACATATACACTCACCTATAGGATTATTAGGAACACCATACTAATACTGTGTTTGATTCCCTTTCGCCTTCCGAACTGCCTTCATTTTACGTGGCATTGATTCAACAAGATGCTGAAAGAGATTTGTGGGATGCACATCCAGGGCACGAAGCTCCCGTTCCACCACATCCCAAAGATGCTCTATTGGGTTGAGATCTTGTGACTGTGGGGGCCATTTTAGTACAGTGAACTCATTGTCATGTTCAAGAAACCAATTTGAAATGATTCAAGCTTTGTAACATGGTGCATTATCCTGCTGGAAGTAGCCATCAGAGGATGGGTACATGGTGGCCATAAAGGGATGGACATGGTCAGAAACAATGCTCAGGTAGGCCGTGGCATTTAAACGATGCCCAATTGGCACTAAGGGGCCTAAAGTGTGCCAAGAAAACATCCCCCACACCATTACACCACCACCACCACCAGCCTGCACAGTGGTAACAAGGCATGATGGAGCCATGTTCTAATTCTGTTTACGCCAAATTGTGACTCTACCATCTGAATGTCTCAACAGAAATCAAGACTCATCAGACCAGGCAACAACTTCAACTGTCTTGTCTGTCAATTTTGGTGAGCTCTTGCAAATTGCAGCCTCTTTTTCCTATTTGTAGTGGAGATGAGTGGTACCCGGTGGGGTCTTCTGCTGTTGTAATTTAAAATCCTTCTTCTCACCTACAAAGCTCTTCATGGTCAGGCACCATCTTATCTTAAAGAGCTCATAGTACCTTACAACCCTGCAAGAGCACTGCGCTCCCAGAATGCAGGGTTACTGGTGGTTCCTAGAGTCTCTAAAAGTAGAACGGGAGCCAGAGCGTTCAGTTATCAGACTCCTCTCCTGTGGAACCAGGTTCCAGTTTGGGTTCAGGAGGCAGACACCGTCTCCACATTTAAGAGTAGGCTTAAGACTTTCCTCTTTGATCAAGCTTATAGTTAGGGCATAGAATTGAATATTGTCCGCCTAACCCGGCCTACCTGCTTCTCGTCATAGTTGTCAGATCTATCTATCATATAATCAATAATATAATAAAACTAGAGGGAGGCAGGGCATACAGCCCGATCCGGTTGGGGAGAGTTCTAGCCCGATCCGGCAGCTCTCTTTACCCTGTCTCTCCTAGTTAGTCATGCTCTCCTAGTTAGTTATGCTCTCCCAGTTATGCTGTAATAGTTTTAGACTTCTGGGGGACTTCCTTTGACACACTGAGCTCCTCTCTCCTCTATCTTTTTATCCTTCTATCTTTCCATTTGTGTGCATCCATGTCCCAGAAATGCTTGTTACTAACCTAGCTCTGGGGAGTCATTCCCCGGAGTCCTTATGTTCTTTTCCCCCCAGCATGTTTCCTTGGATCAGGGAGGCTCCAAAATCATGGTAGCAGCTGTAGCTGCTACACGTCCTGCGATGCCGTGTTCATCCTGCTACGTCCTGCTGTGCCTTGTAATGCCGCACAATTCCCTGCTAAGCCATGAACTACTACAAACTGTTATCTTTTCTGTGGCTGTTATTGCCACTCTTCATTCTAACCCCAACCGGTCGTCAGACACCGCCTACCAAGAGCCTGGGTCTGTCCGAGGTTTCTTCCTAAAAGGGAGTTTTCCTCGCCACTGTCGCACTGTTGCTTGCTCTGGAGAGAACTACTAGAACTGTTGGGTCCTTGTAAATTCTGGAGTATGGTCTTGACCTACTCTATCTGTAAAGTGTCTTGAGATAACTCTTGTTATGAATAGATACTATAAATAAAATTGAATTGAATTGAATTGAATTGAAATTGAATTGAATTGTAGCCCATCTGCCTCAAGTTGTGCGTGTTGTTGAAACAACAAAGTTGCTCTTCTATCAGCTTAAATCAGTCGGCCCATTCTCCTCTGACCTTTAGCATCAACAAGGCATTTTCGCCCACAGGACTGCCGCATACTGGATGTTTTCCTTTTCACACCATTCTTTGTAAACCCTAGAAATGGTTGTGCGTGAAAATCCCAGTAACTGAACAGATTATGAAATACTCAGACCGGCCCGTCTGGCACCAACAACCATGCCACGCTCAAAACTGCTTAAATCACCTTTCTTTCCAATTCTGACATTCAGTTTGGAGTTCAGGAGATTGTCTTGACCAGGACCACACCCTTAAATGCATTGAAGCAACTGCCATGTGATTGGTTGATTAGATAATTGCATGAATGAGAAATTGAGCAGGTGTTCCTAATAATCCTTTTGGTGAGTGTATACTGTATGACTAGATGCAACAGATCTCCTTATTCTCTGAAACCACAATATTCAATAGTAGATTTACTATGAGAGAGGATTTGTGCTGTGGCAGCCCGTGCCATGTGTTTGAATTAGTATCTTAGTTTGCAGTAAAACTCTTTGATTACAACAGAGCAGAGGCCTGAGCAGAGAATGAAGAATTGTTCCTTTGTGTGAGAAGAGACTTCATTTTTATTCTGCGAATCAATGTCTAAAAGACAAATATGAATGTATTCATGGGTGCGCACACACACACACACACACACACACACACACACACACAGACTGACAAAGGAGTGAGCCTGAGGCTGACATGATCTAAGATACCAAATGAATCTATTATGAATGGCAGAGAAAGGGCTACACACACACGCATGCACGAACGCTTGCTCGCGTGCGCACGCACACTCACACACACACACACACACACACACACACACACACACACACACACACACACACACACACACAGTTAAATCTACTATGTTAATGATGATGGAGTGCCACACACATCAGCAGCCAGCATATCTGACAATCAGACCTGTCAGATTATTCAAAAGGAAAAAAACTCAGGGTATATATCAGAGTCCCCGTATGCTCCTCATGTGATGTCTGACGGCTCCGTCTAGACGTGTGAATATGATAAGGTTGTCTCTGGAGCAAGAGAAGAGCTCATGGAGTCACTTAGTTAAATATTAAACAAAGGCAGGCTAGCTCTCTGAACCAATTCACTGCGTAGCTGAACGTACGGAAATGAAAAAAATTAAACAAAAAAACTTTACCTTAGCTGATGAGTACATGTTTGTATTATTTACACCCCAATCTGCCAACCTGTGACTGTCATGGAAGACAGATTAGAAAGTTCACACAGTTACCGTGGCCGTGGTTGGGTCGCCAAAGTGCAGACATCGCAGCCACTGAACTCATTAACCCAACTACATAATGGTGCAAGTGAAATACAAGGAAAGCAAACGGGGAACAGAGATTGCGTTTTTGTGAAAAAAAGGAACACACAAACCGCTGCATCATTACCTCATGTCTCCCACAAGGCTCATGCAGCAGCCACACAGACAGAGCAACAACTGGAGCAGAAGAGAAGCCAGCCTCAAGTATTTGGTGACTAAGAAAGCAGTTGGAGAACACAGTGGGGTGGTGGATACAAAAATACATGTACACCATGATGTACACAGGAAAAGAGACAACAGACACATGAGATGAGAGAAGATCAAGAGCTAGCTGTTTGGGAGACAGAAAACTTCCCTTTTTGTCATAGTGGAAAAGCCTCTAAACAGCTCAGGGGACACTGAAGGTCTCTAATTAAAACTGTGATAATAAAAAACAACCCCCGCGAGCAATGGCAGCCATTCAAGTCAATGCTTGATAATCCAACAGCTGTGCCAAGGCGCGTCCTGTGAAGAAGCTCTCCGATACACGCCAGGTCTATATTCACGCCAGCATTGGGCTGTTCGGACAACCAGGCAGGTGTGTCACAGCGAGAGTATTCAGTCGATTTACCCAAATACACCCCCCAATATCATATATGTCTCCTCTACAACACCACAAATGATTCATCTTGTAGGTGGGAAAACATGATAAGACAGATCTTTTTTATAAAGACAATGCCAGAAAAGAGAAGGCATGGAGTTTAACTGTAGTGCTTAGAGTGGAAGGTAGATACCAGCTTAATAAACACGCAATTGTTCTGTGAAGTACTTGTAGAGACACTAAAACCTGTGAGTCGGGCAAGCAAGACGCTCCGCTTCTGAGACGCTCCCAGTGTGGCGGAGGACTTACCAAAACAGGAACGCAGCACAGACAAGCCCAATGGAAAATGGGGCTTAAGGGCTTTCAACAGATTACCAGCGATGAATTCTACAAAAAATATTGAATCAAACAAACGGCATCGTACCCCACTATGGAGTGAAGATATCTATCTAGCTTTGATACGTTTGTATGACAATGTGTTAATTGAAACATTCTGCTGTCTGCTGGATAGATAGCATAAGTAGGTTTATTAGAGACTATTTGCTATAAATGATAAAAAAAACAGCTGCCTGCTGTTGCTGGAACCTAAGTTCATGAGAGCCGTGAGAGTGAACCAAAACAATGAGAGCCACCCCTTTTTACGTTAAATCATTTGAGCAATTGTTAATATTAAAATACTGCTTACTGCAGCTTTGGGGTCTACATTATCACTGTCAGGATTATTCTAATCACATGTAATTACTTTTCATACTGTATGCATACAGCGTTGGTGTCAGTCCTTTCATCACATAGGAGACAAACGGACTTTAGCAGGATCTTCATATCAAAAATAGCACTGCGTCAAAAAAACCTGCATGAGGCCGTGTGGAAGCGGGCATTTAGCTTTACCGCTGAGAAGACAAAACATGATCCAGAAAGGCCAGCTCCATGAAAGTAAAAGCTTATCAAAACCCAAAGCCCAACCATGCCATTGCGAGGACTGTACTATGAGACAGGATTTAACAACTCTCTGCATCTTTTATCCTCCGTCTCAACGCACGTGAGGTAAACAGAAGAATCACGTTATAATGTAATCTATCAGGAATCTGCGCAGGGTTTCCCACGCCATTTTAAGGTTGAGGTGCAGCACCCAAGCTGCTTTGGGCAACACCTCAGCTTAATGAAAGGAGACTCAATGTGAGTATCAAAACTAACTAATAGGCTTTCCTCAGATCTAATGAGTGTAGTCTGCCCCCAGTGGACTTCTTTAACAAGTTTTGTCTTTAAGCTTTTCGAGTTATTTATTTATTTATTATCTGCTCTGGCTTTTTCAACGTTTTAGACACAGATATGGGCATAATTGCATTTATCTATATATATATTTTATTGAAAAATGTCATTTTCCTGAGGGAGGACCCTTAACCCTAAAATACGTGCCCTGAGTCCTCCACAAACTGAGCAAACACTGTTGCATTATACGATTGGAAAACAGTGTGTTGCTGGGTGATATTGCGTTGCAGAAAAGTTGAGCCAGACTCAAATCATTGCTGGACAATGCTGCATTATTTTGTTGGAGCCCTCTGCATTGGCACTAACACAGCATCATCACAGTGGTCTCTTTGAAATGAATGAGGCAGCTGTGTGTTTTATCTTTCACGTGTAGTGCTAATGTTGGTTTGGAAACACAACCTTATCCTTATTTTTAATGGTTACATTAGTGCTGTCAAACGATTAAAATATTTAAATCAAGATTAATCACATTAATGTCATAGTTAACTTGCAATTAATAACACATTTTTATCTATTCTAAATGTCCCTTGATTTCTTTTTGTCCCATTATTTTTTTCTAATTTTAATGATCTTATCAACAAGGAAAAGGGGATTGGCTCGCTTTGTGCAAATGTTTTTTGCTGGGGGCTTAGAATATGCATCAGCTGTGTGCTTGGCCATCAAGTGGTATTTCAGACTGGACATGCTGCGATGATAGCTCAGACAAAACCCACAGAACAGCGTTCCTGTTGTTTTGCTTCCGGTCTAGCTAGATCCGGTGTGGTGTTGTAGTTTTTCTAACGTTACTCGTTGTTGCATGTGAAAAAAATTTGCTAGGCCAAAAACTAACTGCCTACAGCTCAACACTTCTAAGACAAAGGAGCTGGTCGTTGACTTTGGGAGGTCCAGACCAAGACCGGTCCTGCTAGAGGGAGAAGAGGTGGAGGCAGTTGAATCATACAAATACCTCGGGCTGTGGCTGGATGACAAACTGGACGGGACAACACACACCAGCCACCTGTACAGGAAGACACAGAGCAGGCTGTACTTCCTGAGGAGACTGCGGTCCTTTAATATCTGCAACAAACTGCTGTGGATGTTTTACCAGTCTGTGGTCACCAGTGTCCTCTTCTACACTGTGGTGTGCTGGGGGGGCAGCATATCAAAGAAGGACACCCACAGGCTGGATAAACTGATCAGGCGGGCCAGCTCTGTGGTCGGCATGAAGCTGGACTCACTGGTGACGGTGGCAGAAAGGAGGACACTGGACAAACTGCTGGACATTACTGAAAATGCCAGCAAGTGTCCCAAGTGTCGGACAAACAGACTCAAGGACTCCTTTGTCCCTCATGCCATCGGACTATACAACTCCTCACTCGGGGGGAGGAGGAAATAGGGCAGAGAGGACAATACAATACATACATACATTCATTCATTCATTCATACATACATACAGTACACATACATACATACATACATACATACATACATACATACACACACACACACACACACACCTGGACTTAAATTCACACCTGGTCACTTTATCACTTTATCACTGGACTTTTATTGTTGTTATTATTATTACGGTTATTTTGTTGTCTTTATACTGTCTTTTTTATCTATTTTTTTTTTTTGCTAAAACTGCTGCTGGAATTTTCAATTTCCTCGCGGGAGTCATCCCAAAAGGATTAATAAAGAGAAGTCTAAGTCTAAATCTAAGAACGTTAATCTCGGGATAAAAAAAAATTGAATCGCGTTTAACTGACAGCACTAGTTTACATACCAGCGTATGTATGAATGTAGGATGATTTAGATCTGTTCACACCAGCATACTGATCCGAAATTAGCATTGCCATCATTATAAGTTATAGATTTGATTTGAAATGAAGAATTCTGCTGGGGTTTGGTAAGATGGAGACGTCACACAGCCGCTCATGCTGTCGGTATTAGTCTAAAATGGTTCTGCTTTACCAATGAAGGGTATGATGACGTTTTACTGCACTAATTAACTAAGAGTGATCTTATTCTTAATGTGATAATTAAACACCGCCCAGTTCTCTTTCCAAACAGATCATTTAGCTCAGAAAGGTGGTTAAAGGATAAGACACTATGAATGTATTTTAAAATCTATGTTGTGAGTGTGTCAGTGTGTGTGTGTGTGTGTGTGTGTGTGTGTGTGTGTGTGTGTGTGTGTGTGTGTGTGTGTGTATTCCCCAGACAAAGCACCAGGGGAATATTGAAGCCTGCATCGCCCCAGGGTAAGACTTTGTTTGGGAGAAGAGACTGAAACAGAGAGGGGAGACAGAGTCGTCGATATAGAAAAAAGACAATGGATAAAAAGTGCTCAACTTAAAACAGTAATGAATTCAACGTTTTCAGTCTGTAACATTGTGTTTGCCTTTTGCTGCTGCGCTGCTCAAATGATACGGAACATTGTATCTTCTATGCAGAATCTAATATGACATTTCAGCTTCCGTTCAGTTCTGTTTATATAGACATGTAATGCGGTTCCAATACAACTCATAGAGCAAGTAGGAGCAGTATAGGATCACTGTAATATTTCTATAAGAATGTGTAGTTTTGCTATTTGGAAAGTACCCTTTGAAAAATGTATTGCATCCCATTGCAGGAAACTCTGGGTCATCACAGTGCACAATTCCACACAAACACATACATAACAGATGGGGCCCAGGGGGGGTGGTGTCTTCCAGGCAGGAGGACCCCTTAGAGACAAAGCAGAGAGGAATGACGAGAACAACATGGAGGAAGAGGAGCGGGGATGCTTTCATGCACAAACATACACAGTGTACCTGCAAGTTTAATAATAATACTTCTAAATCCCTTTTAAAAGCTACCAAGATTTAGATTTAGACTGAGTTAAAAAACCAAATGAAAGAAACCAAGGTGGCACTGGTCGGACTTTTTTCTGCCTCATCTACATAGATTATCAGCAACATTATGACACAATGTTTAATATGATTTGAAAGAAAACACAATCCAATATACTAAAAAACATGATTTAAGTATTTTTTAAAGCTGCTGTAATATTTTTGTAATATTTTAACAATGGATGAAATGACATTAAAGGGGTCGCTTGTAGTGACAAATCCGTAGAAGATTTTCAGTCTGCAGTTCCCTTCAGCTATACACCACGTTTTAGTGTCTTGCAGCTCATTCTTTTGGTTTTACAGCCCTCAATGTTTGTTTTGGTTCACTCTCACCGCTTTCATTAATTTGTGGCACAGAAGGCAGTGGTTTTAGCACAAAAAAGCTAAGATAAACCCATTTTACAGTACCGGCCGAGCACTAAACGGCAAACAGACAAAGTCAGAAGGCAGCTGGTGGAGCATTAGCAGCTAAAGAGACAGATATTTCCCCCTCAGGATTCGGTGGAAACTAAAACGGAGCTTAAAGAGAGTGAATGCTGAACTCACATTTGTCATGTGGCCAGATTGTTGCTCTGTGTTAGTATATTCACCAAAATAACTTTATAATGGCATGTCCATGCTGTGTTGACAACTTGTTCAGCTGCCCACAAGGGCTTCCATGTCAGAGGCTCAGTCAAGTTTAAAGATGGACAACTGGCTTCTTAGAACATGAAACATGAGGTGGGCAGATGTAATGTGATAAAGTAGTGTTTTAGAGCCCTGCCAATATTAGGCATTTCCCAAACTATCAGTATTGGCATTTATAATGGCCAACACATGTTTTAAATATTCATTAATCAGAATCATTTATAATGATAAATGAATATTTTAAAAATAAAATAAAAACGTGTCAACCGTGTTATGGGTGTTGGCGTTGCATAGTTTGTCCACCATGGGGCGCTCTACAACGTCTCTGATGGCAACACTGATTTTTTTTTTGTTATTGTGTTTTTGTTCAAAAGACTTTAAGTTTCCCATCTTAAGTTTGTATTTACACATTTTATTTATCAGAACTTTAATATATTTTGACGTTCTTCTGTTCTGTCAACAAATAATTATATTATTTTAGTGAGAACTCATAAATGAATACAAATAACTAATGTTAGTCTATATATACACACTACCGTTCAAAAGTTTGGGGTCACCCAAACAATTTTGTGTTTTCCTGAAAAGTCACACTTATTCACCACCATACATTGTGAAATGAATAGAAAATAGAGTCAAGACATTGACAAGGTTAGAAATAATGATTTGTATTTGAAATAAGATTTTTTTTACATCAAACTTTGCTTTCGTCAAAGAATCCTCCATTTGCAGCAATTACAGCATTGCAGACCTTTGGCATTCTAGCTGTTAATTTGTTGAGGTAATCTGGAGAAATTGCACCCCACGTTTCCAGAAGCAGCTCCCACAAGTTGGATTGGTTGGATGGGCACTTCTTGCGTACCATACGGTCAAGCTGCTCCCACAACGGCTCAATGGGGTTCAGATCTGGTGACTGCGCTGGCCACTCCATTACCGATAGAATACCAGCTGCCTGCTTCTGCTCTAAATAGTTCTTGCACAATTTGGAGGTGTGTTTAGGGTCATTGTCCTGTTGTAGGATGAAATTGGCTCCAATCAAGCGCTGTCCACTGGGTATGGCATGGCGTTGCAAAATGGAGTGATAGCCTTCCTTATTCAGAATCCCTTTACCCTGTACAAATCTCCCACCTTACCAGCACCAAAGCAACCCCAGACCATCATATTACCTCCACCATGCTTAACAGATGGCGTCAGGCATTCTTCCAGCATCTTTTCATTTGTTCTGCGTCTCACAAACGTTCTTCTTTGTGATCCAAACACCTCAAACTTGGATTCATCCGTCCACAACACTTTTTTCCAGTCTTCCTCTGTCCAATGTTTGTGTTCTTTTGCCCATCTTAATCTTTTTCTTTTATTGGCCAGTCTCAGATATGGCTTTTTCTTTGCCACTCTGCCCTGAAGCCCAGAATCCCGCAGCCGCCTCTTCACTGTACATGTTGACACTGGTGTTTTGCGGGTACTATTTAATGAAGATGCCAGTTGGGGACCTGTGAGGCGTCTGTTTCTCAAACTAGAGACTCTAATGTACTTATCTTCTTGCTCAGTTGTGCAACGCGGCCTCCCACTTCTTTTTCTACTCTGGTTAGAGCCTGTTTGTGCTGTCCTCTGAAGGGAGTAGTACACACCGTTGTAGGAAATCTTCAATTTCTTAGCAATGTCTCGCATGGAATAGCCTTCATTTCTAAGGACAAGAATAGACTGTCGAGTTTCAGATGAAAGTTCTCTTTTTCTGGCCATTTTGAGCGTTTAATTGACCCCACAAATGTGATGCTCCAGAAACTCAATCTGCTCAAAGGAAGGTCAGTTTTGTAGCTTCTGTAACGACCTAAACTGTTTTCAGATGTGTGAACATGATTGCACAAGGGTTTTCTAATCATCAATTAGCCTTCTGAGCCAATGAGCAAACATATTGTACCATTAGAACACTGGAGTGATAGTTGCTGGAAATGGGCCTCTATACACCTATGTACATATTGCACCAAAAACCAGACATTTGCAGCTAGAATAGTCATTTACCACATTAGCAATGTATAGAGTGTATTTCTTCAAAGTTAAGACTAGTTTAAAGTTATCTTCATTGAAAAGTACAGTGCTTTTCCTTCAAAAATAAGGACATTTCAATATATATATATATATATATATATATATATATATATATATATTGTGATGTCACGAGAGGCTGCGTTCTGGAGGGCCGCTACGTACCCCTGAGATGGCTGCAGTCACCGATAGCTTTGGCACCATCTGCTGGTGGAGTTGGAAACTCCACCCCTCAGGCACACGGCATCCCAACACACCTGAGACCGATCAGGGCCTGATGAACTGAAGGGCTTTTTAAGGCCCAGACACACTTGTTGAGAAGAAGAGTTGTTGGGGAGAGTAGCTCAAGTTGTGCTCTCAGAGGATCGGAACGGCACTTTCCATGAGAAGGATTGAAAGACTGGAATACTTACCTGAAGACTGGAATACTTACCTGAAGACTGGAATACTTACCGACAGATTGGCCACGGGCTGCAACGCTGTCTAATAAGTAAGGCTGAAAGACTTGTTTCGAGGAAGAGATTTACCTGAGGGAATCGGGTTTTGAGTTGAAGTTTGAAAAGACATTGTTTAAGTTTGGACTATTACAAGATCAGCCTTATCCTGAGTTATCGTTTTGTATTTGGCATACCATTTTTGTTGATTCCCAAGAACTTTATTAAAAACTCTTTGTTACATTTTACATTTGTGTCCTTGCACTGCTGAACTGCCCCGCCGAGAGCCGTGTAGCCTCTCATGATATCACATATGGTGGAGAATGCGGGCACGTTCAGGCGCTAACAGTGCATGTGGGAGAAGGACACAGACCGTTTGATATCCCGGTTTTCTGAATTGGCCATAGAACCCCCGAGAAACAAGATGGAGGCCGTGTTGGAAGCCCTGGTGGCCGGCCAGCAAGCCCAGACGCAAGCGAACATTGCTCTCCTGGAGGAGCAAAAGAGAGCCAACTACCTGAAGGCGGAGGAACTGCAATTGCAGAGACAGTTGGCCGAACGTAATGTCCGCCCAATACGGGCGAGTGATTTTCTATCCAAGATGGGGAACACCGATGATGTTGAGGCATATCTGCACGCCTTGAAGCTACCGCCACTAGGGAAGCATGGCCCAAGGGGCAGTGGGTTGGACTGCTAGCCCCCTTTCTGTCGGGAATCGCTGAACGCTGTCCGGGACCTGGCCTCCGACAGGGCGACTGACTACGATGCACTGAAGGCAGAGATCCTCAGCAGAAGTGGACTCACCAAGTTTGGCCTGGCCCAGCGGTTCCACAGCTGGATCTTTCAACCAGACCAGCCTCCTCGTGCCCAGATGTACGAACTTGTCCGGATCACGCGGAGATGGCTGGTACCGGAGAAGAGTACGGCGGCGGCAGTAGTGGAGGCCGTTGTGGTGGACAAATACTTACGGGCCCTGCCTTATGAGGCGAAACGACTCATTAGCCAACAGGCCTTGACCACCGCGGACCTGACAGTGGAAGCCGTGGAAAGATACCAAGCCACAACAGAGATGCTTCGGGCTTCCAGGAAGGAGCCCCAGGGTGCGTCCACGCCACAGACAGGAGGAGCCCGTCCAAAGAACCCCAAGGGACCCAACCCAGCCACTTTAGGAGCTGTCCAGGCTCCAGGGGGAGCCCGACCCCCGCCGGCACCAGGAAGAGGACACCGGGAGAGCGAAACGCGCCAGTGTTACCGGTGTGGGGAGATGGGACACCTCTCCTGGCAGTGTGGGAAACCAGCGGATGAGCCTATGCCCACGGCTGGGTCTTCCAGCGCACCACCCGCCCACCTTTTGCTTCGCTTGTGGGAGTTGTAGATGGCGCCCAGGACCGACCCCCCACCTGCCCGGTGACGGTGAATCACCATGATGTAGAAGCTCTGCTAGATTCCGGTAGTCGGACCACCCTAGTGCATAAGGATCTGGTGGATCCATCCGGACTGACCTCAGGGAAAGTCCTCCCGATCTCCTGTGTCCATGGAGACACCAGAGACTACCCCACCACTGAACTCGCAATGACCACCACCAGGGGAACCATCCACACGACAGCGGGTGTGGTTGATTCCCTACCCGTTCCGGTCCTAATTGGACGAGACTGCCCCGCCTTTACCCACTGTGGAGGGAGACACAGGAGAGACTGGCCCGAGTACCCCGGAAGCGGAGAGGTAGGACGTACTCGGAGAATACGCAAACACAACCCTCAGAACCACTCACTCCAGCCTGTGTTCTTGCAGGGATGGCAGGTGTCCAGGCTGATTCAGAGTCTGGTCCAGATACGGAGGAAGAGAACCTGGTCCCAGGAAGCGCTCCAATCTCCAGCGAGGAAGACGTCCAAGGCCCCAAGGAGCTTCCTCTCACAGGCCAGTATGGTACAGCCCAGTTACAAGATCCCACTCTTGCAAATGCTTTGAGGAATGTACAGGTGATAGAGGGCGTGGTGTTAGGGATAGGACAAGCCCTACCTACCCCCATTTTGCAGTAAACCGGGGGTTAGTGTATCAGGTGGTACGGAAAGATGGAGAGGTGCAGGAACAGCTCCTCGTACCACAGCCCCACCGGACCACCGTACTCAACCTGGCACACACCCACCCGCTAGGGGCCCACCTAGGGGTGGAGAAGACGAAGGAAAGGATCTTGCGACGCTTCTTTGGCCAGGGGTGCACAAAGAGATAGAGAACTACTGTCGTAGTTGCCCTGAGTGTCAGAGGGTGGCACCTAAGCCCACATATAGAAACCCGCTCATTCCCTTGCCCATTATCGAGACCCCGTTCGAGAGGATCGGACTGGACATCGTTGGGCCCTTACCGAAGAGTTCCAGGGGACATCAGTACATTCTGGTCATCCTGGACTATGCAACCCGATATCCTGAGGCCATCCCGCTGAGGAAGGCTACGTCCAAACAGATCGCCAAGGAGCTGTTCCTTCTGTCAACGAGTCTGGGGCTCCCGAAGGAGATATTGACAGACCAAGGGAGTCCGTTCATGTCCAAGGTTATGAAAGAACTCTGTACTCTGCTGAAAATCAAGCAGCTGAGAACGTCTGTCTACCACCCCAGACAGACGGGCTTGTCGAACGCTTTAATAAAACCCTAAAAGCCATGCTACGGAAGGCGATCGAGGAGGATGGGCGCAACTGGGATCAGCTGCTACCGTACCTACTGTTTGCGGTGAGAGAGGTACCTCAGTCGTCTACTGGTTTTTCACCCTTTGAGCTCTTGCTATCTTACAGGCCCCGAGGACTGCTGGACATCGCCAAGGAGGCCTGGGAGGAGCAACCGTGCCGACAGCGGACCCTGATCGAGCATGTCGGGGCTATGAGAGAGAGAATGAAGGCTGTCTATCCCATGATGCGTGAACACATGGAGGCTGCTCAACGGCAACAGCAAGCTTCTTACAACAGATCTGCTCAACCCAGAGAGTTTAAGCCCGGGACCGAGTGCTGGTCCTGGTGCCCACCGTGGAGTGCAAATTCCTGGCCACCTGGCAGGGGCCCTACGAGGTCATTGAACGGGTGGGAGACGTAAACTACAAGGTGAGGCAACCAGATAAAAGAAAGCCCGAGCAGATATATCATGTCAACCTTTAAAAAGTGGCACGCCAGGGAGGCGTTGTTCAGTTGTCTGCCTCCCACAGAGACCAAGGAACCCGGGAGAGAAGAGGTTCAGGTGGGTCCAAGCCTGTCCCCGCATCAACGGCAGATGGTCCTGGAGTTGGTGGATCGCAACCGAGATGTCTTCTCCTCCCTACCTGGGCACACGGAGGTGGTACAACATGAGATCCGCACCATGCCTGGCAAAACGGTGAACCAGCGCCCTTACCGCGTGCCGGAGGCTCGTTTAAGGGTAATTCAGGAGGAGGTAAGGAAGATGCTGGAGCTGGGGGTGATCGAAGAGTCCCAAAGCGCCTGGGCAAGTCCCATTGTACTGGTTCCCAAACCAAACGGGTCGGCACGATTTTGCAATGACTTTCGGAAATTAAATGAAGTGTCTGAGTTTGATGCATACCCCATGCCTCGTGTGGAGGACTTGATAGATTCTTTGGGGCATGCTCGCTTCCTAACCACCCTTGACCTCACCAAAGGATACTGGCAGGTGCCCCTGACCCCGGCGTCAAAGGAGAAGACGGCCTTTGCCACACCAGGGGGGCTCTACCAGTACACCCGGCTCCCGCTTGGTCTCCATGGAGCGCCTGCCACGCCCAGCGTTTGATGGATCGCGTCCTCGCACCCCACAAAAGGTACGCAGCAGCATATTTGGACGATGTAGTCATACAAAGTCCTGATTGGGCCAGCCACTTACCCCGAGTACAGGCTGTGATAGATTCACTCAGGGAAGCAGGGCTCACGGCAAACCCAGAGAAGTGTAGGCTGGCCTTCAGCGAGACAAACTACCTGGGGTACACCATTGGGCGGGGTTGGTCAAGCCTCAGGAAGCCAAGTTGCGGGCCATACAGGACTGGCCACGGCCCATCACCAAAAAACAGGTGAGGTCATTTTTGGGCCTAGCCGGCTATTACAGACGGTTTATAACGGATTTTGCTACTATTGCTGCACCTCTAACAGAGCTGACAACCAACCGCCACTCACGGATGGTGAGGTGGAATCCCGAGGCGGAGGCGGCCTTCATCAACCTGAAGCAAGTCCTGTGTTCCGGTCCAATCCTGGTGGCGCCGGACTTCGAGAAGGACTTCATTGTCCAGGCAGACGCTCGGAGGTGGGTCTGGGTGCTGTTCTCGCCCAGGCGCATGACGGTGAGGAACATCCCGTTCTCTACCTCAGCAGGAAGCTACTGCCGAGGGAGAAGAACTATTCCACTGTGGAAAAGGAGTGCCTCGCGGTAACCTGGGCCCTGGAATCCCTGCGGTTCTACCTCCTGGGACGACGGTTTACGGTGGTGTCCGATCATGCCCTCTACAGTGGATGGCCAGGAACAGGGAGACTAACAGGAGGGTTACCAGATGGTTCTTGAGCTTACAGGCGTTTAACTTCTCTGTTGTCCACAGGGCGGGCAAGCGCCACGGCAATGCGGATGCCCTTTCCCGGCGCGACGCCTTCTTCGCCTCCTTCACCCGACGAGGACGTCGGTCTCGAGGGGGATGTGTGATGTCACGAGAGGCTGCGTTCTGGAGGGCCGCTACGTACCCTGAGATGGCTGCAGTCACCGATAGCTTTGGCACCATCTGCTGGTGGAGTTGGAAACTCCACCCCTCAGGCACACGGCATCCCAACACACCTGAGACCGATCAGGGCCTGATGAACTGAAGGGCTTTTTAAGGCCCAGACACACTTGTTGAGAAGAAGAGTTGTTGGGGAGAGTAGCTCAAGTTGTGCTCTCAGAGGATCGGAACGGCACTTTCCATGAGAAGGATTGAAAGACTGGAATACTTACCTGAAGACTGGAATACTTACCTGAAGACTGGAATACTTACCGACAGATTGGCCACGGGCTGCAACGCTGTCTAATAAGTAAGGCTGAAAGACTTGTTTCGGAGGAAGAGATTTACCTGAGGGAATCGGGTTTTTGAGTTGAAGTTTGAAAAGACATTGTTTAAGTTTGGACTATTACAAGATCAGCCTTATCCTGAGTTATCGTTTTGTATTTGGCATACCATTTTTGTTGATTCCCAAGAACTTTATTAAAAACTCTTTTGTTACATTTTACATTTGTGTCCTTGCACTGCTGAACTGCCCCGCCGAGAGCCGTGTAGCCTCTCATGATATCACAATATATATATATATAAAAATAATTTAAAAAAAATCCATTTTGGCCATTTAAGTGTTTTTTTCCTGCACTCTTGCCTAAACTCTAAGTTGATGTACGTTATCCCGTCCTCTTTCAGTCACTCTGTTTTCTGATTTGGACATCTGGAGACAGTAGCTTTTAAATAAAATGTCACACTTTTTTTTTTTTAAATAATCGATTATTAACTTTTCAGAACCGAGCATCGAGGCGTTCTAGAGAGAATCACGATGCATCTAAGAATCAATTTTTTCCCCCACCCCTACTAAGAAATGTGAACTTAAAAATCTAATTAAACACAAAGACGTATTGGGATTTTGATGTTGCCTAATTTTCAACTTTCCTTCACTCCTCCTTTCAGTTGAGTTCTTTTATTCAATCCTACTCTAAGTTACTCACTCTCACTCTCCTGCACCCTCCCACCCTCTCTTTTATTTCCCTTTATTTCCCTTTGTCATCCTTCCCTTACTTCTGACCCAACTAGAAAGCTGTGCACAGTGCCTCACAATGAAGTGCGTTTCTTTTGCATGTTAATGCTTTTACTCACGACTCAGTGCACAGCACAAGGCAAGAAGCAGAGCTGGTCTGAAAAACAAGACTGTGTACGCACCAAATGAACTGCCACTGAGTCGCTTTCAGTTGTGATGATGAACTTCAAAACCCAGCAGAGAGGGAAATGACAAGGCAGGAAAAGAAAGAAAGAAAGAAAGATCAAGCGACAGAGAGCAAAAGGTAGTGAGGAAGACAAGAAGAAAAGGAAAAGGGTGTCTCCAATTTCATTTCTATTGCAGACTTTTCATCATTCATGACCATTTTAGTGTAAAGCAGATAAAATAAAAACTATTAGACTTTGCCTGGGAATTGATTGTAAAGATTTGACGGAGGGAAAGAAAACAATCTGCAGGGTGAAAATACATGTGCATCTATTAATATTCACACTGCTCTGACAAGTACGAGTAGACACAAGGCGGATACACAACGGCTGGAATTGCAGCGTGTGTGTGTGTGTGTGTGTGTGTGTGTGTGTGTGTGTGTGTGTGTGTGTGTGTGTGTGTGTGAGAGAGAATCAGGCTTGATTCATTGCATAAATATGAGTCAATTAAACCTTGGCTCATGCCCAGGTTTCATATTAAAACCTTAAAATAATTCGATTCTGTTTGGGTTTTTACATTTCATTATCGGTTTCATTAACTATTTTACTCAATTTCCAAGAACGTGGAGGTGTTCAGTTGTTACAAATAACTGAGGAAGCGTGTTCTATGGTATTTATTTTTGGCTTGTAGCCGTAACTTGCACGAAAAACAAATCTACAGTATCATGACGATTCTTCTCCAGACTTGCTGGTAAATTAAAGAAACTCAGACATAATTTCCTTTTTTTCATTTTTGCTCTGGAATACAGTGTCACGTATCTGTGTGTCTTTGCAAGCCTCCCTTTTAAGCCGCTGAGAGGTACAGTAGGGCTTTAGAGAACAGATCCCCACAACTGTCCTCCCAGAAAACTAAAATGTACCAACGATTATTTCCTAGAAATATTCACAGAGGAAAATGGTTTTGTTGTTTTAGTTTATTTATTTTTTTATTAGTGACATCAGTAATCCAATTTGCAGTCATATGCCAAAGGACGTTTAAGCTGGTTGGTCAAAGCATGGCCTGAAATAATGGCTTGTACACTCTGAGAAATGGTGAATCTGTCATGACAGGGCTACGTGGACCTCAGATCTGTTGTCTGCATTATGAGTTTCAAACAACATGTGTCTTCTGGAGGGCTCCTAAGAAGCTTTGTTGCCGGGGAGATACGTGTGTGATGGGATAGATAGATGTTTATTTGGTTTATGGTTTATTGTCTATTTTGTTACAACAGCATTTTGTTGAATGGTCTGGAATATTGTAATTACTGTAATTACACTAAGATGTGTTGTCACTGCCCGATGTGAGTCGAGTGCAGATGTGAGTTACGCATGTACGACACTTGCATGTGACAAGTAGCCTACAAGATGCTAACGAGAGACTTCTGTAATGTCAATACAGTAAAAATGGACCTACTTAACAAAGTGTGTTCACTGCTGGCTACAAGTTAGCAATCAAACACAAAGGCTGTCAGTTGAATGGCATTTTGAGCTAGCGTTAGCAATCAAACAATAGACGTTTTTGAAATGATTTCCATCTTCTGTTTGTAATGAGAAAAGTTTATTATTTCACGGATTTCACAAATTTCAGTATGACACGTTTTGCCGTAAACCATTTAAATCTGAGCATGCGCAGCTCACATCTGCACTTGACTCGCATTGGGTAGTGACGTCATCTTTTCTTGATTTTTGTTTGGGTAGGTGGTGATGATGGAAGGGGGAGGGGGAGAATTTGTTCATGTTACATGTTCATGTTTCTTGTATGCATGGATTCTGTTGAGTGAATGAATACAAATTAAAAATTGTTAATCACAAAAACAAAACAAAGGCATGTGTCAATTATCACCAGCAGTCCATTCGGGGTGCAGGTTAAGAAGTTTAATAGCTCTGCATTTAGCCCACTGATGACCTGTTGAGCGTGATCGCTCCTCCTGCTTCCCCCAGACCATTAAGAAGCTAATCTCTCCCTCTGGGACCATTACTGTCCGTCTGTGTCCACTCTTTGTTTCTATTGAGCACAGCTTAGCCCAGCGGGGGCTTTGTGCTGAGTTAGCTGATACCGTCTAACCATATGGTCCGAGGCTGATCCAGGTCGTCTCAAGGGAGATGTTAACAGATAAGATTCATGTGATTATTCAGAGTTACATTTACCAGTCTGATGGAACTGTCCCATTTACTCTCTGTTTCGGGACATGTCTGTGTGATTTCAAAAGGTTAGCAGAGAGCAACTCGACGTTTGAGGCTTACACTAGAGCTTAGGGAAACAGTTCCTGTGTGTTTGTAAGTGTACAGACCTTATTGCTCTTATTTTGTTAATTAATTATAAAGGAGCAATAAAACATTAGCAGAATAGGCTTATGTTCAATTGCTCCTTTATAATTATTATTTTGTAAGACAAATCTCACATCTTAGATCTAATTGGCTGATTTACCACCAAAATCCCTGTAAGATGCACCATGTGACCGACAACAGATGATTTAAATAGTAAGCTACTAACAGTTACATGCTGTAAATGCTTTTTAAAAAATACTTTTAGCACAGTTTTTTAAGTATTGATAGTTATTTTATTCTGGATTTATTCTCTCTCTCATTATATAGGCCTGCTGCCACATTTTTACAAAATCTCTGCTCATGTAGAGTACGCCCCGAAAATGTGAAATTACTTTGTCTATGTAGGAAACTGCTAATGCTAACAATTTCAAAAGAAAATCAGAAAAATAATAAACGGCTCGTACAGACCTGAGTAGGACCAGTCGACATCTTCGGGGAGTTTCCTCAGGCCTCGGACCAGCGGCTCTGCTGCCACAACTACAGCCGAGAGAATGAGATGAAGGTGATTAGTGTCATACTGCATTACCAAAAATCAACACAATTTTTCAGCCGCTGTGTGCCATATGCATAGTGACAGGCTTTTTCTATCATTCAGGGGACACATATCACTATACCTAGCCTGCCTGGAAATAGACCGACTTCCTTCGGTCAGAGAGGAAAAGTCAAATGTGCCAACACTGTCAGAAATGATGTCACTGGTTTGTTTGTTTATTTCTGTACACACGGCAGCTTTGGACATTTTTTCAGCTGCTGCTGCACAGAAGAATGACTTAATTCCCTCAACAACCACAAAGACTTAAATCATTATTGTCAAAGGTGGAAGATGATTTGTGTGCAGCACACACACACACACACACACAGACAGACACGGTATCAACATCATTGGTTATCACCATACAATAGACGATTTTACAGGGTGCAGAGGGAAAATGCTGCGGCACACACACACACACAACCACAACCACACACACACACACACACACACACACACACACACCCGCACAGCTATCTATTACTTGGTGGTAATTTTCACTCAGGGACAGTAGAGGATACAATGATGTATGAAGTCACAGTTCAGTTAGAGAGTGTGTGTGTGTGTGTGTGTGTGTGTGTGTGTGTGTGTGTGTGTGTGTGTGTGTGTGTGACTAGCCTGATTCGCGTACTAGCTGTACATTCGCTAAAATCTCCTCTAGCCGTCTTCTCTTGCTCCATGACATTAAATGACACATGCACATAGAAATCCCAACTCTCTCTTTGTCATGCTATTTACACTTCTCGTCTCTTTCAGTTTTCACTTTCTTTATACTCATGTTTCTCTTTTACTCTTCATCCTCCTGCAACAGGAAAGAGTCAATTATCTTTGTGATGGTCAATACAGTGACTGATATCAGAGACTCCATTGTATCTCTATAATAAAGCATGATGTTTTTATGTCAGCAACGTTATCAAGTGTTACTTGTTGGTGGGAAAGTTGTACATCCAAACAAATCCCAAAATTAACACACTTACCCTGCCAAGATTGAATTTCTATTAAGATGACACATACTTACAGTATAAACATGTGTTTAATGTTTTACATGGAAATATACTTACAGTAAGCGTTTTTGCAGCCAGAAATGAACCCTATATGCACGGGTATTAACAGTGATACTGTAAACCACCAAATGGCATATTTCATGCGATCTGTGACGTCACACGTGGCTTAGACAGGCACAACAAATATCATTTGACAAAGCCTGTTGCTGAGCTATCCTCTATATAGAGGCGAGCAGGAGTCACATAATACGGATATACAATATTTAGAACTCATCGTAAAGGGGACCGGTACTCAAACAACACAAAACATTCTTTCTTCTCTGATCACGCACAGAAAAACCAAACACTTATCGTCCGAGAAGATGAAAGCCGTGTGTAGAGTCTGATTTAGGTCATGGACAATTACCACCATATCCACTGCATTAAGTTTATCCACGTGGCACAGATGAACACAGTATAATCCTAGTGTTTACTGTATACAGCAGCCTGAATAAAATATTGGAGAAATCACTGCACGTGCGATAGCATACACTCGGTCATAAATGTTCAGAAGGTCAGCATTAGGGCCTAAATTCATATGGATTTCAGTTCAGTGTAGTTAAATTGCAGTTTCATGAAGAAGGAATAGTGAGCAAATTACATAATTACTATGATATTAAAGCATGGTATATCTACTTTTCATTATGTTGCAGAAACCTCGTCAGTTCACAGACCTGAACTCAGTGTAATACAGCGTGGCTTGCATTGTGTGTTTAGGTCATTAGGTCCTACCGGACTATCTGTGGTGATTGCAAACACATTAAAGCAGCTACACCTAGGGATTCTTTGTTAAATAGGTCTTAAAGGTCCAATGACATGGTGCTCTTTGGATGCTTTTATATAGACCTTAGTGGTCCCCTAATAATGTATCTGAAGTCTCTTTCCCAAAATTCAGCCTTGGTGCAGAATTACAGCCACTAGAGCCAGTCCCACTATAAGCTTTCCTTAGTATGTGCCATTTCTGAGTCTGTAGCATTTGAGGAGGTGGGGGGTGGCCGGCCGGCCTTGATCAACGGCCACTTTGCTTGTGTGAAAGCCATGATGTCTCTATCTCATGGGTGGGCCACATTGTCTGGGCGGGCAAAGCAGAGAAAGGGGATGTAACCTTGCCTCTTATGACCTCATAAGGGGCAAGATTCCAGATCGGCCCATCTGAGCTTTCATTTTCTCAAAGGCAGAGCAGGATACCCAGGGATCGGTTTATACCTATCACCATTTCCAGCCACTGGGAGACCATAGACAGGCTGGGGGAACTTGTATTAATGTTAAAAACCTCATAAAGGGAAATCTTCATGCCATGGCACATTTAAGCTTGGGCTCATTCAACCCAGACCTTCTCCATCACATTATGTGTGTTGTTGAACTCGTAAAGCCGTGCTTTGAAAAACTCTGAAAACAAAACTCATCTGTATCATCTGTAAAATGTTCTGCATTCATGAATGTTCAACAAACCTTGATACAGATGCAGCCCCGAGGGGTTTAATGTTGTACTTCACAATTTTTAAACTCACTTTTGCTTCTTTCTAAAAAAGAGACTGATGCTAAAAGTAAAAAAATATATAATTTCTTTCTTTTCTGCTTTAGAGGTTACAGGAGCTCAGTGCTGAATGGTTGAACAAAGAGCTAAAAAACAGACTGGATCTTTAAAAAAGCTCAAAAAGATGTTTAGAAGTCTGAGCAGTGACTCATGGCTTGGTGGCTAATAGTTATGGAAGTTGATACTTGTTTTTCTTTTTTTAAGATTATTTTCCTAGGAATTTTCGGGCTTTATTTTGATAGGACAGCTGAAGACGTGAAAGAGGAGAGAGAGGGGGGAAAGACCAAGGGGGTAAGCCTCTCTCCTATGGCGCCATTTTGATGCAAACAAGCCATCACCTGCCGTTAGAAAAGAAAAAAAAAATACATTTTGGAAATAAGAAATTGATTTGAATATGCAAGTAATGGAAATGATAAATTGAGTTTATGGCACATGACCAAAGTCTTTTATTGTGCCAAACTGTACTGACAGGAATGACAAATACTAGACCATTATAGTATAAAGCAACAATCATGGTTGGATCAGACTGACTTGACCACATGCAGCTTGCTATTCTCTTTTATGTCTGTGTAAAAACAAAAAACAAAGACCTGGATGAAAAACATAATAACAGGAAGAATCACAAAAGTTAATTTAGAGCCTTGTTACCCAGGGTGATGCGTGTATGACTTTACACAGTTATTCACACTGGCATCTATAATAATATACAGTGGGTTGAGAAAGGTTAGACACACATGCTAAAGCTGATTAAAAAGAAGAATAAAAAACATCTTTTGGAAGTTTATCGTAATATCGTGAGTTTAAGAAATTAGAAAAATCAAACCTTTTAAGGACACTAATTTTCTTTGTGAATGAATAATGTATTGTAGATAAATAAATGTTCTTCCTTAAAATACAGGGGGCATAAGTATACACCCCCCTATGTTAAATTCCCATAGAAGCAGGCAGATTTGTATTTTTAACGGCCAGTTATTTCATGGATCAGGATACTATGCATCCTGATAAAGTTCCCTTGGCTTTTGAATTAAACTAACACCCCCCCCCCCATCATCACATACCCTTGATGATTACATTCATGTTACCACAAAGGAGGAAAGCCTGATTAGAGAAATGAATGAAAGCGAGCAAAAGGGGAAAGAGTGAAAAATGGAGTCGACTGTGGGCTTGTAGCATCAATAATAGCTTCATTAACATCACACTACAGCGGATTTTAATCTAATTTGATTTTGGCAAACACATACAAACCAAAGGATCACCTGTTGTTTCAATGTAATTTTTGAACTTAATAGAGAACAGAATTTCAAAAGGAAATTTATTTGGGAGATTTCTTTTGCCTAAAATAGGGAAACTATACCCTTGAAATTGATTTTGAATTCACTCTCATGAATTAGAACAGCAAAATCAGACAGTGGAAATGCATCAAAATGCATTTGAAAGAGCTTGAAAAATATAATAGACATTTTGAAGTACATGACAAATGTACTGTATGTATGTAACATGTTCTCCCCACGTGCCATATACAGTTTCCTGCTCTTCATCTAACCTATCTTTTAACTGAATCTGGCCTGAGTCCAGAAAAACAAAAATGAAACCACAAACCACAACCTTTATTCAAGGCAGTCAGCTGATGGATCCTGATGTGACTGTAAAGTAAAAGCTTCTTTAAAAACTAAGGGAAGCTGCACTCACAGGAACGAGCTGGCCGAGTCCATTTTCCAACAGTGATGGATTACACCTTTTAGCCAACCACTGTGTCTGAGCAGGTTGATTCAATTAAGTGGCGTAAATGCGCTGGAGGGGGAATGTGAGAATGATAATCGCCAAACTTGTCTCACATTTTACTGTATACTCACGTATTTAACATTTGGTGCACTGAACCTGAAGGACAAAGCTCTAAATCTAGAATCCCTTTTGCTTTTCATAACACTGGTAAACAGTCAAAGGGATTCCGACCTGGTACTAATCATGCAACTGCAAGACATTTATGTAACAGAGAATTTATCAAACGTACAGCTGCCAGGGTGCCCCTTTGGCTTAGGGCTTAGAGTCCAGCTGGGGACCTTTTGTTGCATCTTTTTCTCCTGCATTTCTTGTCATCTCCATACAACTACTGCCTACTGTAAGAAAAGCATTAAAACATGTCCCTAATTTCTGCTAGTAGTAATGAACAGGTTACCACAGTTAAGAATGCACTCAATTGCGCCTGATTCCTGATTTGTTTTTTTCTCCAAAATAGTAACATCTTACTTATTAAATATCTTCCTATCTTTCTTAAGCCATCTTAAGTCTTTTATTGGCCAAGTATGTGTGCACATAAAAGGGAATTTGACTAGTTTTTGCATTGCTCTCAATGTACTAACACAAAAATAGATAAATAATAAAAAGGATAATAAAGCTGGAGATATATATATATATATATATATATATATATATATATATCTTTTGTTTGTCCAGCTTTAAATAAAGCACCAGTGACCAATAGGGCTGGGTATAATTTAAAAAATTATGATACCAGTACCATTACCAGCACCCTTAAAGAGATACCAATAGAGTACATTTGATACTTTTTTTTTTTTTACTTCATTTGATACCCATCATTACATGAATGGAAATATTCAATTGCAAAAAATGCTACCACATCTCCACAATTTACTGCTGCTGTGGTTGGCCAATTACACGTTGCATTAAATCGCTGATTGGCTGCAAGCAAAAAAGCTATACAAATCTTTTTTTTTTAAGTCGGTACAAAAAGAATCAAATGCAGGTATCGTTTGACTGGAGATACCATTTGGTACTGGGTTATGTCGGTCACTTCAATAATCCAATATCAGTGATGCAGAGTGAAAATATCAATACGTATCATCTTTAGGATGCGCCTTTCTTTTAAAATAGTTGGTTTTTCATTTAAATGTCTGGAAGAGCACAGTAATAAAATTGTATTTTAGTTGCTTTTCGTGAGCTGATATGTACGTGTAGGGTAAAAAATAAAAAATCAATACAGCGTAGTATCGCAATATTTTCTGTGGCAATACTGTATCGATACACAGACGCTAAGTATCGATCTTTTATTATATAACGGTTGATCAGTTTTTCTGCTTGACAATCCCATTTTGCAGCAATAAAATGTATGTGATATGAACAAACAGTGAAATGTATCTTTTTAGAAGAAAAAAAAGGTAAGATATTGCAATTTATAACAAAATATTGCAATATGTTTATCGCAATAATATTGTTTTGTGACATAACTATTGTGATGAAATCGTATCGTGACGTCTCTGGTGATTCCCACCCCTAGTTAATTAGGCATATGATATTGTCTCATATCTTAGCAGGCCCCTTAATTGAAATCAAAATCTTATCGTAGCAGACTTTGTGAGATCAGCCAATATTGTATCGATGTCCAAAGAATCAATATAATATATAATACAACTTGTGATGTACACCCCTATTGAATGGATGGATATGTCCACATATTGGGTACGTACACAACACATATTTCTTTTACATGGATACGTTATTGTACCATAATTTTACAGCCAGGAGAACCTGCACACATTTTAATTAAGTGAAAAGTAGTAAGAGCCACATACAATAGCTGTCAGTCATTGGAGGAAGCAGTGGAATGAGATGAGGCAAAGAGCCAGGAGCAAAGAGACACCGGAGCTCAGCTTTCAGAGCACAGCGGATGGAGATGGGACGATTGCTGCAGTCTGGCCATGCATAAAGCTCACAGCTGAATCACTGTATTATTCCACCTATCGCACTTTATCTGCTTTATCCAATTTCCCAGGAGGCTTCAGAGACCTGACATTAAAGGTTTAGGTAACTGCGGTGGCAACAAGACATTTATATGGATGTTTTATTCACAGAACAAAAGATCAACAGACTTGCAGTTTCCCAACAGAGTTCTGCTTCAGCATCGCACACTCATACACCTATTGGATCTTTGATGCCGAATGAAGGGCAGGCCGAGAGACAGCAGATGGCGCAAAGGACTGATTTCTACTTATAAATATGTAACTGAATTAGTTTCAGTCCAATTTGTCCTATGCCCTGTGTACTGGCATGAGTGGGGATCACTCTACAGCTGTCAGTGTGAGACTGAATAATGAGGCAAAATAAAAAGCTAAATGAGAATGTGTGTCAGCCAGACACCTGATATTCTGACTACAAGCTTCACTCATACTAAAGTGGCAGTCACTGAGGATAATTTACTTCAAGAGCGCCGCTCATAAACGTGTAATATGGCAAAACATGTTGAGGCCAAGCACAAGTGAAGATCGTTTCCTCTCACTTGTCAGTCAGGTGGATGCTAAAATCCCTATCAGGGAAACTAACCTATGATCTGATCTTATAAGCATGTTCATTAAATAATGTAGTGGGGAGGTCAAGCCCTTCACTGACAAAATGCAAACACATAAGTTTCAATGATAACCCACTTTTTTTTAAACAGTATTTGTTGTCGGCATTTTCTCAGTAATAGGAATTTTATGTATTTACATTTTAGAATTACCTTTTTATCTATCTATCTATAGATATATACATATATATATATATCTATAGATATATATATATATATATATATATATATATATATATATATCTATATCTCTATATATCTCTATATATATATAGATCTCTATATATCTATATATATATAGATATATATATATATATATATATATATATATATATATATATATATATAGATATATATATATATATCTATATATATATATATATATAGCTATATATATATAGAGCTATATATAGATATATATAGCTCTATATATATAGAGCTATATATATAGAGCTATATATATATATAGAGCTATATATATATATATATATATATATATATATATATATATATATATATATATATATATAGTCGTTTTAATTGTTAGAGGCAGAGTTAGTGACTCTGCCACTAACAAGATTGCCTACCTTCCCACAAGGGAGTCACAAAGGAAATGATGGTTGATGGTTGCTGATTGATACTCCAGTATTACTGTTTGTAGTGTTATCTTAATGATGTCAGGCTCAAGGTTGTTTACTGTTCACTCTCCTAACGCGTATCACAGCTGTAATTAGTTAATGACACTGCTAATGTAAACCCAACATTTCCTAATGCTGATGGTTCACTAAAAGCATTCAACTGGCCAAAGACATGGTGGCTTTTATTGTGAAGCCGTCAGAGAAAACGCAATGTATTTGTCACTAAAATAAATGCTGACCCAGTCTGTCTGCTGAATGTCTGCTGTGGTGTTAAACCGCACTTACTATTATTAAGGCAACCACGGGAGTCTCCAGATCAAATACAACTGATATCTTAAGGGTTACAACTTTAAGCCAGGCACTTACAAAAAAATGGGGACAAAGATCATGAAGGCAAGGGTTACGAAACTGCAAATGTCTACTCTCACCCTCCAGACAGGCTAGTGTTTCTCCTCAGATCCTCTAACATCTATCCATCAAGTTCCACTCATTCCAGGAGGGATTTTGTGATGAAGTGTTGAAATTTACTGTTTTGTCAAATCCATGTGGCCTTGATCTTTGCCCTCCTTCTTCAGTTACCGATATCTCATGTTTCATAGAAGGCCTTTCAGGGTATGAACTTTCACTCAAGTGTAGATGTATGGGCAAAGAAATATAGCTATGTGAATGCGTTCATCGGCTGCATTTTACACCAACACAAACTGATTTTAATAGTAGATGTGATTACCGTTCTATTAAATGAAGCCCTGTGTTCCTCTGTGTGTTCAATCCACAAGAGTGAACGTGTCTGTATGGTTCATTGAGTTTATCTGTGGAGGGTTTTGCTTTGAAGGCTGATAAACAAGTTCTCCAAAAAAATGCTGCATTTTATAAATAAAAATTCCAATCAGCTTTACACAAACTATGTTTTAAGGTGATTCAGAAAACCCCCATAACCCAAAGCATGGGGTAGCACCATTTTCCTATAGTGCAGCAAAAACTATGGTGGTGAAGGTCAGAGTGGGCATATACTACAAAGCATTTGATTTTGATACAAAACAAGGCCACAACATTCTTACAAC